>OZ005657.1:151429461-151979667 GCA_963930645.1 Salticus scenicus | reverse complement strand
GACTAAAATGTAATTTGTATCATCATATCCTTTCAATATTTGTAGAGGGTAGACATTTAAAAAAAGTATCCACTGATTTTGCAGTCAAGTATTCCATAATTGTGATGATAGAAGGATGAGGTTCAGTAGATTTTACGTCACCCTAGTGCTACGCTATGGGCAACTGGCGACGGCCTGGTACTCAACCTCACCCCTAAGGGTGTTTTAGAGACGTGCTATGATTATTTTGATTCTTCATGGAGAAAATATCTCCCACGCTTCGGTGACCCACAGAGGCACTATTTGGGATAGAAATAGGGGGCCCACAGCTGTCACGACGGATTTTAAGCACACCAGCCACCATTAGCACGTACTATGTTTATTGAGAGAGAAAGCAGTAAAAATCTGATACAGTAAGTTTATATAAATGTTATTGATAATACACTAGGGGCAATTGGCAACTGCCTGGGATTCACCTTTAAGGATGGTTTGGAAACATGCCATCACAATTTTAATACTCCATGGAGGGGATGGCTCCCCCGCTTTGGATGAAAAGTACCTAATGTTATTGGTAGGTAATACTGTTCTTATTACTTAACACTCTGTCTTTAAAGTTCAAAGTCAGAAAAATTGGCTGTTAATAGAATAGAAGTCGCTCTTTCAAAAAGTTGGGCAACAAAGGTTATTGTTCAAGATGTAAATCAATCTACATTTTGCTCAACGCATGGACGGTAAAATTGGGAGTTCCATTCTGCGGAGTATCAGCGCAAATAGCGGCACATGCCTGGCGGATTAAATCTTGAAACTAATTCTGGGTAATGAGATTCGTGCAGACAGCGATGGACCTGTCACATAAAAAAAATAGTCGTAGTGAATAAGATCTAGCAAATATGGAGACCAGCCCATGTCCGTTATAGAATATGTGTAGAAGTATTTTTAAACAATGACTCGATTACTGTAGTATGTTTTAAAAGAAATAATAATAATAAAGAATTACGATTTATTTGGCTCTATTTTGCAGGAGTTACGAAATGTTAAGTCCATTTTTCAACAATAACAGTGGGGCAATATATATAGTTTCAAAATTACAATCTATCATCTAGTAATAATTGTTTCTCTCAAGAGTAAAAGGCAAATTATACATTTGTTGGATACTAAAGTCCAAGCGCAGTAATTTTAGGGAATTCTAGTGATCGTATACTTTAAAAATTGCTAGTTTTCTAATATACCAGTTATACAAATTTTGTATGTTCAAGGAACTATCCAGCCGAAAATGAGAGGCATATGTGAAGGATGTTTTTCTCATTTCGTCAATACTAATCGTCGATATCAATTTGTCGCATCAAATTCGTCACTTATCAATCATGGCAAACATATCGTTCATGAACTCATTTCTTTGCCCCAAACCCCGAGTTATTACGGGTTGATGATGTTGGATCTTCAGCTAAACACATTTGTAGTTTTTTTTTTTTTTTTTTTTTTTTTTTTTTTTTTTTTTTTAATTTCAAGCTAAACTATTATTAAAAAAAAAGATTCCCTAATTATTCTACTGTCTATAAATAACAACAATTAGCTTCACTGACATAAAAATGTAAATGTGTTATTCTGTTGTCTTAAAAAATATATATAAATAAATAAAGGTATTTTTAACAAATAAACTAAATAAGTTTGAACACAGAGTATTAATAAGTTAAAATACAACAAATTAATAAATTAATAAAGTGAATGCAATTATGCAAGTAAATATAGAAGCTTTATGTAGCTTGAAATCACTATTTTTAATACATAGGGTGTCCATAATTAAACTTACCGTTTTTGAGCACTGTGTATCCAAAAAAAAAAAAAAAAAAAAAAAAAAAAAATGCTGCATAATTTCATGAAAATTAAGTAATGACAGATGGGAATTTTATGTAGCACAAAACTGTTCCCAAAACCACCACTAAAGGGCGTATTATAGTTTTATTGAGAATATAACAGGAATCTACGAAATTTATCAATTGCAAATCTACAACACTTAATCTTGTTTACAAAACTCGCTCTATATGATGTTCATCGTTGTCTGCTACCATCTGAAAGCGTAAAATTATATGTTCAGTTGTTGAAAGCAGTATATGCTGGAAGGAATATTACGCTATGCTATCTTTAAGGTCAGAGACACGTGTGATGGCATCAGGGTAGACATAGTTTCTGAGGTCTCCACACAACCAAAAATCGTAAGGATTTATGTCTGGTGATCTAGGAGGCAAACTGTAGGAAAAAATGGCGGCTGATTATTGCGTCGTTACAAAAAATGGCAGTAGAGCACTTGTTTCACAAAACGAGTGATATGTGAAGGAGCATCATCCACCTTAAACACTGTTGTTTTCATTAATGTTTTTACTATCAGCTTCCAAGCATGACCAACAACATACAGCTGGACAACGTCCAAGAAAGTAGGTATCATCCGCAGTCCTTCTATCCACCAGGAAACTGTTTCTATTAAACCTCTTACTATCTACCTACATAAAAATCCTAATTATTCCATTTAACTATGCATGCTACCAATATTAATAATATTAACACTACTCTTCCAGTAAACATCAGAATTATACAGATCAAACTGAATAACTGGAAGGCGGCAAACTCAGCAGCAAAAGAATTTATTAACTTATTGAATTTATTAAAGAATTTATTAAAGAATTTATTAACAGCAAAAGAATTTATTTATTTGAAATTTGGCTGCTGCAGGACGCATATAGTACTGCAAAGGGTCATCTGTATGATTTTCCAGCATCCTGGGCTGTTTTCCCACCACTGAACGAAAATGCACACATTGCCTTAAGATCAACACACTTCATATATACTCACCTTTTCATCGGGGACATTTGCGTATTGATTACTCTGACCACAAGTGAAGACGAGGTGTTCATAGACATCGCATATGCAGCCCCGTCGGCTGACTTTGACCTTTGTCTGGAAGAATGACAACATCTTATTACACACAAGGACACAAGGCACTGTTCATTTGCGGTTGCGACTTGAATGCAAATTCCCCTCTTTGGTGTTCACCGCGTGAGGATACCAGGGAAGGCCGTTGAATAAAACATATTATCACACATAACTTATGTCTAGCAAATATCGAAAAATCATTACCAACCTTCCAAACACACGGAGCATCGGGCTGGCCAAACTTTACGCTGGTTAACTCAGAAACCTTCAGTAAGATTAATGACCGGCCAGTACTAGATGTTTTCAATAACTCTGATTACATTTACATAACATACTCACTACACAACACCACAATTAACAATCCGCACTCCTTTCTCAACCCAAAGAGCCAACTTTACCAAATTCATTAGACATAAAATCTAACGAACACCCCTTAAAAAACACCTGAATGACATCGATTCAATAATACACATGGACTCCTTATAGAACATCTCATCTCAACCATAAAACAAACAGCCAGTACTGTCTTACGGATGAGGTCAGTACGACGACACCATGTCTCCTCCTTCTGGACCTTCCAACTAAAAACGCTGCGTAACAGATTCACAGCCTTAAGACGGAAAACTAAGCATATACCAATATCCGAATCACAAGCACACAAAGAGTTAATTAAGAGACTTGCAGCGAAATTAAAAAAACTAATTAACATAGCCAAAGACGCTGCGTGGAAGACCTTCTGCTCTTCACAGACGAATGTCTTTGGCACAGCACAACGATTTTACTCGCAAAAGTACTTTACACCTCATGAAATAATGCTACAAAGGTCTCCGGGTCTCTCCTCTAAACAAAATAACCTTGTTAATTTTGGACCAGTCTACAATTTCTAATTCTGCGAATTACCCTATCGTTTTCTTCGCGCAGGACGCCTTTACAAAGGCGGGAATCCACACCGCACTTAAAAATTTTAATAACAAAAAAGCACCAGGTCCAGACGGCATAGATTTCAAAATTTTAAAACAAGTTAGCAAGTGCATCCCTAATATTATCCACAACTGGGCAAACCTTTGCCTGGATTATAATTACTTTCCTAGGGTACTTCGCCAAGGCCGAGTTGTATATTTCTTGAAGCAAGGCAAGTCGCCGTCTGAGCCAAAATCTTATCGCCCCATCTGCCTACTTCCAACTCTAGGAAAATTACTAGAAAAATTAATTGTTGTCCGACTTAATTACTTTTTGGAATCGAATCATCTCCTAAACGAACGGATATTTGGGTTCAGAGAGGGTAGATCTTGTGAACAAGCCTTGGAACATATCCTGACTTCTAGTGCCCTCAGTTACAACACAGTTCACTATACAACTGTCGTCTCCCTTGACATCCAAGGGGCATTCGACAATATTGAATGACCCCTCATTCTAAATTCCCTAGCAAAACTCGAATGTCCAAGGAATTTGGCGGGAGTCATGATAGTCGTACTTATCTGAGCGTTCCATCTTAATCGACTGGAGCTCAGGCTCCAGCGTGCACAGTCAACAGAAAGGTTGTACACAGGGTTCATGCCTCGGTCCGGTTCTGTGGACAATCATAGCTAATAACATACTTAATTCGATGAGTTCGCAAGGCTTGCGATGAGTTCGCAAGTATTTGCTTTTGCGGATGACTTCACATTAATACTCTCGGGCAAACGCAGGAAAGATCTGGAGTCCTTAGCTCAAGATGCGTTTACTGCTTTTTCCCAGCTGCTCAAAGAGTTAAACCTTCAACTTTCACCCAGCAAAACTCAATCTTTAACATTCTCCAAACCACGTATACTGAAGAGGAAGCCAACGATGAGAATTGAGGGCCCCAGTGTAAGTCATGTCGATCGCCTGAAAATTTTAGAGCTGAGAATAGACAAAAACCTTAACTGGATTGAACATCTAAATTCTCTTAAAATTAAACTTCTTATACCTTATCATAACTCATGCAAATTAATGGGGAAACAATGGGGAATCAGTATTAAAATGTTGAAAACTTGGTGTCTAACAATAGTGGAAAAAGTCGTTACTTATGGAGAAGGAATCTGGAGGTTAATCTTTCTAAAACAGCGATAGAAAAATTAAATTCATAAGAACAGGATTAGACAAGGATTTATTTAACAAAACTGTATTAAGTGTACTTTTTTTATATAGGAATTTTTGATAGTGCTCGGATACTTTTGCTGCCGACTGTAAAATGGACTGCTAAAATAAACAACTAAAATAGATTGCTGCAACCTACCATCCTGTCAATAACATTGTATTCTCTTTTCTTTTACTTAACCTTTTCTCGCGAGGAAGCCAAGCTACGGCGCTCATCATTTGTATTTTCATATGTATCTATGTCGCCCTTTGTCGCGTGAGAGATCTGCTCTGGTGACCTTTTTTTTTTTTGTTGTTGTTGTTGTTGTTGTTTAAGCAATAAACAACGGGGAAGGCTTAACCCTAAGAAACGGGCTCTTTTAATTTTTCACATTGCCATCAGAGCCTCTCTCTAAAGGTTAAAATCGCTCAAAACTGCTGCATAGTGGTGAGCGGCCTCGTTTTATCTTTGAAATCGTTGAAACACAAAACCATGTTTGAAGAGGCGGAATCACGGACTGCTTCACTAAAGATGAGTATCTCTGACTGGTGACGGAGACACTCAGCGCTGAACTTTTCGAAAAAAATTAGACCCAGAATGTATGCAGCAGTATCGTCGCACCAACCTGTCGCAGTTGGCAGCAAAAATTATTCGAGCACTAGCCAGTAATTCCTATATTCAAAAGTACATTTAATACAGTTTTGTTAAATAAATCCTTGTCGAATCATGTTCTTAGACTGACTAAGAACATGACTCAACAAGGATTTATTTAACAAAGCAGTATTAAGTGCACTTTTTTTAGATAGGGATTATTGCTAGTGCTCGAATAATTTTACTGCCAACTGTACATGTGAAGAGTGTAAAGACATTTGCAAACATTTATAGGTTTTTTTTTTCCAGCTTAATTAAGGCAAAACTGGTCGTGTTGACCGCACTATCCATATGAAAACAGGCATCGTCCGTCCACAAAATGTTCCAGGGTCATTCATTTAGGAGCTCAAATTGCATAAGAAACTGCAACACAAAGGTTTATCGGCTAGTAATATCAGATGGTAAGAGCTCCTTTACAAGGTACTTCTTTTTAAGAATTTTATGAACCGCGGTACGAGGTTGTTCAACACTTTCTACAATACGTCGAACACCGGTGCTGTCCATGAAACGGGATATCCTGTCTTACTCCACTTGTGTCACTACATCATCCACTGACTGTGCTGTAAAATATCTTCGTCATCTGCCTGGCTGAAAGGCGACTGATCAATTTCTTAATCATGCTTATCAGTACTTGTCTAATGAGTAGACCTTTCCGTATCTTCTACATCGACTGAAATTTCCGCAAAACTTCAGTAGCTGAGTTGCTGTTTTGGTAAAACAGTTTCACCAGTAAAGTAGGGTGACCAGATTTTTTTCAATCTAAAATGATGACAAATTATGTCATGTCCTCATTTCCATGAGAAAAGTGAGGGCATTTTTCTTAAAATATTAGGACATTTCTGAGGACACAATGTTTCATAAAAATAAGTACAAAATTGCTTTAAAACTAATTTATATCTGCTACTTTTGTTTAATGATAATACCCACCAGACCAAGTTTATAATGTAAAGAATTATAATTATAGTCGGCAGCAAAATTATTAAAGCACACATCCACATTTTTAATTTTTTTTTATTTTTTTTATTTAAGTTTGATCGCTAATTTTTATCATCAACTTACTTTTTAATAAACAGCACAAAGACTAAAATCATGATTCAACAAATATTTACTTAACAAAATATTATTAGGTGCGTATCTTTTAAATACGAATTATTGCTAGCGCTTCAATAATTTTGCTGCCGACTGTACATCAAATGGAAGTGATGCAGTAAATGACATATTTTAGAAAAAAAAAAGGACAAATTAATCAAAAAAATGTCAAAAATTATTTAGGTCAGGAATAGAAATTAAACTCGGATCTTTATGGCACAAAGGGACAGTGTAAACTGAGATACCACGTTCACCTTCGACTGGCAATATTCACTCATCTGAAAGCAAGAAGTTTCAAAATAACTCTGTAGAATCTAGCGATGTGGTGACATAACACCTAAGTTTAGTTCCTATCTCTGGTTTAAATAGTTTTTAATCTTACAAAAAATTTGCTTTTCTGTCTAAAATGTTGTAAAATCGAATTACTGATAAATTAACTACCAACTTGATGTTAAAATTTTGGGTATCCCTTTTTTATCTATCCTAAATGTTAACTCAGTTTTTTTTTTTTTTTTTTTATTTTTAATCTTTATATTTTAAAGTATAACATCTAAGAAGACTAACATCTTCCAGTAGAAAAATAAATGTCTTATATCTACTATGCAATAATATTAGTGATTTAGAAATGATAAACATTCATGAACTCTAGCAGTATGGACAAAGTGGGGATACCAAAACCTTAAGATTTTAAAGTTTGATCTAAATTTGTCTTTCTATTCCTCAATTTGGAGGGGAGGAATGGGTAATTTTTAAAAATTATGTTTTACAAGAGTAACTTTTATATTTCATCAAAGTTTTAAGTTTCGTGAAAAAATGGAAATATTAAAAATTTAGAACAAAACTTTAAAAATGAGGACAAAGGGAACACGTGAATTTTTCAAGGCATCTGAGGACAACACTCGGGAAATGAGGACTATCCTCAAAAAAGGGGAACGTCGGTCACCCTCCAGTAAAGCCCGTACCTGCAGAGCCGTCAACATCTTGACTTAGTTTGAAACAAGTATTTCTTCGGCTCGGTTATTGCATCCTTATATCATGTATCTTGTTGCGTGAGCACAGGATTACTATCATTACGGCATTTGCATATACATGAAGTTTAATAGCTCACTGCCATCTAGTGATGAATTTTAGAACTAAATATTTTTTGTGCTAGATAAAATTCCCATCATCTGATTATGCTATTATACAATTTTCATTAAATTCTACAGCATAGTTTGATACAGAGTGTTCGGAAATGTCAAGTTTAATTGTGGGCACCCTGTATATATATATATATATATATATATATATATATATATATAATGGTTTGATGGTGGGAATGCCATCACATACGATCCTCGGTCACATCTTATATTGATTGATGGTACATTGACAGCCCAAAAGCACGGTCGAGTCACACCCTTCAGCCACATGTGATTCCATTCATAGCACGGCTTCCAGAACTCCTTTTTCAACAGGATAATGCTCGGGCACACACAGCAAGGATGTCACGGGAATGCCTCCGTCATATTACCACCTTACTGTGTCCTGCACGATTCTCAGATGTGCCACCAATCGAAGATTTCGGGGACAGCAAATTAGGCAACCTGCGAATTTGGACGAAATTAGGTCGCGATTACAAGAAGTGTGGAATGAGATGACGCAGGACACCATAGGGAAATTGTATGCATTAATGCCCACTCGTATCCCAACAGTACTTAAGAATCACCATTCATTTGTAATTCTTTGAATATTAACAATCCTTTTGCTTTAATTTTGTAATCACTTACTCATATCAACGTTTTACTCACATATATAAAATTTCTTTCCATTCAAACAATTCTTTCTCGGGGGATTATTTTTTTTTTTTTATAGCAACGAGTGCTTTTTAATATATAGATATTATTTGCTAAAGATTAAATAGTTAGAAAAAATTTTTTGGCTGTTTTTGGCTTTTTTTATCTTTTTAAATTTAAATAATTTTCTGCTTAATCGAATTATAAGATAATAGTTTTACATGATAGCAATATACGCACAGAGAGTGCATGCTTCAATTAAAAAAATTTCAAATTAGTAAGAATCCGCTTTACATAACATGGTGAAAATGTCTTCGTTGAACTTTCCATAGCAGTAAATTAGGATTACCTTGCCTATGATAGCAGACTTCGGATATCGGATTTTGTAAGGCATAATCAAACTATGCCCCTAAAATAATAAATTAATTTAATATAGTTAAAAAATAACTATCATATTAGATAATGTTAATATAAATATACACATTATTCCTTGTTTTATGTCATATATATATACATATATATATATTCTCCTTAAGAAAAGAATTTGCAATCTGAGGTACTTTGCGGACAAAACGGGGAAAAAAAGTGAAGAAAATGAAGCAAAAAAAGGCCGTAAATACGTTTTTCAACCCTCAATCTCTTAAATTATGTAGGTTTTTCGATAATGTGCTGTAGAAATCCTGCAGTAAACGTTACTGTAGGATTTCTTTCTAATGTACTGTAATTTTTGGCCCCCACCTCTTGATCAACGAATATTATTAAGGCATAAATTATAATTTGTGATTTAATATTTTTATCAAAAAACGAAAATGTCAATGTTAAAAATTATTTTGTAAATTTAATAAATGTTTTCTGTACCACTGGCATCAAACTTTAAAAGCAATGACATTTTTTATTAATATTTGAAATACAGTAATGGAGAGAAATTTTAAAAAGCAGTAAAAAAAAAAAAAAAAAAAAAAATATGGCATATTAATCAATAAAGTTTTACATCACTAAACCATTATTTGCCAAAACTATCAAAACTATTTTTCTTTTAATTATTGAAAATTTTCAGTTTCAGTAAAAGATATTACCGATCAAAACAAGTTTAAACCATTAAGTATATTATTTAAAATGTTATCCCTTTGGATATAATGGTGAAATATTGTAAAAAACAATTAAAAATGTAACGTCCCAAAAAATGGACAATGGCAGGTAATGGGTTAAAAGTAAAAAAAAAAGAAATGTAAGATGTAATATTTTATTAAAAATTGACTTGATAGTATAAGGTTTTGTAAACCTAAACAAACAATCCTCATAATGTTTTTAGAACTGATAATTATTTAAGATAGTCTATTCTACAGGTTTAGTAAAAAATTTTAATTATTTTTCAAACATTAATTTGTGTATGTGTATAATTTAACTGTAAAGTACATTAAAATTTCTTCTTGCCGCAGTAATCCGTTATTTTCCCAAAAAATTTCATTATCTTAAAATAGTTGAAACATATATTAATAAGGTTAGTTTGACTTCTATAACAATATTTTGTAAATAAGTAAAGTAAAAACTCGTAAATAATAAGATTAATCTCATTCGAATTTCATTAAAAATGTGTAATGGTCAATCTATATTTTATCTAACAACAAACTGATGTGATGTTATGGTCAGTAACGCACGGCGCTTCCGCCAAACGAGTTCACCCCCCCTCAGTACAAGCACATTGATTTTTTGGGGGGTGGGGGGTGGGGGGATGGGGGGAGGGTCGCAAAAAGTTTACAGCAGTGTCGTAAATCTACAGCAAACAATTTACAAAAGTGCTGGAAGTTACAGCAAAAAGTGCTGGTATCGAAATTACCAGCACTTTTGCATGTAACTTAATAGTTTTTTTTTTTTTTTTTTTTTTTTTTTTTGTACAATGAATGCAGAAAAGATATATTTTCTTGATTGAATGGAGATCATTCTGAGCCTATATACTGTTTTACAACAGCATTAACTAACACTGTAATAGGTACAGAAAATTTGTATATGTATTTTCATTTCTCGCGACATTGATCAAGCAAAAAATTCCAATAATTGATTATGCAAATTCGAAATTAATTTGTAAAGTTTTTCTCGATCCAAAAAGCTAAGCATCTACGTTTTGTTAAAAGTTCGTGCATTTTTAAACGCCATAATTACGCAAACACACTTAAAACAGGTGTAGGCTCAGCCTCATCGACGTGAAAATTACTTCTGTTTCTTCGCCATTATTTTCATTTTTATTTATCACACATTTCTTCTATGCTTTAGTATAACGCATGTCGAAACGTCTTGATTAATGTCAATATTATCACTAAATTTTGTACCAAACACATTCTGTGTTACACGCAATCTTTCTTCATCTGCATTATCATCATCATAATCATTTTCTTGCATTTCTGTTTGGTATTCATCATTTTTACGCCCTTCTGTTTGATATTCATTATTTTTTCGCACGTAACCGCATTTCACGAAAATTTTTTCTGGATTTCTGAAAAGGTTACTTCCTGCCATGCTGAAATTACAAAATGAATAGATGGTCCGGAGACATGGCATCACAATTCCGATCCTTCATGGTAATATGGAAAAGAATTATTTTAGAATGAAAGAAGTAGTTCCAGTTTGTATGCCACATGGAACTGCTTGACCTCCAGGAGAAAATTTTTACAAGGTCAGAAGAAAAATGTTACAACGATGAATGTGGGAAAACGACTTTTTGAAGCACGATACATGCGGGTTTCGTTTCGTTAACATTATCTAAATACAATTTGTGCAGAGAAATAAAACGATCAATGCGGGAAAACGATTGATGAGGGAACGATACATCGGGGTTTCTCTGTATTTGCAAACTCTGTACTTTTCATCCGAAAAATTATCCTGCAAGTGTGCAGAACGTTTCACTTTGTTGAATGGTGAATTATATATAAATTTCTTTCATTTTTCACCCTAACAACATTTTTTATTTTGTTTATTTATTTATTTGTAGCATTATATATAATCTTTATGCAGATCTGTTAGATTTTTTTTTTATATATATATTTATCTATATACATGTGCACTGTGCACGGAATTGATATGCGCTGTATAATACTCAATAATACTATTTTTCAAATGCATGTCTAAAGAAAAAAAAAAAAAAAAAAATCTGAATCTTCATTTGGAATTGTCCATTTAATAAACTTCTATTTTAGGCATCAAGAATATCACATTGGGTTTTGAATCTCATTACACTAATTAAGATAAACCTTTGAATAGAAGATTGCATGAACACTACATAAAAATCAACTTCTACATTAAATTAAAAAAAAAAAAAAAAAAAAAAAAAAAAAAATGTTGAATTAAAAGTATCAAAAGGGGGAGAAATGTTAAAAGTTACATTGCATTCCCCACCCCACCCCACCCCAAATTTTAGTAACTAAAAAATAGTTATGCAAGCTATACTTTCATTTTAAGCCTGCTCAGTAAATGATTAAAACTTTAAGTTAAAATGCAAACATAATAAATATTGATTATAAGTACATCTACATGCGCACATTTATAAAGCGTTATACTTCATATCATTCATGGAAAAAATTCGTTAAAAATAGTCTAGAAGCAGAATACTTATTTTATCGGAGAAACGCGCATTACATAAATCACATCTTGATAAATTGTACATGAGATTTGAGAGAATTTGAGTATTACTTTATTTTAGAAGATAGAGGGTGATGATTTATGTTCTTAACAGGTACTTTGTGGAACGAAATTTATACATCATTGTTCATTGTCTTCATTTCAACCACCTGTGGGGGCTGGAAAAGCTATGTACGATAATATTAAAACGTTGACACGCATATATTTATTCACCAATTTGCTGTATTTTTAAAAACAGCGTTTTAGATTTTCAAATGTACTCTCAAAGTTATTTTATACTGAAAATTATAAATAACTGTAATATACATAGTGAATAGCATATATTCATAATTTTCCCCCCAAAATACTGATAAAATTCTGTAGATTGTATATTTCTAAAAAATCCTATTTATACATTTGCACATAACATTTATCATACTGGAAATATTTATGATGTAAATATCAATAATAACTATAATATATAATCAGCATTTTCTATTGGGTAATAAGGAATATTAAATTAAAGATATATAAAATTAAAAAAAAATAATTAATATTTTTCAAACCCTCAAAAGCAAATGTAGCTAGGTCCATTTTTTGATAATTTTTTACTTTTATAAATTTTTATGGAATAAAGAATTATTTTCAGTTACTAAAATAGTTATTCGCTACCGAGTGTTTTAACTTTATAAGCGTTCGGGCCAAATTAGTAGAATAAATATTATAATAAAATAAAATAAGATGGGTAATATGCATTATAAGAGATTTATTCTGGTCTTAACTGCATTGGTTTCTGAGTGATTCATTTGATATCTAACATGTGTTGGTTTAAACTTTTATGATATGAATTATAATCTCTTGATTTTGTACACTTTTACAAGTAACTAAATTTTGTATGCATTGTTTGTGAATTGTATTATGCATATTTGTAAGCATTTTAGACCAAAAAAAAAAAAAAAAATATATATATATATTTTAGATCAAGATCTAAACAGAATTTTATAAATTTACAACGCAGAAGCTTCTTGTTCTATTTCGTAAATTTATTGTAATTTTTTATAATTGGTTAAAAAAGAACGATACTGACTAACTTCAGGAACAAATATATCAGGAAAAAGAAAATATATAAACCCCAAATTAAATCACACAGTTAAAACACATCCTATTTTCTAACTTTAATAAAAATTTAATGAATGTTAAATTCTTGAAAAGGAAATGGCTAGAAAATTGCAAAGAGCTTTCCCATTTTTAATAAAAATAACAGATACGAAAAATATATATAACTTCAATTTTTAATTATTCAGATTATCATGTACAGTCGGCAGCAAAATTATTGAAGGCATCCCCATTATATGCATCCCCATTTTTCGTTTTTTTTTTTTTTTTTTAAAGTTTCACCTCTAATTTTTATCATCAACTTACTTTTTTATAAACAGTATAAGACTAAGTTCATGATTTGACAAATATTTATTTAACAAAATAGTATTAGGTACCCATTTTTTAAGTAGGAATTATTGCTATTGCTTCAATAATTTTGCTGCCGACTGTATGGTGCTCCATAAGTAATTTGGTTATTATCTATGAACATAAAAGTTAAGAAAAGTAGCATATAAAAGCTTATAATTTATTTAATGCTGTTCTTACCTCCGCCCTTATTTCAACAATATATTTCGTTTCACACTTATTCAATGGCTACCCCCCCCCCCCCCCAATTCTCCTTGCTTAAAATTTTCAAACATTTTAAATTGATTTTCTTTTTCTTTTTTTTTTACTTTTCTATAAATTTGACTCATCTCGAAATTTAACCGATTGCAAACGAATTTATTTTCATTTCATCACAGTCATACTCCATAAAATGTTTTAAAATCCGAAATATATATATATATATATATATATATATATCAGAGTTTCCCTCAGGTTTAAAAAAGGGCAGGACGCTGCTAATGGAGAAAAGCGCATTTTCTAGATTCATGAGGGCAGTTTTGGATTCTTAAGGGCACATTTAACATTTCAAATCCAGATACTTATTTTTAAATTTCGGTTTTAGGTATAAATAGAAGAAAAACTTAAATTTCAACTTTCTTTGCACCTTAATTTTGTTTGTTACTGATGTATGAACGAATGTTGATTGTTATGCACAATACATTTATTTATATTTATAACATATCTTCAGTTTGGAGGTTATTTTCAATAAAAGGCAGTAAGGGCGCAACTTATCTAGATTAAAGGCAAGAAAGGTACAATTTTTTGGATGAGGGGCAAGAAGGGGTATATTTTTTCAGCCATAGGCAGGCCATCTGTTAAATATATCTATATATATAGATACATTTAACAGATTAAAATTCTCAGCTCCATGTTATAATTAATTACACTGGTCTACGGAAAAATATATGAAAGAAATATGAAAAGAAAAGGAAGAAAAAAGAAAAAGAAATTCAGCTACATGAATTTTTATTTTATTCTTATTTGCTTTAATGAATATGGTTTTAAAGTAAAGAATAATAATTTAATGTAATTTTTAATCAACAACAGAATACTAAATTTCATGTTTCACGTAAAATTTAACTAAAAATTCAACTTGCAAACTATCAGTTACGAAAGAAAAAAAATATATCGCCCGGTTTTAAATGTATGTACACTCCTTAAGAGATCCAGAACACGATCTGATCATTTTTAAAAATGTATGTCTATGTGTGTGTGGCTACTGCACAGAATTTCATATAAATTTTTATGTAGTTGCACGTTGACATAAATTAGCACCTATCAACTTTTTGTTGAAATCACTCAGCAGGTGGCGCTGCTATTTTACAACTTTTCTTATTTATTACTGTTATTTTATGTTTTACTGAGCAAAAATTTATGAAAAACAGTAAAACAATATCTTATGCAGGTTTTGGTTGAAGATCTATGTTATAGGAATAATAATGGACTAGGTAATAATTTCCAGCATTCTCAAATAAATTTTATTATTCCGTGATTATGCTATAATACAATTTGAATTTACTTGTTTTACGCTGTGGATGTCTCTCTTAATCTAATAATTTACACTATAGTTTTCTGAGAGGAAATACTAATTCAACGTTTTTATTTTAAACATTAACCAGGTTTAACATTACTCACATAGAAGTCATTGCATTTGACTTCATTAGATAAGAATAAAGTGGCACAAAATCACTTTTCTAAACTTGAAATTCACCTTTTAAAAGGGGCCTAATCCCGTGGCCAATGTTATTCTACTGGGAAATTTGTTTCCATAATTAGGTATATATTAGGTGTATATTTTGTGTTCAAAGATGCCAATTTTCACAAAGTGCATTTTTCTCATTTTTAACTGCAAAATAAAATATTAAAAATTTAAAAAATCAACTTTTGGAAAACAAGTACTCATTTAACGATTATTAATTTTCTGAATGTGAAAACGGAATTGAAAAAAAAAAAAAAAAATCATTATGTAATGAATAATTATGGAAACAAATTTTCCCATAGAGTAACATGGGCCACGGTTGCCGGCGAAATTAACCCGTTAGTAGTCGCTAGTTGGGCGATTTGCCCCCCATCCGTCAGTGTTGCCAGACTTTTTTATTCAATAGCCACCAAAAATTTTTAGAAGTGGCATTTGATATATATAAAACGCGAATGAAATCGAAAAAACGTCGATCACTTCTTAAAATTATTGGTGACAGTTAAGTAAAAAGTACGCAATCTGTAATAGGTGGCGCTGTCAATAGCGACTACTAACGGGTTAAGCATTGTTCACGGAGGTCTTAAGCCTAGATAGAATACCTTCCGTGGACATGTGTCTTTCTAATGTATCGTAACCCGTCGGTTTTGGTGTAGAAAACAAAAATAAATATTTAATCATCATTTTACATAAAAAGTTATAAGTGATTCTATGTATTAAAGCATTAATTTTCGATGTGACAAAATTTCAATAAATCTAAATACTATATATATTTTTCAATTTTCAGTCTTTCTTTTTTTTTCTTTTAAATAAGTATTATAGATTTATCAATATATGCAAAATAAGACAAATTGCAATTTTTAGAAAAAATTATATCCCCGAGAATTTTTATTTATCAGTTACTAAAGAAAAATTATTTCATCCTTTATATTTAAATTAAGAAGTTTACATTTGTTTTATTGTATGTTGATGAATTCGCAGAAAATTATAGTTGTTTTACTATTGACCTTATTCTTAATTAGGCAAAAATAAAATTTTGTTAAAAGTTAAAAATATACAAAGAACATTTTATATTCATTGAAAGCGAAGTTTTGCTTTTGCTTTAAAGCACAATCTTCATATGCCTCAAAACAACAGTTTAAAAGTTCTACAGGATTTCTGTAAAATTAATTTCCTAAACTGCGAATATTAACGTTCTTATACGCTTTAAAACAGTTCCTTTTATTTATATCCGGAGAAGGGTTCTATGCTATAACGTGTATGTGTAACATCACTATGTAAACACAAATCTAAAACTTCTTTTAACTCTTTTGATTTTTTTACCAGATGACAAAACTTTTTAACATTTTTTGGCACATTTCTTGAAAGATAAATGTATGCGTTACTCTAGTTGCGGGAAAAGGAACAGCATATTTTTTTCAATCTCTTAACATCTCATTAGAAGAGAATTTATCAAGCGGAAAAAGGCTACACGTATTTTTATTTAATTGTTAATTGCGAGTCGGATCAATCAAAATGAAGTACAGTTCTACGTGCTTAAAGCTGCATTACAAGTTGACTAAAACTATTTGATATTAGGACATATTTTTTAGAAACATTTTTGTAAGGAGGAATACATGTATTTATTATATAGTCCCTATATCAAGATGTTTATGCTTAAGTTTATCCTGTTTATCCCCGTAAGTCGTGTTAAAAAAAAAAAAAAAAAAAATCCAACTCTTGGCACAACGTTTGTCATAAGATGAATTCGCTGTCTGAAAGGATGAAAAGTGGCTACTTTCTAATGTGTTAACATCTAATTAAAACAAAGTTTATCAAATGTAGCAGTTAAAATATTTTAAATTAATTTTAATTGTTCCGAAGAAGAGTAATGTATGGCAATTCAAAAGGTGCACACTGAATATGCATCATAACTTTAAGCGTTATCAATAAATAGATTTAATTCTGATTGACTTTTTTTTTTTTTTTTTTTTTTTAATTCTGTGTTTAAAAGAATTTATATAGTTTATTGGAAGAGCTTTGTATAATTTTCGTAAAGTTTTATTTTATTTATTTATATATATATATTTTAGGGGGAGGGCTAAAATGGTCAATTTCGGACATTAAAAACGTTAACTGATTCAATGATATGACTTGTAAATTAATATGCATGATATATAAGCACAGTAAAAAATATAAATTGTTTCTACATGTTTTTAACAAAAATAATGAATAATATTGAAAGAGATAATTTTTTGATAATTTCGTCAACAGAGCGTTGTACTGGTTTAATAATTTTTTACCATTATATATATATATATATATATATAGCAAACAATTGACAGGAAAATTTATAAATATATACGTTTTACAGATTAGAAAAACCAATAGGAGAATTACAAACCAATGCGCAAGATTGCAGCGAAAGGAAATGCAAAACTTAGATGTAGTAATATGATATATACAAACAAATGAATGAAATTAAATGTAGAAATATATAAACAAATGAATGAAATTATACCCCAAACAACACTGAGATCTTCATCAGGGAGGCCCCTCAGTGTAGGGGTGAACGAGAAGTTTCTGAAAGGACAGTATAGCCATAAGCTAATAACTATCCTTAGCCCCCCACTTCTCACCAAACAGAAAACCACCAATAACTGAAGAGTCGTGATAAAAAGATGTTTGACATGTCCTTTTGCAGGAGTAGAGCAGATAGAGGAGAGAAATAAGTTATTTTGTAAAACCGAAAATGTAGTTTATTTATTGGAATGCGGTATTTGTCAATTTAGTTATGTAGGTCAAACTTCCAATTCTTTGAATATTAGAGTTACAGGGCATAGAAATGACATTAAAAATTGCCATATTAAAAATATTTGTGATAAAGAAATTCATCATTTTCAATTACATGATTTCAAAGAAGTCAAAATTTATATCTTGGATATTGTTTCTAATAAAAATGAAAGGCTTGATATGGAAAAACTTTTTATGTATAAACTTAAAACTATTTATCCTTACGGGTTAAACTCTGAATTTAATGGCACTAACGTGGCTAATAAAAAGGACTGTTGTATTTTCAGCAAATTATGTTTAAAAAATAGAACTTTTAAATATAATAGAAGAGGTTGTAGAGGAAAAGGTAAAATTGACATTGACAACGATATCTTAAAAGCTTTGGATTCAATTAATAAGGAAAATATTAAATACTGTGATATAAATATAATAAAAACCAAGGTCTTCAGTTTGAAAAATAAAGTTATAAAGTGGTTTATTAGAAATAAATTAAAAAGCTATTGTTTTAAAAATATTTTATTTAAAGATATTATTTTGGATTTGTTTAAACATAAAATTGGTAATTATGATTTGGATAAAGAAGGGAATTCGAAAGAACACTCTCAGGAAAATTTGGTTTTGTCATTCAGAGATAAAATTTTTGACTCCATTAAATTAAAAAAAGTTTTGAAAGCTTGTGAAAGCTTATTTCCTTTAAAAAACAGCTTTAATATTAGGATTGCTAATAGTTATGATAAAACTTTAAAAAATTTGATTTGCAATTATAATCAGTATAGTAAATGTATTAGTTTAATTAAAGAAGATGAATGTTATTGCAATTCGGATAGTTTAAAAGATTTTATTGATCCTTATTATGGTCATATTGTCTCAGGAAATTTAAATATAATTGAAGATGATCATTTAAAAAGTATTATGAATTTGGGATCAAGCTTTAGGTTGAATTTTAATTATAGCAATAAAAAAATCATTGATTTTTTAGAAAAAGATTTAGACATTTTTATTTTAAAAATTTCCTATAAATATAGCTGGCCTTTTGAAGATTTTAAACAATGGAAATTTAAATTTTTGTACCTTTTTAAGAAACAATTGCTTTTCCTTAGAAATTACTATAGTAGATTTAACCTTGATGAGTTTAATTATAGTGCTGAACTTAAAAAAAGTATTGAAAATCTAAAAGATAAATTTATTATTGCTACAGTAGATAAAGCTAATAGTAATTTTGCTATTATTTGTAAAGTTTTTTATAAAAATCTTCTTTTAAAGGAATATTCAAGTAATAGTACCTTCAATAAGTTAACTGACAACCCCTCTATTATCAAAAAACGTATATTGGCCTTTGATAAAAAACTAAATTTAAGCAGAAATTGTTTTAATTTTCCATATCTATTCGTTAGTGTAAAATTTCATAAAAATCCAGTTAAATTTCGTTTTGTCACCTGCGGTACTAATAGCTATAATGATGAAGCCGGTAAAATCTTGTTTAAATATTTAAATTCAGTTTTAAAAGTAATAAATTCTGCTAATGATTGTAACATTTTAAACAATAACCAGAAAGTTTTAGAATATTTCAAGAATAATTCAGAAAGCATTACTTCAGTAAATACCTATGATTTTGAAAATTTGTTTGGCAGTATTCCACATAACTTGGTAATAGAAGTTTTTGAAAACATTTATGATGAATTTGGCAGCTACTTAAATTGTGATAAAAATTACTGGACTAATCTTATCAGGTTTTGTATTTTTGAAAACGTTTTGTTTAACGGGAAAGATTACTTTTTACAGCGGAGGGGGATCCCAATGAGAACGAGTTTTTCGAGTGCTTTCGCAAATTAATTTTTATATTTTTTCGAAAAAAAAATTTATAAATATTACTTTTTTCAGATATATTGATGATTTAATTGTTTTTAACTGTAATTGTTTCGAAAATATCTCTAAAAAAATATATCCTAAGGAATTGGTTTTGAACCGTACAGATAAAATTTCTTTCCTAGATTTAAATATAAAGAGAAATGAAGATAAATGGCTCATTGGATTATATGATAAAAGAAAGGATTTTAATTTTAAAGTTAATAGTCTTACTAATTGGTTTTCAAATATCAGTAGAAAAGTTTAAAAAAATATTATGTTCGCACAGCTTAAAAGAATTCATACTATTTGCAATAATGAAGAAGATTTAAAATATGCTCTTGAAGACTTAAAAAGTACCTTGCAAATTAACTGTTACCCGTCACAATTTTTAACTGACTTTTAAGAGTTTTCCTATCTCGGTTTGTTCTGCTTCCTCATTCAAGGGCGATATTGAAGTACCGACGAGTACTACACCACCGCCACTTTAGAATGAAGGAAAAGAGGGGGAAAAAGGCTAAAAACCCCATAGGAATAGCATGGGAAGAAAAGCAAAAAAACTCACAATGTCAAGTGTGTTAAAAAAAAAAAAAAAAAAAAAAAAACAGGCTCACACCGGAAGTAATAAGGGGACAAAGTTGACTAGAAAAATACATTGAACAGCGGGAACCGGGCGGGCTGGGGCATGGGTCCTATCGTCCAGGATTAATACGACTCGCCTAGTATAACACTTGGCGGTGGTGGGGGTGGGTGGGCGGGAACCACCGCCACTTTAGAATGAAGGAAAAGAGGGGGAAAAAGGCTAAAAACCCCATAGGAATAGCATGGGAAGAAAAGCAAAAAAACTCACAATGTCAAGTGTGTTTAAAAAAAAAGTCGGTCGAAGATAGTTTGTGTTCCATATGAAAGGTTGTATTTTTATTTCATTTTATACTTTCTTGTTTACCTTCAGTAATTCTCTTTTGTATTATATTTTTTAAAATGAATTGATGTAATTTTGTAACTTTTACAATTTGATATTTTTAGTAGTTTTATACATTATATGTATGTTTGTTTTCTCTACAGTTATTGGTGGTTTTCTGTTTGGTGAGAAGTTGGGGGCTAAGGATAGTTATTAGCTTATGGCTACTGTCCTTTCAGAAACTTCTCGTTCACCCCTACACTGAGGGGCCTCCCTGATGAAGATCTCAGTGTTTTTTGGGGTATAATTTCATTCATTTGTTTATATATTTCTACATTTAATTCCATTCATTTGTTTATATATTTCATATTACTACATCTAAGTTTTGCATTTCCATTCGCTGCAATCTTGCGCATTGGTTTGTAATTCTCCTATTGGTTTTTCTAATCTGTAAAACTTATATATTTATAAATTTTCCTGTCATTTGTTTGCTATTTAAAAACATTGTTTTGCTAAGCTGCTTTAAGCGCTAGCTTTCTTTGTTTGATGTGCTACTTTATTTTATTTTATTAATTAAATTGTTTCCCCCTTTTTTCAAAATGGCTTCAAACCTTTCAGTTAACTTCCTTGGCTGTAGGATTTCTTTTACTAATCTTTTTCCCTTTCAGGTACTTTATTAGCAAATTTATGGAATTAAAAAGAAAATATAATAAGATGGCACCAGGTCCGTCGCGTGCTTTAACAAGGGGCCCTGGAGATTCTTTTGATATGGGGAAGGTCTCTGGTAAAAAGTTACTCTATCAAATGTTTTCTGTTAATTCAAAATTTGAAAATAATCTAAAAAAATTTAGTCTGTGTCTTGATAAAAGATGTTTGACATGTCCTTTTGCAGGAGTAGAGCAGATAGAGGAGGGAAATAAGTTATTTTGTAAAACCGAAAATGTAGTTTATTTATTGGAATGCGGTATTTGTCAATTTAGTTATGTAGGTCAAACTTCCAATTCTTTGAATATTAGAGTTACAGGGCATAGAAATGACATTAAAAATTGCCATATTAAAAATAATTGTGATAAAGAAATTCATCATTTTCAATTACATGATTTCAAAGAAGTCAAAATTTATATCTTGGATATTGTTTCTAATAAAAATGAAAGGCTTGATATGGAAAAACTTTTTATGTATAAACTTAAAACTATTTATCCTTACGGGTTAAACTCTGAATTTAATGGCACTAACGTGGCTAATAAAAAGGACTGTTGTATTTTCAGCAAATTATGTTTAAAAAATAGAACTTTTAAATAAAATAGAAGAGGTTGTAGAGGAAAAGGTAAAATTAACATTGACAACGATATCTTAAAAGCTTTGGATTCAATTAATAAGGAAAATATTAAATTCTGTGATATAAATATAATAAAAACCAAGGTCTTCAGTTTGAAAAATAAAGTTATGAAGTGGTTTATTAGAAATAAATTAAAAAGCTATTGTTTTAAAAATATTTTATTTAAAGATATTATTTTGGATTTGTTTAAACATAAAATTGGTAATTATGATTTGGATAAAGAGGGAAT
Organism: Salticus scenicus; assembly: GCA_963930645.1. Lineage (NCBI taxonomy): Eukaryota > Metazoa > Arthropoda > Arachnida > Araneae > Salticidae > Salticus > Salticus scenicus. The sequence goes on along the minus strand of OZ005657.1, from coordinate 151,957,268 downwards.
TCGAAAGAACACCCTCAGGAAAATTTGGTTTTGTCATTCAGAGATAAAATTTTTGACTCCATTAAATTAAAAAAAGTTTTGAAAGCTTGTGAAAGCTTATTTCCTTTAAAAAACAGCTTTAATATTAGGATTGCTAATAGTTATGATAAAACTTTGAAAAATTTGATTTGCAATTATAATCAGTATAGTAAATGTATTAGTTTAATTAAAGAAGATGAATGTTATTGCAATTCGGATAGTTTAAAAGATTTTATTGATCCTTATTATGGTCATATTGTCTCAGGAAATTTAAATATAATTGAAGATGATCATTTAAAAAGTATTATGAATTTGGGATCAAGCTTTAGGTTGAATTTTAATTATAGCAATAAAAAAATCATTGATTTTATAGAAAAAGATTTAGACATTTTTATTTTAAAAATTTCCTAGAAATATAGCTGGCCTTTTGAAGATTTTAAACAATGGAAATTTAAATTTTTGTACCTTTTTAAGAAACAATTGCTTTTCCTTAGAAATTACTATAGTCGATTTAACCTTGATGAGTTTAATTATAGTGCTGAACTTAAAAAAAGTATTGAAAATCTAAAAGATAAATTTATTATTGCTACAGTAGATAAAGCTACACTGTAAAAAAAAATTTCAGTATTTTACAACAAAAGGTGCTGGCACCGCGGCTGCCAGCACAGTTGCTGTAAAATTTACAAGCTGCTGTGATTTATGGTGCTGTAAAATTTACTGCACTTTGCTGTGAATTTTACAAGATGCTGTTTTTAGTAGTGCTGTAAAATTAACTGCACTTTGCTGTGAATTTTACAAGATGCTGTTTTAAAAAGTGTTGTAAAATTTACAGCAAAGTGTAGTTAATTTTACAACACTTTTTAAAACAGCATCTTGTAAAATTCACAGCAAAGTGCAGTTAATTTTACAGCACTACTAAAAACAACATCTTGTAAAATTCACAGTAGAGTGCAGTAAATTTTACAGCACCATAAAAAACAGCCGCTTGTAAATTTTACAGCAACTGTGCTGGCAGCCGCGGTGCCAGCACCTTTTGTTGTAAAATACTGATTTTTTTTTTTTTTACAGTGTAGGCAGTGATGCCAGATTGCGGATTTTCGAGGCTTCTGGGGGCAATTTTGGGGACCAAATGTTTCTGGGGACTTTTTTGGGGAATTCTAAACTTTTTGGGGACAAATCTGGAGATTTCTTCAACTTTCTGTCAATGTTGGCAACGTAATGATTTATCCCTACGACTAGAGACTTTCAATAGCTTTATTGTTATTTGGGGATTTTTTTTTCAAAAATTGTCTTAATTTGGGGGAAAATCTGAGTTTAAATCATAGAAAAATCTGCTTGATATTTTTTCTCTCTCTCTCCATGAAGAAATTTTTATTTTCCCAAAGAAATCAAGCTGGGGATTTTTTTCGAAAAAAAAAAAAATCCCTGATTTGGGAAAATTTGAAGACCTGTTTTGGGAAATAATTTTCGACCATCTGGCATCACTCAGTGTAGACAGGCGCCGCGCGCCATCAACGTTCAATTGCAATTAGTTGCTAATATGGGCTGTTATTTTGCTGTTAATCAATAAAATTGTTCGCATGTTTTCCAAATTTTCGCACTTTTTTGACTGGATAAGTGTTAGTAGCAATACACACTGAGAATGAGATGTTTTTCAGCTTTAGAGGAAAAATGTGTTCATTCATTGTAATTGCGATTATTTTTTTAAGTTAAAGAGTTAAATTTTAAGAGATAGAATTTATTATTATTATTATTATAAAATAGATTAAAAGATATATGTATTGCGCAACTTATGATAAAGAGTTATTAATTAGTTAAAGAGTTAAAGTTAATTTTTTTAACTGTAACGAAGCTCGATTCTGTAAAGTTGTTGTTGGTAAGTATGTATGTAAATACAACAAAGATGAGATATTTTCTAACAATAATAACTACAGTAAGTGATCAAATTATTAGATTTTTTTTTTTTTTTTTTTTTTTTTTTTTTATTTTACATTTTTTCGATTTTAAAAAAAAAAAAAATACTAGACGAAGAGGTCTGAAACTTCATTTTTGCAAAGAACATTTAAAAGTTCATTGTTCCCACTGTCGATTTAGTCGAGAGAGGAATTAGAGGACCAACCACATATTGAAGAAGAGTGAAAATACTCTGATTCACTCTGTATCATAAAAAAACTACAAATGATTTATAACTTTAACACTTTATTGCACATACCATGTACAATATATATGTTTTGGTGCGGAAATTGCACAATTATTTAGGTGAGTATATATATATATTATTTTTTTTTCAGAAATTACTAATTTTTTTGACAGGTTTTTTGCTTGTAACTAGAACAGATTTCCGTAAAATTTTACCAAACATACAAAAAAATTGACAAAACATTAGAGAAACATTATTTTGAAACCTAAAATTAACACGTGTAATACTCGTTGAGATATGGGCATTTTTAGTAAATATCATTTTATTGCGCATGCGCGAATGATATAAAAAGTTTTACTGCATACGTTGAAAGCTAAATATATTGAGCAACTTTTGTCAAAAGCTCATTTGAATTTTTTAAAAATTAACCAAATTGTTGGCAAAAGAAAGAGCTAGATTTTAGGTTTTTTCCAGAGTTGAAATTTCATAAAGTGTTTTTCACATACCACGCAGTTAATTTGATAATCCAATTATTTCAACCACATTGCGAAAGTTCTTGTTTGTATAAAACCTCTTATAGGCCTATAACTTTATCATTTTTTTTATTTATTTACTAAGATTTATGATATCATAAGGGGTTTTCCCAAAAAAGAACTTTTGCAACGTCATTAAAATAATTGGATCTTCAAATTAAATGCGTGGCATGGGTGAAACTCATTTTGAAATTTCAACTTTGAAAAATACCTAAGATTTAACTCGTTCTTTTGCCGACAATTTGATTATTATTTACTCTATTCAAATGAATTTTAGACAAAAATGTATCAATGTACATCTAGCTTTCAAACTGTGCAATAAAAAATTTTATATCTTTCGCGCACGCGCAGTAATATTTATTAAAATACTCATATCTCAACGAATATTACACGTATGGATTTTCTGTTTCATAATATGTTTCTCTAATGTTTTGGCAATTTTTCAGCAATTTTTGTAAAATTTTATGGAAATCCGTTCTAGTTATAAGCAAAAAACTTGTCAAAAAAATAAGTAATTTTTGAAAAAAAATAAAAAAATAAATATAAAATATCTGTCTAAATAAATGCGCAATTCCCACCCCAAAACATACAAATCTTGTGCACAGTATGTGCAGCAATGTATTAAAGTTACAAGTTATTTGTAGCTTTTTATGATACAGGGTGATCCAAAGTATTTTCGCTATTTTTGAATTTGTGGTTGGTGCGCTAACTGCACTCTGGACTAAACGATAGTGGAAACAATGAGTTTTTAAATGTTCTTTGCATGCATGAGGTTTCAGGCCATTTCGTCTAGTTTTTTTTTTTTTTTTTTTTTTTTTTTTTTTTCAAATAATTCGATCACCCACACTATATTAATTAATCGAAAAAAAAAAAAAAAAAAAAGTAAAAATACAATAAAGTTTTTCGTGATGGGAGTAGTGATAGGAAAAAGAAAAGTGCTGAAAGTTATCCCTGATACATGCTTAAATTCTTATAAATGAGTAATTTATTTCGCATTAATATACTAATAGATAGATTTCCTATATAGTATAAGACATGAACAAAAAGTACTTGCTTCTAAAGCAAAATAGAAATACTTTGAAAGTTGAAAGATTGACTTCTACAATTACTAAATTTAAAATCGGAGATTGACTGTAAATATTACGCTGGAAAGTTTTGATTTTAAATAACACAAATTTACACATAATTGACTATACTTGTGCTGGAAACAACAAATGTAGAAACTACTGAATTAAAAAAAAAAAAAAAAAAAAAAAAATCTTCAGTTTATTTCTGGCTATTTGTAATTTAACGAATCTGCTGTAAATTCGTTTAGACTGAGCTACCAGGTTCAAAACCAGGTCATGTCCACTGGCACAGCCGGAATTTTCTGTTTTTTCTCCAAAATTCACAGGAAAACTGCTATGGAGTGTACTTCCCTCGAACCTAAGTCCCAAGGGCAGACAAACAGCTTCAATTCTCACATTATAACCGAAATGTTTAAATTAGTCCACAAATAGATACAGAATAAAATATTGGAAATTTTTATTAGGTTCATTTGGTTATTATTTATACACAGAATTCCTTTTTTAGAAAAAAAAAAAAATATATATATATATATATATATATAGTTGATCACACTAAGGCCAGGCCATTATGAAACCTGAATCCATTACTTTTTGACACGCTTAAAAAAAAAAAAAATCCTTTTTATTCGTAAATACAAGAAATAGGCAAGTATTTCTTTTTCATGCACTAAAATATCTCACAGCATTTTTTTTTTTTTTTTTTTTTTTTTTAATGTTAACGTAAAGACTAATAATTTTTGATAGAAGTGTGTGAAAGTGTTTTTTAGGACAGCCTCTACCTAAAAATGGGACAATAATTTAGGACAGTCGGAAATATAAGGAAAACAGACCATATATATATATATATATATATATATATATATATATATATATATACATAGTTATATAATTGTTTTACCAGTATAAAGTGTAGAATATTACCTCAATAAATTTGTATATCCATTATTCTTGAATTTAAAACCTTTTAAGTAATAATATGATGAAAATGTAATGAATAAATCTTTAAAAATCGTCATTTTAAAAATTAAAAAATATATTAAACGGTAATTTAAACTAACGATAAAGACACATATGTATTTATTGGACTTTTAAATAATATATCGTCTTTAATTTGAATTAAAATATTCAAAAGAATTTATATAAACACCATTTATGCATGGTGTCCTATTTTTAGGACGATGGTGAAATATGGGTTAAACACTTTCACACACTTTTATAAAAAAAATTATTAGTCTTTACGTTTACATTTAAGAAAAAAAAAAATGCTGTGAGATATTTTAGTGCATGAAAAAGAAATACTTGCCTATTTCTTGTATTTACGAATAAAAAGGATTTTATTTTATTTATTTATTTATTTATTTTCAAGCGTATCAAAAAGTAATGGATTCATGTTTCATAATGGCCTGGCCTCATCAATTCATTAAAAAAAGGAAAAAAAAAAAAAACCTATTGTGTGTGTATATATATATATATATATATATATATATAAAAGGAATTCTGTGTATAAATAATAACCAAATGAACCTAATAAAAATTTCCAATATTTTATTCTGTATCTATTTTGTGGACTAATTTAAACATTTCGGTTATAATGTGAAAATGGTAAGTTTTTTCATTTTGTGTGTATACACAGACATTGAAAAACATTTTTTCAATGCTTGGTAGGATATGGGTTAAACGGAAAAAAAAAAGGAGAGGGGGAGATTTCTTTGTGTCAGCCAAAATACTCTTAAAAGCGATTACAGAAATTTTAAATGATTTTGAAGGTTTCATATTTAATTGCAGTTTTACTTTTAATCGTAGCTATGACTGCTAAAAATGCGATATTGTTTATTAACTAATGCTTAGAACAAGAAAATGCTTTGTTTTTTTTATGTATATAATGTTATTATTGCGTAAAAATAAATAAATAAACAAGGGAATAAATAAAAAGCAAAAAATGAAAGAAAAGGAAGAAATAATATTTAAAGTTAAGATTTTTTTTTTAAATCTTAAAACGTAAAAAAATTAAAAATCTCTAGCACCAAGTTTATATATGTCTCCTATTAAACGTACAATAACACGCATTAAATTTAATGATAGACAGTTATAAATTTATAGCAATTCGCTTGCACTTTGAGACAGATGAAAAAAATAAAAAGCAAGCCTTTCATTCAATATCTACAGCAGATAAAACATAAAAGTCATATTTGTGGTAAGAGCATCTGGTTCATTTTCAACTTTCATCCAGTATTTGTTTATCTTACTCAGCGAGAATTCCTCATTTTCGTTTTGACATGCTTAGTTTATAATCTGCGTTAAAAGATGTGAATTTTTTTTTTTTTTTTTTTTTTATGGACATACATGTACAGTTCCCGCCGCTTATTAAAATCACATTCGTTCCGAGCCAAAGTGATTTTATTAAGCGGCTGATTTTTATATCCGGCGAACGTTCCTGCACTTAAGGAAAAGGTATTACTTCCCTGAATTTGGAAAGAAACTTCAAAAGGTGAAGAATAAAGGAATTAGTAAACAATATTAATTAATTTTTCATAGATAATTAATTAATGGTTTCTTCGATATAAATAAATTAAGCGCATTCCAAGTTCCCATGCACTTCCGTTTGAGTAAAATCATCATTACTTTACCTAAGGCCCACCAGCGGCCGAGCGGTTCTGCGCTCAAAGCTGGTAGATGGGAGGTGCCGGGTTAGATACCAGGTCGCGCTCATCGACCTAGCCGTTCGGAGTTTTCCGTGGTTTCCTCCGAAACTCGCGTAAATACGGGCTAGGACCCCTTAGAAAGACCCCCACGGAGGGCACTCCCCCTCTAGGCCTAGGACACATCAGGAGTCAATCGGCCTTAAAATCCTACAACCAACCATTACTTTACCAAAAGTTCACGTTGTTCTTATAAATTTAAAATCTTTTCTTTCAAACCTCATGAATTATAGTAATTTTAAAATAAGAACTAGAAATTGACTTTTAATAATTAGAAAATATATATATATATACTATCTCAAATTAAATTTGTAACTTATTACTGCGTTTTGAAGAATAAGTTCCTTGAAATTGTTACGGAGATAAGTGTAACTCTGCTGCAAGTATAAAATCTTCGACAATGAGTGATAACAGAGGGATTTTTGTGATATAATTTCTTTTCGTATTTAAAATAATCTGGTGTGTCACACACACGACTTTCTCTTACCCTAAAATTCAATACAATAAATACAGGTTGCAGATTAATAGGTAAGATAACGAGTACTGTTATGTAAACCTATGTTAAACAATTCATATTAGGCTTCCGAAGAGTTTTATATGATAATTAGTTCTGTGTGAGGGGGGCTACCGCCCCCTCAACCCCCCGTTTCATTAATGCACCTACATTTATATAGAATTTAATTTGGTTATTAATAAATAATTTATTAAAATTATTATTTTAAAAAAAATATTATTTAAAAAAATTATCTTTCATGATAATGCAGACGATTTCCATATTAGAGAAATAGTATAGCACCAAATATCCAAAAAAAAGTCCATTTTATTCTCAAAATTTAAAAAAAAAAAAAAAGTACGATTTTTTTTTCTAAGGTTTTTTTTTTTTTTTTTTTTTTTTTTTTTGTTAAAAGTAAAAAAAAAAAAAAAAAAAAAAAACTTTCTTTTAAATTATCGCAGATCGATGGTTCAACCATTCGTTTTAAAGGTATTGGCGAGCTCTTTTGAAAGATACCCATCATGAAAATTTACTCCCCTCGAGGGGCGACTTTCCCCCCAGGGGAGAGGCGAGGCTCCTACATACACAAAAAATTTTTCCCAGTTAACTATCTCTATTACAAAATATATATATTCGTTTCATTAGGTTTAGTGCAGTCTATAGACGTTGAATTCTATTTTCCTGCATTTTCCCTCATAGACGTAATGTATTAGAATTCTCTTGATTGTCCCTGTACACAAACCATTAGTTTGATCTTAACGAAAAGCTTACTGTAGCATCCCTATATGATACACATTTAGAATACCAAGTTTGAACTTTCTGCCATAATTTGTTTTTGAGATATGCTGATAACAGACACACAGACAGACACACAGACATACAGACAGACACATAGACCATTTGCTAAAAACATGATTTTCTTATTCAGGGGACCTCAAAACGTGTAAATATAACAAAATCTCGCGTTCGAAAATTTGACCCAAAAACAATACTTTCTCTACCTTATGGGTAAGAGAAAGTAAAAAAAATCACATTGTAAATTTAAAAAAAAAAAAATTTAATATGCAGAATTGATATTTTTGGCTGGTGAGGAGATATTTTTGAGTTTATTAACCGGCGATGCTGATTTTATTAAGCGGCAGCTTTAAAAGTAATTTGTATTGATTTGATTCCGTTCTTGGCAATTTGATCAGATTAAGCGGCTGATTTTATTAACCAGTGATTTTATAAAGCGGCGGTTACTGTATATAGATACAGTATAATTGATTATCCGCAAAGTTGAGAGCCACGGGTTTCGTACATAAACCGCAAAAAGGCTGAATATGAAATTAAAATGACATAAAATGCATTCTAGCTTAAAAACTTGAATATATCGTATATAAAACATAATACAAACAATGAAAATATTCATAAAAAGTAAAATTATTTGTACTGTCGAACCTCATTAACGTGAATTTTATGGGGGATAAAAATTTTTTTCATGTTATCAGTAGTTCATGTTATCAGTAACTAATCTTCATTTTGACGGGTATTGTGGAAACAGTTCATATTAAAAGTAATTCACGTCAACGAGGTTTGACTGTACTTGATATACTATAGGATATAAAAAACATAAAGAAAAAAGTGTACTTAAGATGAAGCCATGGTTCAATTTGAAATCTAATTTATGCACTAAATTAAACAGTACGGCAGACATGCAAACATTTAATTTTTTCCACAGCATTGTGCATAACCACAACATTTTCACACCACTTTATTTGTAGAAAAATGTTCTCCAATATTTAATTACAATTGAATATTAAAGAAAGTACCCGCCAGAAAAACTGGTATAAAAAAAAAAAAAAAAGCGGTCACGTCAATGTTTTGAAATAAATTGAAATGTTGACGTGTTTGGTAGCGTATTCTTTTTTTGCTATCATTTGTATCTGTTTATTGTTGATGATAAAAAAAAAAAAAAAAAAAAAACTTTCTTCTGATTTCGCCCATTTTCCGCGCCACGAATTATCCGCAACGTGTGTAATCCGTTTGCGGATAATCGAGAGTTTACCGTATATATATATAGATTATTACGGATAAATCGAAATGCAGTAGTCGGTCGATACAGGTTTTTTTTTTTTTTTAAGCGCATTTTAAACACAAATTATATTGTATGGGGGGGGGAGGGGGAGAAAAGTAAATACTTTTAGCAATTTTTCTATAAGTAAACTAATCTAGTTCTGGACATCCGAAAACATTTAAATCCATCGAAAAACGGAGATCGAAAATTTTTACGAATCCAATATTTTTTTTTCTCGTTTATATTGATTTTTCAATATAAACGAGAAAAAAAATCCTTATTTATTTGTTTATTTATTATTATTATTATTATTATTATTATTATTTTCATTTGGTCAAAATATTTAAAAGGCGTAATAAATAAATCAATAAAAATAAAAATAGCACATTCCTTTCCTTAAAATATGAAATTGCGTTCTTTAGCAGCGGTTACATATATTAATGTTTTAAAATTTCTTTTATACTATTTCTATTTGGTGCCAAAGGGAAAAAGAAACAAAATGCTTTCATTTACTCTATTTTGTCCGAAAGAAATAGATCTCTCGCTCTAATAGCTTATTTCATGACAAAAATTCAGGGATGGAAATTTACGTCTTTTTTCAAGATATTTTCAAAATCGGAATGGCAATTTTTATCATAAAATAAACCAAAAAATTATCGTTACTAATTAATGGCTGGAAAATGTCCTGAAAAAAAGGAGGGTATTTCAAATTCTACAGAAATTAAAAATTCTGGAAACAGTAAACGTAATATAATTTTAAAAAGCAGATAAATATAATATAAAATCTAATTTCAATAGGTATATCTGTTATAGCAGATATCGATTTTGAAAATAAATAAATAAATACATAAAATAAAATAAATTCAATAAATAAAAAAGAGAGAAAAATCTTCCGGGATTCAAAAACCCCACTATCGGATCACAGTTAATTAACAGCAGCGCTACATGTCGGCCGATATACACATAAATTTAAACTAGCGTAGTTGTCTGACCAAATTTTTCAAAGGTCGTTTGGATGGTGAGCAAACATCCAGGTTCAGATTATAAAACGGGCATAGAATGCAACTGGCGCCAAATTTCGGCTGATTGTCGAAATTTGCTACAGGCAGAATACTTTATCACTAGAGGTACCTAAAATTGACGCGATCATGTAAAAGTCGTTTTAGTTGCTAAAATTACATTAATATTGTTTTTAAATATGTTTAATTAGTTGCTGTTTTACCCAATATTACTAATTTTTCATTATCTGAATAATTATTTCGAAGCACTTAAACTCAAATAAGTGTATCGATAGTAGGGAAAGTGCGGAAAAAAACCATTAAATGAAGACTGCACGTAAAAATTACGTAACACTAGTGTTCTAGGGTTAAAAATTAATTTGTAATCATAAACATATTGAATTTGTTATAATTAATTACTTGATAAATAATTAATATTTTTTGTTGATTTTCATGAGTGCAAGTTTATACACGTTCATATAAAAAAGTGCATTTAGCACTTTCTTGGCCAGCATATAACTTGATAAATGTAATTGTATGAAAAACTGAAATGTATGAAAATTTAAAAGGACAATACTGAATGATTAATAAGAAACATTTTTTTTTTTTTTTAATTAATTGTAAATCGTTAAGACAAAAGTTATAGAATAGATTAGACATGCTACAATATGTTTATAACTAATGCGTTTTAACGAAATATTAATTAATCAATACAAAATATTAATATAAAAATTAATAACTAACCTTTCTGATGAACGGACACTGCACGGACACTGCTCATTCCATGATCTTCTAGTCTTTCATTCATCGTTCATCTGCATCTCAGTTCAAAGACGCAGATGTTATGTTTCCACAAGCAGATGTTCCTGTCTAAAGTCCACAGGAAGTCGATTTTTACAGCATTTGGTGCTTGAATTTATTTCACAGCATAAATACTTGAAAATAAACCACAGAAAGTGCAGGAAAAATTACAACATTTTTTTACAGTGTAATAGTAATTTTGCTATTATTTGTAAAGTTTTTTTAATAAAAATCTTCTTTTAAAGGAATATTCAAGTAATAGTTCTTTCAATAAGTTAACTGACAACCCCTCTATTATTAAAAAACTTATATTGGCCTTTGATAAAAAACTAAAATTAAGCAGAAATTGTTTTAATTTTCCATATCTATTCGTTACTGTAAAATTTCATAAAAATCCAGTTAAATTTCGTTTTGTCACCTGTGGTACTAATAGCTATAATGATAAAGCCGGTAAAATCTTGTTTAATTATTTAAATTCAGTTTTAAAAGTAATAAATTCTGCTAATGATTGTAACATTTTAAACAATAACCAGAAAGTTTTAGAATATTTCAAGAATAATTCAGAAAGCATTACTTCAGTAAATACCTATGATTTTGAAAATTTGTTTGGCAGTATTCCACATAACTTGGTAATAGAAGTTTTTGAAAGCATTTATGATGAATTTGGCAGCTACTTAAATTATGATAAAAATTACTGGACTAATCTTATCAGGTTTTGTATTTTTGAAAACGTTTTGTTTAACGGGAAAGATTACTTTTTACAGCGGAGGGGGATCCCAATGGGAACGAGTTTTTCGAGTGCTTTCGCAAATTTATTTTTATATTTTTTCGAAATTTTTTTTATAAATATTACTTTCTTCAGATATATTGATGATTTAATTGTTTTTAACTGTAATTGTTTCGAAAATATCTCTAAAAAAATATATCCTAAGGAATTGGTTTTGAACCGTACAGATAAAATTTCTTTCCTAGATTTAAATATAAAGAGAAATGAAGATAAATGGCTCATTGGATTATATGATAAAAGAAAGGATTTTAATTTTAAAGTTAATAGTCTTACTAATTGGTTTTCAAATATCAGTAGAAAAGTTTAAAAAAATATTATGTTCGCACAGCTTAAAAGAATTCATACTATTTGCAATAATGAAGAAGATTTAAAATATGCTCTTGAAGACTTAAAAAGTACCTTGGTAATTAACTGTTACCCGTCACAATTTTTAACTGACTTTTAAGAGTTTTCCTATCTCGGTTTGTTCTGCTTCCTCATTCAAGGGCGATATTGAAGTACCGACGAGTAGCCACGTCGGCCGAAGATAGTTTGTGTTCCATAAGAAAGGTTGTATTTTTATTTCATTTTATACTTTCTTGTTTACCTTCAGTAATTCTCTTCAGTTATTGGTGGTTTTCTGTTTGGTGAGAAGTTGGGGGCTAAGGATAGTTATTAGCTTATGGCTATTGTCCTTTCAGAAATTTCTCGTTCACCCCTACACAGAGGGGCCTCCCTGATGAAGATCTCAGTGTTTTTTGGGGTATAATTTCATTCATTTGTTTATATATTTCTACATTTAATTTCATTCATTTGTTTATATATTTCATATTACTATATATATATATATATATATATATATATATAATTATTATTATTATTATTTATTTACTTATTTATTTATTTATTTATGTCCAAAATTTACGATTGTAACAACGCTATTATTTAAACGCATATGTAGTTTAAATACTTTATCTATCTTTAAAATCATTTTTTAAGCATTTCTAAATATTTATATACGTTTTTGTAAAATGTCTATGTAATAAATTCACTTTTCTTAAGTAAGAAACTATGATGTCAGAATCCTGTGATAATTGAAACGCCAATGATTTTTTCGGTTAAACATACTAAATAGTGATGATTCGATATATTATGTATGATGATCTGATGTCTTAAAACGTAATAAATTACATTTTTAGAAAAACTTTAAGAAAACAGATTAATTTCCTATTATATGTTGACAGAGATCGCGAAAGTAAAGTATTATAATATATATTATTATTCAACTTGATTTAAGTTAGTACACCTGCGCAAAAAGTAAATGTATGTGCGATGAATGAAAAATCATAAAATGACTATCCAAATTATGAAATAATAATTAATAGAAGACACATAAAACTTTCAAGGATCATTTAGAGTGACGCTATAAACTGTCACTAAAAAGCAGAAATCATTCCAAGAAACCACAAAAAACATACGTGCCATTTTATTAGCTGTCCTCAAATTCGGACACTGGTCTCTAACGGGTTAAGAAATGCTCAAAAATCGAAGTATTCGCACTTCAGGAAACATGTATTTCTAACAGCAGAGAAATCGCAAGATTTCGGAAAACTGTATAGCTAATTCAAGCCAAAAATACAGTTCATGTTTCTATCTTGCGACAAAACCAAATTTAAAGAGGAATGGAATAAATTATTAAACAAACCCTCAAAGAATCAAGATAAATAAATAAATAAGGATTAAAACATGTCATGCGACTACAAACTTAGTAACAATAAACTAGTTGCCATTAGAACAATTCTATTAATAAAAATAATAGCAGGATTAGTAACGATTAATCAATAAAGGTTCAAATGAGCAATTTCATTAATAATTAATTTCACTATATATATTAATGTATTTTTAATTTAATGATTCTTAAAACTTTAAAACTTACATGAATTGGAGATTAATAACAACTTTCATAAACTTATAGTTTAGTTTCCGTTTTAATTTACTATTTAATGTGTGCTTGCGCCATCTATAGAGTGAAAAAAGGGGTAAACAATTTAATTCAAAATAAGAAAGTTATGAAAAACAAGGTTATTTTATTATTGCTTTATTTATTTTTGTGAGAGAAGATTTTTTTTTAAATTAAAATCATTTAATTGAAACCTGAGATAACAAATTTTAATTTAATTTTATTAATAGCAATAAATGATACAATTTAAAATTTATTAGTCGCAAGCAATAATCCCAAAATGCTCACATGTTTTTGATTAAGTGATTTATATTTATTTACTTTTAAATTATTTTATTAATTTTATAATTATTATTATTATTTTATTAATTTTTTTAATAAAAATGAAATTGGATAATTTGTACTACTTAAACTTATGATTCCACTAACGCCATTACGTATGGAATTAAAACTAACGTGGGAAGAGTTAATCATTCATAATATCAGCCAGATAATTAAGAAGAGTCTTGCAATAGCATTAATCCTTTTCCCCTCCTTTTTGTTTTTTAATATTTAATTCATCTACCCTCCTAACCATCCCGCCAAACACACCACCCAACCTCCTTAATCAAACATCTGCCCTCCCATCCTCTATATTTTTTATTTTGTTATTTTATTTTTATAATTATTTTAAGTAATACATTAAACCTGTGTATATATGTGTGTATATATATATATATATATATATATATATATATATATATATATATTTATATATATATATATATATATATTTATATATATATATATATATATTTATTTATTTATTTAACAATGTTATACAGAGACACTTAACAATATATTATTGAATAAATAAATTTCTTTGGATAACCCATTTTTGTAGCAGTTTTAATGATTTGGTTGATATTTTTGTTTTTATACTTAGATGAACAAACATGATGTAGAAGAAAGAGGTGATTGAGAATTATATTTCTGTACACAGATATAGGAAGACAAGAATTAAAATGTGTAAATAAATTAACTTTAAAACAAATATCTTGTCTTTTGTCATGAGATCAATAAATATTATATTTCTTTTAAGTTTTAAATCTTAAAAACTAATGTAATTATTGTTAAGAAGATTATGAGTTAAAGTAAGGTGAAGTGGATATTCTAATTTTAATGAAGTAGGTGAATAATTATTAACATAAAAAATTATTATGTCATGACTGTACCTGTGAAAAATGACATTTACAAAACAATATTAAACATCTACATGTAAAATTTAAGACAAAAATACAGGGTGTCCACCTTTAACCTTAACGTTCTTATTTCAGCAACTGTTCCTGTATGCGTACTTTACTTCCAGTTACAAAAATCGTTAAAATTAGATGCAAATATATATATATATATATATATATATATATATATATTCAAAATTTGAAGGGGAAAAACAAATTTTGTGAAAAATTACAAAATCTAATTTTGTATACAGCCTCCAGGTCCCTGTATTCATATTTATGGAAATCTTGTCCATGCAAAAACGTTTCAAACACAAAAATATAGATATTTGTACGAATAATATTTATGAAGAAATTAGAGTTCAAAGTTTTAACGCTTAGTGTGGGACCGTACACAAATGGAGATGTTCCTGTAAAAGTCTAGAAACCCTGTTCACTGTTGACATTGATATCAAAATTTTTGTGCATTCAAATAATCTATCAGATAAGGTATCACAGGTGGGACCCTACGGTCCCCACATGATAAAAATTTAATTTTTCCAAATAGTGATCATTCTTTTTTTCACAAAATCGTGTTAAGCGGAAAATAATCTATGTTTTAAAACATGTATTGCTTTTTAGGTAGGGTTGCTCTGATTCTTATTTTCGAAAAAAGTCTGGAAAGCTCGAATTATCTCAAAATTAAAGCAGTCTGAACACATTTGATTAAAATGTTTTTGGGGGTTAATTTAATGAATAACATAGGCTAATACAGATAAGATAGTGGAGTCCTCTAGGAATCCTCGTTAAAAACACACAGGATACCTTGCGATAACGCATATGATAGGTTATTTAAAATCACGGAACTTTGTAGATTAAAGAATTCAGCGAAAATGTTTTCCCTTTAAAACATTTCAGAGTTTTTAAAAAAATAGGGGCTCTGAAGCCTCTCAAACGGCAAAATATAAAAAGCGAAACATGTTTCAGTCAAAGCAAATTCTTTCCGCTCAATATGATTCTATGGGAAAAAGGAAAGAAAAAAAGAAAGAATATATATATGTGTATATATATATATATATATATATATATATATATATATATATATATATATATATATGTATATGTATATATATGTATGTATGTATATATATATATATATATATATATATATATATGTATGTATGTATGTATGTATGTATATATATATATATATATTATAATTTCATTTAAAAAAATATATAGTTTATGTGACAAGGGCCTTCTGGAAGTCCTGAAAATTTCCCTCTGATTATTCTTCTGGCAGATTCTTTGAAAGCGTAAGAGCTTGTATAAAAGCATTATGTGTTTAGAGAAATTGCTTTAAATTTGAGATAATTCAGGTTTTCCAGACATTTAATCAAACATAAATATCAGGGTCTGTGAGTTTTCAACTTTGAAAAGAAAGCAATTAACGTTTTAAAACAGATTTTTTCCTCTTTACATGATTTTGCGAAAATAAGCATGTGTTCCATCCATTTCATAAAGTTGAATTCATATTACGTGCCCTAACTGTGAGCCTCATCTGATTTTAATATTATCAGCGAAATTACTTCCTCAGGGTTGGTTTTTGACGTGACAGCTGTCAAAAACTGGTTTAAACTGTCAAAAAGAGGTTTAAACCGTCAAAAACTGTCAAAAACCACTGCAGAAAAATGGTAACTATAATCTTAAATAATTTTATGCATATTTTAAGTTACAATGCACTATGTATTAACATTGATTATAGATAATATATAATATATATTTTTTTTCCCAGAAAAAGAAAAATTGTGTTAGGGAAACATTTTAAACATTAGAAATCTTTTTATGTAAATTGTCTTAGAGCTATGAAAATTTGCACACATAGATTAAAATTATAGTACAGTATAGGATTCGTTATCCAGAAAGCTTGGGACCTGAGGTATTCTGGATAAGGGGTTTTTCCGTAATTCGGAACACTTTACTGTATGTATAAAAATGGTACGAAATAATTTAATAAATAGCAGTGATATACATGAATAATATATAGATACACATTACTTATAGATTTCTTCATTTAATAAATTAATTTAAATATATATATATATATATATATATATATATATATATATATATATATATATATATATATAATTTTAAATTATAAATAATAGTAATAAAAAATAAATAAATAATTAAACATACATAAAATTTAATTTTGGGACTTTAAAGTAAAATTCTTTCATTTGGATTTTGCAAACATTTCTATGATAGTTTATTGTGAATAGTGTGCCTCTTGTAGTAATTGTTCATAAATGTTTCAAATATTTTTAGCACATAATGCTGAATATTTTATGAAATGAATTCTAAAAATAATGGAAATTAATAAAAACTATTTAAAATTTTTATAACAGTTGAGATTTTATGCAAAAGGTCAAGGATAAAAATTGTCTGCTAATGGGTCCTCTAAGTGGTATGTGTTATTAATGTTTATTTATTAAATAATACCATAAAAATTCATTTTCTAACCTAAATTTGCAAAATTATCAAATAAGTATTTGGACAATTTTGCTCTCACCATATTTCCCCTGAATAACACCGTAGCATTAACAAAAGTAGAATTCTATTTTCGTAGAATTATAAAAATATAATTCTAAAAAGTAGAATTATAAAAATATAATTCTGATTGACTTTCAATCTTATTTTTTACGATAATTAAATATTTTGGTAGTTTGCATTTTGCACTCTGGTTTTCGGAAAATTCTGGATAACGGGATTATGACGGATCCTATCCTGTAATACAATTAAGTATATTAAAAATTCTTTAAAAATCCTTTAATTTTTTGAAAAATTGGAAAAAAAATTCTGCAATTTATTATTGTTTTATTATTCCTTTCACTTTAACATTATTATGGCTTAAAAATATATACGAAAATTGTGCATTCAGTTATAGATTATTTTTTAAAATTAAGTAGAATGCTGAAATTTTAATGAAAATTTTTAGCATTCAAACTTTTTTTTCCCTTTTTTAATTAACCTATCAATAATAATAATAATAATAATAATAATAATAAAATAATATCCAGATATTTTAGAATATATTATTAAACTATAATAATGTAAAATCAAGGTATAAAACTAAAAGAAATAGTTAGCACAGAGCTAACTAAAGGGAAGAAAATTTTAATTTTTGATTTTGTTTTAGAAATGCAGTTTGAGAAATTTTAATGTATTTAATATTATTGCATTTCACTGCATATAAATGTAAATTTTCATATCTTCAAGACAATAATTTACAAAAAAGTAAGCTGTCCATCATTTACTTAGTTAAAAATATTTAGTTTAAAATTGCATTGTGTAATTCATATTAAAAATTTTGTTCAACTAGTCGTACAATATCTTAGAAATTTTTAGTCATGCAACAATAAAATATACTATTGATTATAACCCAAAATAAAAACACATGATTTATTATTCAATAGCACAGTAATTTCATTTATTGGGATAACTTACATACAGCTTACAGCACCTTTTAATTATCAATCAGTATGCATTTACCAGAACTTTCTTTTTGAAAATAAGACTTCGTAAAATTTCTGACAACTTAAAATGCAATAAAAATTTTTATTTTTAAATTTTTGCATTTTGTAAAGGTAATGAATATCAATTTTTTTGTATTTAAATAGATGTTATTGGCATTCATAAGAAACACATAATACTGTTCTAAAAATTTTTAACTTTGGGAGATATATAAAAGTACTTTTTTAGGACTATAGTTTTTTACTTTTTTATAGTAAATATGTCTTTTAAATTGTTTAAAATATGCCAAGAGGTGTAAAATTTGAGGTTTTTGACATAAGATTTTTGACGTGACAGTTTAAACTGTGGTTTAAACCGTCAAAAACTGTCATGCATCAAAAACTTGTCAACCTGCTTTTAATATAATCGGGGATTTCAGACTTTTATTGTAACATAACAATCGGGGCCCCGGGGCCCCTACTTTAAAAATTGAATAAAACCACAGATATTTTAAAACTGATTTTCTTAAGCTTAACTGGGAAGAAAAAGTATGGTTTCCTTTGAAAAAATTATGTTTGTGTGACATGGAGCCCCCCGGGGTCCCGGAAGTCCACATTTGATACCTCATCTAATAGATCATTTGAATGCACAAAACTTTTGAAATCAATGTGTGATTACTTTCCTTTCGAGATATTTTGATGTATCTAGGCTTTTGAAACACCCTAAACCAACTAAAGCACTCTTTTGTCTGTCTTTTATTATATTTTAATATATATTTCTCACTTAAAGTGTCTCAATTTGCACGTGACCTCCTGAGAGATTCAATATTTTAACAATACAACATGGCATCAATTTGCATTAAGCTCTTAAAACTCTTGATTTCGTATGTTTTGATTTTAATTCCTATTTTAAGACAAAACTATTTTTATTTAACTTTCACCATCTCATGGATAACCCCTAAATTAAGGGCATTGGTGTCGAAAAATGGAAGCAAGAATTGCAGGTAAAGTGGTGTATGCCATCATTTTAAAATTTAAATAACTTGGAGACTATTTTAGTTAAAGACATGGGGTTTCTTTTGTTTTCGTTTTTAGACCGAGGGCAACATTTTTCTAAATATAATTTATAGGAAAAGAGGCATCGTATAAAAATTAAATTTTGTATGTCATTATGTATACAACCCCTTGCTTGAAAATGCCATACCTGAAATCGACTCTTCATTTGAACCAATTTTGTAACTGGAAATATACATCTAAGACAAACGGATGCGAAAATAAAGGTCGTTCAGTTTAAATGTAAACACATCGTATAAATTATTGCAAAAAGTACCGGTTAAAACTGTGATTTGTTTCCAGAGTACTAGACTTACAGAGTTTATATTACCATATAAACAATCCTCTCTGTGTATCGTGTCATAGTGGCATGATTGTGAAGCCGCTCGCATCTAAGTTCGCTGGTACTCGATTCGATTCCACAATCGGGGAGTGAAAATTTTTCTTGTAAAAATAAATAATATTTTAGTTAGGCTCTACTCTCTAAAACATATATTTTTAACAGAAAATCAGAATCATACGCCACTTTTTATTTATTTTTATTTATGAAAAATATTCATAGTTGTCATTAATGACTAATTAATCAAAAAACTAAGAGATAAAAGATAGCGGAATTCAGACACTTCAAGTTTGTGAAACCATGTGACTTTTAAGGTAATTGAAGTGTCGGAAATAAATAAGACATTTTTATGTATTTTAAAATTGTAAACCTATTTCAGACACATTTGTGTTTCAAATTTTAAACACTTTTATTTACAGTGTAGGTAGATTGTATAACCAAAAGAAGTCAGGAATAATTTGCAAACAATTTTTTAATTATTTAAATGGAGTATATATATATTTTTAAATTATCATTTAACTGAGATTTGTTCTTTTTAGCATGCATTAAAATATCTTTAAGCATTTATTAATTTTCAATAACAAATTACTTTTATTAGGACAGTTGTTAAAAAGAAAAAAAAAAAAAAAAAAAAGTAATTTCCAAAGTATTGGTTTACTCTGTTTTGTCCTCGTTATACTAAAATGGGTTTTTCTGAGGTACTTTATAAACAATTACCGAAACAAAATAAAACTAGCATGTTGTGGCCACCCAAAGACTTTCCTGTATATTTTTCCAAATAAATTCACCCAGTACAAATTATTAATTAACATTTTTTTTCCAGGATGAATTCAGATGATTTTTATCTCCGAAAAGTATAGGTAATACTAAATGAGTGCAATGAAAGTGATGTTATTTTCAACATCTGAGAAAATGCATCCCCCCTCCCTCAAAGTTTTTTTTTTTTTTTTTTTTTTTTAGTGAGAAAAATGATAACTTTATTTTAAATTACAACAGATCTATGGTTCATACATTCGTTTTAACGGTACTGATGAGGTTTTTTTTTTTTTTTTTTTTTTTTTTTTCGTTTTTTTTTAAGATAACCATATTGAAAATTTTCTCTTTCTGGTGGGGGGGGGGGGGAGGGCAATTCTCCTGCATACACACAATTGTTTTCCTTGTTTATTATTACTATTATCAATAATTCTTATGAATTGTGCACATTTATACGAAATTTCGTCGTGTGCTGCAATGTTAAAAATTTTGAAAAACAAAATGGTATGATAGCGAAATCTTTTGAGCGATTAATGCACAAATGTAATCATCACCAGTTTAGGTCAAAGTCCAACTAAATGCCAAGTTTCGTTGAATTTCGTTCATTGATTCGTGAATACAGTGTTCATAAAATTTTTGATACACACAAACAGAGAAACATTTTCTACAAATCATCAAATTGTGTTCAGGACTTCTCAAACCGTGTAAATTTATCCAAAAGCGGAGGTGGAAAATTTTTCACACATCCAATACTTTCTACTTATGTTTGTAGAAGAAAGTAAAAAGTTAATCAATAAGTAAAATACTCTTTCTGACATTTTATACATAAAAAAAATGCCTAAATTGAATTTCACGTACACTTTTGTGAATGAAATTTGACGTAATCCCTTTCATCGTTTCTAAATGGTTGTCTACGTGAAAAGTAAAAGCAATATGCGAAATATGACGTGTGTGTTTTACCTATTGCATTACAAACAGACGCCAAGGGAACCATAAATTTGTCACCCAGGGAAGACAAGAAAGAAAGGTACGTCTTATTGTCCAGGTGTCCAATACTGGTCTAAAGTAAATCCAGTTTCATAGATCCATCTGTTTCCAGCCCTGTCCACTAGCAAAAGACGGTTATTAATGATACTTCGGTTGGGTCGGCCACCGAGGAAGGGAACCAGGGAGTTTCTATAGCAACGATAACTTCCGCTTTCTCTTATCTGTCATCTAGAGATGGAATATTATTCTGAGTATTACCACCGGGGGGCTTTCTTTATATGAAGAGAATTTACTAAAGATCTTTATTTGTTTGTTATGGTTGAGAAGTCATAAATCTTCACCGTGGAATATCACAGAAGATGTGGATGACACTGCGGAGTCGACGTATGAAAAATAATTCAAATAAATTAAAAATATGTAACATTTTTATTTTATTTTCTTTCTTTCATTTTTTTTTTTTTTTTTTTAGGATTATTATTTTTTTTTTATTTATTTATTCTTTTAATTTTTTTTTTTAAATAAAATTTATCAAAGTTCAAAATTAATGATTTGGTTTGAAACTTTAGAATCATTACTCGGAGATAATCATTACTCACATTTTTATTTCGATACAATCAATGCTGAATAGTAATATAGCGTTCACTATTTGTAAATAAATATTGATAAAACCTGCTATCATCTTCCTTTTCTTTGAGAGAAACTGTAATTCTGTTCATTCTATAATTCATAACTTTTTTTATTTGAACGATATTTGTTTGGGGTTTCCATATAAGTAGCTCAATACTTTTGACTATTAAATTATGCAAATAAAACTTCTTAAAAGCTTGTAGTTAAAAACTGTTTAGTAAAAATGCTCATATTTCGTAAAACATGTAGCATTTTTGCATTTGATTGCAGTATACTGTAACTAATTTAGTGCGCCAATTTTCCTAAAAACAGCTTTGCACTGGGCCAAAAACACTACGTGTTATAATTAAGAAAGTTGCATTTATTTTTGCAATTTTTTAAAGAAACCGTTATATTTCAATGAACATATGTGGTAACTTCATAAATATTTTTTTTATACAGACAATAAAAATAATTCTCTTAATCATATGCTACAGCCAAAAAAGCATTGCAAGCATTCCTTTTTACAGGGTGATACAAAACATTTAAATTTTTATTTAATTTTTTACTGGTCTCCTTTTCTTCTTCAGGGCAAAACTTTTGTTAAAATACATGAGGTATAACTTGTTCTCTATACTCCCAATGTTTCAAGATAATACCCGCTGAATTTTTCTAGATATTTGACAAAATGTCTAAATTCGAAAGTGTCCAAATACTTATTGGTAGATAGTGTACCATCATTAAAATGTAGTTTGTAACATAACATCGTATTCTTTCATATTTTATTTTATAGCTATTTAAGAATAATAATACTAATAATAAAATTAGAAATACATAAATACATAACACACACACACACACACACACACACACACACACAAAAAAAAAAAAAAAAAAAACGTAAAGATAACAAGAATAAGAATAAGAAACAATAATAATAAAATACTTTGAAAATATGGAAGATGTGATTCTTTAAATTTATCTAAAAGCAAAATTTCTGTTTCGAAAACTATTAACAAGAATGAACAGTAAATTCACTCATTTATATTTTTGATAATGATAATTATTTTAAGGGGAAACTTTTATATAGGAATTCCTCATTAATTATTATTAAAAAGACATTGTTGATTCTAAAAGTAGTATAGAACAGGATTGTTGGTTTTTTTCGTTTAATAAAGAAAATATTGCAATTAGATGGTTAATTTGATCAGATATAATAAAGTCTGTCATGTAAATATAAAATTTGAATTATTAAATTCTGATCACCGTTAATTGAAACAAAAATCAGGAAAAACATATTAGCTAATGTATTTTCCTGATGTATATTTATATATAGAGGAAAAGGTGTAAATATGGGCACCCTCACCTGTTTTTTACTTAAAGTTAGTTTAATTTTGAAAAATTCTACGTTTTTGTCCTTCATTAACAACTATAACAAGTTTACAAAATAAGAGGAGGCAAAACAATGATTAATATCAATTATTTCAATTCTAAAACGAAGATTTGCAAAAAGCTTTTGAAAATGCACCAGAAAAAATGAGGTGCAAATATGAGCCCTTGCCAGAAAAGTCACAAAATGTAGTTTAAAATGCTTTAAAACATGATCAAACAATACAAAATTGTAGGGAATTTATATATTACGGGAAAAAGATATTTATAGCAATCGTTGACGTAACTGGCTCTTTCAAAACCGGCACAATGTAAGTGTGCTCACATTTGTCACATAACATTTTACACCACTCTTCTCTGCGAGTGTGTTCAGAAAACATTCCATCACAAAAGATGCAAGTTGCATCTCTCGAATTTAGTTTATCCCCATCGTTGATATCCAGGTTGATATCATCATCGCTGTCGATTACGAAGGGTCTTATTAGTCTGATAAATCCGATGATGAATCATATCGTTTCGTCGGTCGAATTTTAGTTATTTGAAGGCCTTTGGTCATCGCACCCTTGGCTGGTATTTTACCTTACCGGACCCTGACTGGTATCTTAACCAGGGAAAACTCAAGGATGTACTCTGTTGTTGTTTGTTTCATGTCCTCCTGGTCCATGGTTCAAACCTCCTGGTCCTCCCAGTGAAGTTAGATCTTTCAAACTTTGGCAACCATAAACTATCATTTTTCGCCAAATTTTGGCTGACTCCAAAACGCAAAGTTTGCCACCAAAGCTCACCTCTGTGTAAGGTAAAAAAACTACCATTTGTTTCAACGTTAAATGTAAGACAGTGCAGAAATCGTAAAGAAACAGTTTCTAATCGACAATAAAAATAATGACTCTTCTTGCTTTTATGATTTCGTTAGCGATTTATAAAACTTTCGATTAATTCTGCTCTAGAAAGCAATGTATCATTCCGGAAAATTTGCGAACTCGGTTCCTATTAAGTTAGAGCTCCTAAATTTTAGCAACCCTAAACTAAAATTTTTCTCCAAATTTGGTCGCGAAATCGTCAAATTTAATGCCAGATCACGAAGCCCAAAATCTGCGTTGTCGACGATTTTCGCGAGATTAACGACAAAATGTAGCGAAAAATATTGTAGTAATTCATAATTGCTAGAATAATTAAGCCCTTTCTCAATTTTGACAGATGATATATATGCAGTACCCGCGACTTATTAAAATCACATTCGTTCTATGGTAATGTGATTTTATTAAGCGGCTGATTTTTATATCCGGCGAAGGTTCTTGCACTGAAGAAAAAGTTATTGCTTCCTTGAATTTAAAAAGAAATTTTAAAATTTAACGATTGGTGAGAGTAATAAACAGTATTAATTAATTTTCGACCGACAATTAATTGTTTATTCAAAATAAATAAATTAAACACGTACTCCATATAAAATTAATAAAAACATAGTGCATACAAAATTAGTCAATATTTATATATTAGTTAAATATTAGACATTTTCAAAAGTTTTTTGCTTCTCAGTCATTTCAGAATGAGAACTAAGAATTATCTTTTAATAATTGGAAAAAAAGAAAAAAAAAAAAAAAAAAAAAGCACTAGTAAATCAAAGCAGTAATTTATTATTTCGATTTTTAGAATACATTCCTGAAATTTATTACTAAGACAAGTGATGAAGCTAGTTTATTTTGTTATTTTGCTGCAGGTGTAAAATTTTTCACAAAGAGAGATAACGAGGGAGATTGTTGTGCTTTATTTTATTTTTACCGGGGAAAAAAAAAACTGTTAATATGTATATATATATATATATATACCGGGTGATTCAAAATAGATGTTACAGCGATTATCTCGTAAACTAAGAAAGATAGAAACATACTTCCAATTACAAAATTAGAGCAAATTAAGAGTACATTTCAGATATGGCATTTTTTTTGTCAAAGGGGCTGTATACATATTAAATACGAAATTTAATTTTTATACGGTCCCTCCTATCATGTGACTTATACTTAGAAAAATATTCTCCTCGCTCTAACAAGCAAAATAAAAAAAAAATCATCTCTCTAAGTCAAAATCTCGCTGAGTTATTGCAATTTGAAAATGATGACTTACACCACTTTTTTTTCAATTTTGGCATCTATTTTTCGACGCCAACGGGCTAACTTCAGGGGGTTATCTATGAGTTGAGAAAAATTAAAAAAAGATCCTTTATTTTAAAATAGCAACCAAAATCGTTCAAACGCCTGAAATCAACAATTTTAAGAATTTAATGCAAATTTACATTATTTCGTATTGTTAAAAAATTTAATAGTTAAATTTCTGAGGGGGTCACCTGCAAATTAAAACACGTTAAGAGAGGGAAAAAACTAAAAGACTAGCAAAACCGTGTGCAATTTTCGCGCTTTATTTTTACCACTGTCCATCATGATTGATAAATTTAATGACTTCGGCTCTTTAACAATTCCAGCAAGATTGAAAAGTGTTAATGACTTCGATTTGTGTGTCTGTCCATCCGTCTTTCTGTGTGTCTGCACTCTAACTCCCGTGAATATTCATAGAATTTCCTGAAACTGAAATATGTTATTTGAGGTCACTATCGGATGTTCCTTATTGAAAATGGAGTGAATACATCTGCTAGCTTGTGCACAGGGACACCCGAAAGTATTCCAAAGCATTGTGTTCTATGAGAGGTATTTTTATAAACCATATTTTAATACCTTTAATTTATGTATATATTAATAAAATTGAAATACGTTATTATAGTTTTCTATCGGATATTTTCTATAGAAAATGGAGTAAACACCATCACTGGTTTGTATACAGGGACACCCGAAAGTATTCCAAAGCATTGCGTTCTATGTGAAGATATTTCTATAAACCAAAATTTAATTACTTTGCATAAATCTTAATGAAATTGAAATGTGTTATTCATATGCACAAAAGAATACTTTCTATACTGTACAGTACGACTAACATTAGATTTACAGGGCACGCAAAAATATTCAGTTAAGTTAAGGGTTATTATTGGACATTTGCTGGAATTGTATTTTCGTTTACATTAAACATTTTCTAACAATTTTTAACTGTGAATAAGATTTCAATTTGCATTTTTTTTTTTTTTTTTTTGTCTGACTGTCCATCTGTCTGTCTGCCCGCCCCCAGCGTCTGTAAATATTTTCAGAAATTTTCAGAAATTATATATGTTATTCAGGTTTACCATATGATATTCCCTATTTAAAATAGCATTAATTAATTCTTTACAAATGGTTTATGTACAGGAACGCACAAAAGATGCCAATGTATTGCGTTTTGGGACAGATATTCTTATTAATTACATTTAAATAACTTTATACTGTAAAAATCATAAGGAAATTCATATTTATTATTAATATTCTAAAATAATGATTTGTATATAATATGATATGGTATAGATGTATAATTCTATGCCAGGGGGTTACCGCCCGTCTCAACCCCCGTTTAATTATAGTGCCTATACTTATCAAAACAAAAATCAAGTCTGTTATCAATTTCCTTGAAACTTGCAAACCTTTCAAGTGGCAACTAGATATGGAATCCAAAGTACCAAATTCGCATTTCCTGTACTTCATACCCATAAGGTAGAGAAAGTATTGTTTTTGGGCCAAATTTTCGAAAGTAAGTTTTTGTTATATTTAGACGTTTTGAGGTGTCCTGAATATGAAAATCGTGTTTTTAGCGGTTGGTCTGTGTGTGTGTCTGTCTGTTATCAGTTTATCTCTTCTCAAGAACAAATAGCAGCAGACATTCCAAACTTGGTATTTTAAATATGTATCATATAGGGATGCTACACCAAGCTTTTCATTGAGATGAAGCAAATAGTTCGTGTACAGAGACGCTCAAGAATATTCAAATACATTACGTCTATGGGGAAAATTGCAGGTAAGTAGAGTTTAACACCTGTAGACTGCACTAAACCAAATGAAATGAATATATATTTTTTATATGCATAAAAACATGCCTCATGTAGAATATGGCAGGGAAATCATTCACTGTTCATTTACAGGGCTACACAAAATAACTAGATTATTGTGCGACAATAGCTGAAAATTGATGGAAGTGCATTTCAGGTTGTGCCATATATTGTTTCTATAGGATTGTATTTAGGTGCACTGTGTGGTTTGTACATATTCTTCAAAATATATACAGGTTGCAAATATTTAAGCTATAATATTCTTTTTTATTGTTAGTGAAAGTGCTTTACTATAATATTTTACCATGTCCAGGAAAGCTGCTCAGGAATGGAAATGAATTCCTCATAGACATATGATAAATAATGTGTGTTTTTAAGCTAAATATGCATCGCTTGTGTTTTGTGTATTTACACGTTTTAAGGCTTCCTTATTACCAAAGCCATATTTTTTAATGTTTGATTATTGCCTGCGTCGAATAATTTCAGGAAACGAATAATTTCCGGAGATCCCCCTCACACAGAACTAATTATCATTAAAACTCTTCCGAAGCCTAATTTGAATTATTTTAACGTAGGTTTACATAACAGTACTCTTTATGTTACCTCTTAATTTCCAACCTGTATTTATGGTATTAAATTTCAGAGTAATAGAAAGTCGTGTGAGTGGCACACCAGATTATTTGTTGTTAAATTATGCTGATAATTCATATATATACAGATCAACGAATAAAAATTTACCTTCCGTATTCAGGAGGCCTCAAAATGTCATATTATACAGAAAAAAAATCGCTCTCCAAAAGCTACTTTGTTTACAGTATGGGTATGAGAAATTAATTTTGCGTTCTGTGTCAGCAGTGTTCTTCGAAAAAAAAAAAAATGCAGCAAACACTTACACTAATTACATTTAATAATAATAAAAAAAAATGTTTACCTTAATTTTGGGTAGCCCTGTATATTGTCTATAAACTATATACACATGACTTTGTGTACGTAAATTTAGTGTTATATTTAAAACAAGTAACACAAAATGAAATACACTTCCAGCAATTCCCAAGTATAGCTCCAATATATCGAAATACTCTGGGTAACCCTGTAAATGAATGATGAATGGTTGCTATACCAGAATCTACATAAAACATGCTTTTATGCGTATAAAAAATTTGTTCTTTTCATTTTGTTTAAGGCAGTCTGTACATGTCACACTGTACATATGAGAAATTTCGCTCACAGACGTAATGTATTTGAATTCTTTTGGATGACCCTGTAAACAAACAATTGTCTGATCATAACGAATACTTTAGTGTAGCACCGCAATATGATACGGATTTAGAATGTCGAATTGGATTTTCTGCTACTATTTGTTCTAGAGATATTCTAATAACACACAGACACACACACACACAGAGAGAGAGAGAGAGAGAGACCAACCACTAAAAACATGATTTTTGAATTCAGAGGATCTGAAAACGTGCAAATATAACAAAAGCTAATTTTCGGAAATTTGACTCAAAAACAATTCTTTCTCTACACCGTGTATATGAGTAAGAGAATGTATAAAGAAAGAAAAATGAATTTGAAAATTCCCTTTCAGTACATAAATTATTCATAAATTTTATTTGTTAAATTATCAATGAGTATTCTCTTGTGTATTCACTAGGGAAAAGGAGACATAACAGGTTAAAATAGCCGTCTTTCCCTGAATGATTTCTTTTTCTTCCCCCCCCCCCCCCAAACGCTGATCAACGTGTGCCTTATTACAAAAGCAATAGTAATTCACTTTTGATACAACCCCTTAAGACTTGGCGAAAAATGCTAGAATTTTCAAATTGCAATAACTCAGCGAGATTTTGACTTAGAGAGATGATTTTTTTTTTTATTTTGATTGTTAGAGCGAGGAGAATATTTTTCTAAATATAAGTCATATGATAGGAGGGGCCGTGTAAAAATTAAATTTCGTATTTAATATGTATACAGCCCCTTGTACAAAAGAATGCCATATCTGAAATCTACTCTTAATTTGCGTCAATTTTGCAATTGGAAGTTTGTTTCTATCTTTCTTAGTTTACGAGATAATCGCTGTAACATCTATTTTGAATCACCCGGTATATTTAAATGCTTAAATTCACTGTTTTGCTGATGAAGAGTTTTTTTTCTTTTGAGTTTATGAACCGGCGATGCTGATTTTATTAAACGGCGGTATTAAAAGTAGTTTGTGTTGATTTGATTCCGGTCTTGACAGTTTGATCAGATTAAGCGGCTGATTTTATTAACCAATGAATTTTTTAAGCGGCGGGAACCGTATATAAAATTATAAAGTCAATTAAATGAATAAATAAAAACTTTCATTATGAAAAATACCTGTTCCTGATTTTGTAAATATTTTACCAAAGCATAATTTTTATTCTCCAAGTTTTTGTTTTTTTTCTTTCCCTCATTCCATTATTCTTAAAATTTTATTTAAAAATTAACAATCTACTTATGATAATAAGGAAATAGCTTTTGACTTCATCTCAAAAACATTTATTTTAAAAACATTTCCTTTATTAAAACATAGTAATTACATGATTATTTCAATAAATGGTTTAAAATATTTTATTAATATTAATTTTGCTGATAAAATCCTTGCACAAAATTAATTGTTAAAGTAATTAAAAATTATTTAAATCAATTAATAAATAATTTTTATGTTGTTTTAATTAATTATTTTTTTTTCTTTTTTTTT
This sequence comes from Salticus scenicus, assembly GCA_963930645.1. Taxonomy (NCBI): domain Eukaryota; kingdom Metazoa; phylum Arthropoda; class Arachnida; order Araneae; family Salticidae; genus Salticus; species Salticus scenicus. The sequence continues at coordinate 151,927,215 of OZ005657.1, read as the reverse complement.
AATGATAAATCTGGCAAAATACAACTAAATTTAGTGTCTGATTAATTTTTTAAACTGGTGCTTAAGTTAAGTATGTCTATAACACGTGTTTTGATTTACGTAATTATTTTTGGTGAAAATTTGCCTGTTATAATTGCAGGATGTAATCTGTCTTATTTTCTTTTGTTTAATTCATGGTTATATTTTGGATGCAGGGTTGTGCTACCTTTTGGTATTTTGCGTAATATTGCTTACCAAAAACAGAAACCTTGCATTTACATCCTCAATATTGTTTGGGGGTAACTGCTGACGAAGTCCCACGGCTTTCTGAGCTATTTTATTTATTATTCATTACATTATTTATGCCTTGGTCCATAAATTTAGCTATTCTCGCCATTTTTGGTTCATTTTGTTAAAGTAAGTTCGATTTGTAACTCTTTTAATACAATCCATTAAAAGTTCAATCTTACCTACTATACAAGAAATTGAAAAATCCTTCTTTTATAGATTTTTAACGAGTTTTTAATCTTAAAAGAATTAAATTTAGGAAAGTAATATTATTATTTTTCAAATAAATTAAAACTATTAAAACTATTCAATTTAATGAGATACCAGTCTGTCCTTTGTAGGTTTTTGTGGTGAATTATTTATCTGTTTATTTGTCGTTCTCATTCTTTTCCTTATTCTCATAATACAGTAAAGCACAGTTTATACGTATCTCGTTTATACGTCTTTTACATTTATACGTCTTTTTAGTGAAGTCCCGATTCATTCTTATTCATTTTAATACAAAAATTCTTCATTTATACGCCGCTAATATCGGTCTTTTCCACTTTACTAAAATTCGCAAAAATTCTCGACCTGTCAACCTGTCATTATTTTCAATTCTAAAGAAAACTGATTTTTCCTATAAAGCATCTTAAATGGAGGAACATAAGAAAGAACGAAGAATAATGATCAAAGAATCAACTGAATTCACTGTAGAATTTTTAATACTCATAAACAAGCAACAAATCAGACGAATATTAAAGGTTTTTAATGTTATTAAATAACTATGTATGGACATAAATCGTAAGCTTATTATTAAAGATACGCAATATATATAATTAATATTCAAAATGTATTCATATAGTTCTTAAGAAATGTAAAAAAATACTCAATAAATGATATATGTAATAAGTACCCAGACATGCATTAGTAGTATGATCTTTCTCCCTTTTTATAATAAATCTTTTTTTTTTTTTTAATTAATTATTGTCTTAAAAAAAGTATAATATACATTTACTAACTTAAGAAACTTTATTAATTAGTATTTTCATATAAATTTGGCTAAAGTGTCATTAAACTTGTAGTAATCAAAGTGTTAAAATTTCGATTATACGTCTTTCCATTTATACGTCCTTTTACGTCAGTCCCTTGAAAGACATATTAACGGTGCTTTGCTATATATATATATATATATATATATATATATATATATATATTGTGTATCGTTTCTCGCTACTAATTTTCGCAAAGATTACAAAAGTAGAACATCTACACTCGATTTAATTCCATCGAACTCCAAGCTGTGATTTGCTAATAGAAGATTTTGTAATAAGCTTCGGAATACTATTTCTGAACAATAGATATTCCCACTCTGCCGTGTATATAAATCTATTGTCGTGAATTTTGTGGTTTAAATAGAATTTTTCTTGGCTTGTTCTCAGGAATATTCATAGACGGGAATTGGACTGTTTGTTTACGAACCTTTTATTTCACACAAAAACGTCAATATTTTCGTAGCAATATAATATTTCAACGGGTGTATAAGGAAATCATGTGATGTCCGCATCAGACTTTTTTCTTTTCTGTTTTTGAGTTATACAACTATACGTCAAGAGTCAAATTAGGCCTATGGAAAATGAAGTGTTATTTAGCATTTTTTTAAAAAAAAAAAAAAGTTTAAGATGTTATTTTATATTAACATGATGTATGCTTTATTCAAAATTTGTTCAAATATTTCTGTAGGTATATTCTACAGAAATATATATTTAGGTGATAGTACCTCTTAAATTTAATTAATATACGTATTTAAAAAAGTTATGGATATATATGAAAAATATTTGCCCCCTAGTATGAAGAAAGTCAAAGAATAATTGTATCCTGAATATATATATACATATAAATATCTCCATATAAATTACATTTTCATAAAGGTTGGGGTGAAAAGGAGTGGCGTTAACTATGGAGATTCTATTGGAAACTGAATACTACAAAAACAAAAAATAAATAAGAATAAAATTTATCATGTCTCGAAAACAGAAGTATGTAGTAAATGTTATTCTACATCAACACGATATATCTTTTATTTAAAATTTATTCGACTATTTCAATGAATATAATCTTCAAAGATACATTTTTAAGTGACAATAGTTCTCAATTTTAATTAATATAAGCAACTGAAACTAACTATGGTAAATATTTTTTTTTTTCTAAACATAAATAAAAGTCTGAAAAATTATTCTCTAGAAGTTTTATTTATTTATTTATTTATCTATTTTTTATTTTTTTTTATACTTTCTCTTAGAAATTACGTTTTCAAAAAGATTGTTGCTGTTAAGAATGATGTTAACTACGGAGATTCTATTCGCCACTGAATATTACAAAAACTGAAAACAAATAAGAATAAAATTTTCCGTATCTTTTTTAAAAGACAGTTCGAAAAGAAAACTACCTAAAACATATGATGACAGCATGCCCGAAAATGGCTTCATTTTAGTAGTGGGACAAGTTTATCTGACAAGTTGCCCGTCTTCAGTGGTTTTTGAAGTCTTTGTTTACGCCTACGAGAGAGGAAAACAATGACTGTGAACCCGATTTTTATTCTTCAAACATATCTAGACGCAGGTGGCATGTTTTCGAAAAGATAATACACAGAAAATGTTAGAGAGAATTCTGTTGGAGGGGAGAATTCTGTTATTAAAAACTAATCAGTATGAAAAGATATCGGATAGTTTTATATGAAACGAATACTACAGAGACGGCCAACTTTTACGTGAAAAGAAATGGAAAAGTTACTTTTTATTTATCTTTGTTGCTCGTTTTGTATGTTGTTTATTTGGTTAAACAAGAAGATGATTTTATTTTTTAAAGTGCCTTTTTTTTTTTTTTTTTTTTTTTTTTCCTTTTACTCTCATAACAATATACATTTATACTTAATGTTATTCACGAGTTAATAAATTCATATTGTACTCATTTGTTGGATTATTAAGTACAATAGTACAATAATTAATAACAGTACGGGAACAGTAATAATGAGGGAATATGCTATGATTTTTTTTTTCTTTCTTTCTTTCTTTCTTTACAAAATAATAATAAACTAAACATACATTTTTAAGTTTAAATAGTCTTTGTAGGTTGAACTTCCCGAAATTTAAACTTATAACATCAACCAAAATTATAAATTTTATTTTTAAATGTGATCTATTAAATTCTTTGTTTAAGCCACACTTATTTTTTTAAGGTCGTCTTCTATTTTTTATTTATTTAATTATTTAATTGCAGTTAGTGTTTAAAGTCTCTAAAAAAACTATAGTATGAAGTGAGATAAGTGTAACTAAAGAGTAAGTGTAACTTCGACTTATCTCTCAACTAAAAAGCTGAATTTACCTTATGTGTTTGTTGAACATTTAGCCTTAGGAAACCAAATGAATATAGGAAAGAGTGATAGTTTTAGAAGCTTGAAAATTGCTTACATTTCCATTCTCCGACAGACTGCCGGTGTCAAAATTCGAAATCTTACTGTATATTTGTGAAGTAAATTCCACACTTTTTGGTAATGAAACTAAATTTTGCATGTAGAATTTGAATGAAACTTTGAACCTTTGAATGTCACTGTGTATCAGATATGTTCCATTTTCAAGTCTTTTATTTTGCAATCTATACTTACACTTACTCAGGAATTTTGTATGCGGAGAAAGTGAAACCAGGGAGTTACACTGAATCACATACATTTAATTTTACTTTGCTTTTTTGATTATGTCTTTTAATATTCAATTAAATCTAATATCCTGCACTTTTTTAGGTTTTGTTGTAATGTTAAAAAATTTTAGGTGTGAAGTATTCGTACAGGGGCACGAAAAAATTCAGAACTCTGGCGAGCTCAGATATTTAAAAAAATTAAAAATCTCAGATTCGTGAAAATTCTTACTATTTGAACACTTCCCCTTCACGTGTTTATTGTAGGTTGAGGTTACACTTACCCCAAACCATGGGGTAAATGTGATACGTAGAACCACGATGTTTTGGTGGCAAACTATGGGGCAAGTAAAACTACGTAATACAAAATTTTAATTTTTTTTTTTTTTTCCTTTAAGTAATACCTTGTTAAATTATAAAGAGATCATATATTTTAAAAAACCCAATTAGTTATAGTTAATGCCTAATTTTTTTTTTTTTTTTAGAATAGTAAATATAATCGCAACTGCGCAAAATGTGGTTACACTTACCCCACTGCACCCTACTCTCTCTCTCTCTTTCTCTCTCTTTTTTTTTCAATTTTATGGCTACAAAACGAAATTTTTTTAGTGTTTTAAATTAACTGTTATTAAAATTGCAGTTTTCTTAAATATTTCTTAGATGTTTCTTTCATTCTTTTTCAGCATATATAAATTCATGTGCTTATTTTTCTGCAAACTAATATTAAAAGAAAACAAAAAGACTATTTTATGCATAAAGGAAACGAAAAAAGTATTTTTGTTATATTTTTGCTATTTACACTAAGTTAATTTAAGATGAAATTTCTTTTTCAATTTGGAAACAATAGTGCTTAAAGACAACTAAAGTTTTTTCAATTTTGGTAAACCCGTTTTCTTACTATTACCAGACTGAAAACACATTTAAAAGTAAGTTCTTTAAATTTTATTTTAACTTTAAATTACTTTGTTGTTTAAGCTTTAAAGCTGCTGTTTCTAAAAAAAATGCATGTTTCTATGATAGGCGGTTTTTTTTTTTTTTTTTTTTTTTTTTCCTGTAAATATCGGTTACTTCCCATTATGAAAACGAGGGTTTTTTATAGTTATAGAGCTTTATCAAAAATTCAATTAAATGTGTTTTCAATATTTCTAGAAGCAAGCATGACATGATTTTTTAGGAAAAAGAAAAAGAATGCATCAAATTCAGCTATACCATTGTGTTTTATAAAATAAATTGAATCTGATTTTGTGCTATTTTATAGCTACGTTTTCCATAAATTTACACGATCAAGTGTTGAGGTTAAAATTCCGGAACACTTTCCCCCCCCTCTCTCTCTCTTTTTTTTTCCCCCCAATGGAATTATTTGATTTTTTATTGATATTAAAGAAAGCTCGTAAGACAATGTGTTCAATTATACAGGAAATTTCGAATAAAATATTTATTTACGCTATCTAAAATTCACTATAGTTTTTGTTTAAAATTATTTTTAATGATGATTTGTTGTTTCTCAATTCACCATCACTTTATTTTTATTAAATGCATTGCTAATTTTAATACTAATGAACAAAATTAAATATATATATATATATATATATATATATATTATATATTCTTGTTCTTTTTTTCTTCTTAAAACTGTTTTACTATTGTGTAAATACTTTACTTTAAAAGAATATTTAATAAAATTTCATATTTTTCAGCAACATTTTCAAGATTTATAATCATATTGAGTTATAGTTAGTAACGTTTCAATAACGAATATATATATATATGTTTTCAAAAACATCTGCCTCAAACCATAATTTGCTAGATTCAGCAAATATTCTACAGTTGTCATGCAATTCCAATAGCAGGAAAGATTTATAGTGGTTTCAACGGGGGAATATAGAAAACCCACTTACAATAAAGACTCCATTCCTGTTTATATCCATTTATCAACCATATATAACAGTTTAGAGATGGGATCATGGGTCGCGCTAGAGGTGGGATTTGGTCCCCAAATTGGTCACTTGGGACCAGCATCGTTCACAGAATGATCCCTGTAACTTCAACAACCACCTACTCAACTAATAGGTCTTGGAGATGATCTCGTCAAAGATGGTTGGGGATAATTAGAGAGGGATTTTCTATGAGGTTTCAGTTTACGTCCTGATCTTCGTTTTACAGAAAAACGAAGTAGTTTTAAACGATCCTCCGGGTGATAAGGGGAGAAATAACATTCTATCTTGTTAATAGCTATGTTAAATATCCGGCAGTTTATTAGAAAGAAGTGGTGAAAGATATTTCCGGTGTGTTCGTTAGAATGAACAGGCATCGCACTGTGTCAGGATGTTACTCAGCAGGAATTTTTCAAAGTTAGCTTGCCCTAATGAAGTGTAAATATCTTTGAAGACAGATTAAATGAGTTTATTTATTGATAGAAGGAGCTGATAATATTAATGAGTTATCAATGGACTATCTTATTTTTGTGGCAAACTTCATTTTTAAAGCTTACTTTTGCAAATAATTTGCTATTTCAGCAAATTAATAATATGGAATTTATGGAACTTGTTAGCACTTCCAACTTCTACGGAAGAACTAAGCTTTGTATAAAGTGAGACAAATACTAATATTGGATATACCCCACTGCAGAATAAGGTATGATAATTTCGACTATACATTTCTTTTCTGTTATCTTGAAATTTATAATTTAATTTTTAATTATGTGTTTTTTCCAAGAAAAGAAAATTACTTTGGTTTGTTCCTTGTATCTAATACTTTAAAATGTTTATTTGTAATTAGTGTAGTTTGATGATTTTCCCTGGTGGTCAAATAAATTTCTTCTTTGTGAAAAACTTAAAAAAAAAAAAAAAAAAAAAAAAAAAAACTATATGAATAAATTATATTATTCAGAAAGAACAAGTTAATTTTTTTCATAAAAGAAGTTTTACTGTCCTTTTACATAAAGAGAGCTTAGAAAAACCGTATCTGAGCCTGAGGCTCTAGTTTAAATGTTACGTTTTTACATTCTTACCCACATTGGTAAAATATTGTTTGAGTTTTTGCTATAGTTATATGTTTTGAGGTCTCTTGAATCCGAAAATTTAAATTTTAGTTTTTAACCTGTGTGTCTATTATCAGCATAGCCCGAAAACATGTGTTACCAGGGAAAATAAATCCAAATTTGGTATTTTAAATTTGTATCATACAGTGATATTACTTATAACTTTTTATTGAGATCAGACAAGTGGCTTATGTACAGAGGCATGCAAAAAGCTCCAAATTCATCACATCTATGGCCAAACTTTTTCGTTAATATATTTTAAAATATTCGACTACGCTAAACATATTTAAATTAACACTCTTCTTCTTCTTCTTCTTTTTTTTTTTTTTTTTTTTTTTTTGTTGATCTTCATAAAATAATGTTTTACACTGATTATGATATGAAAAGGACTCACCGTTCATTTATAGGGCCACATAAAAGATTTCTCATATATTAAGCGCTATGATTCTAAATTGCTCGGAATGCATTGTAAGTTATGCTATGATTTTTTTCTTTGTTAAAATGTAAATTACTCTATGCGGTGGGTATACAATTTATATATATGCATATACATAATATATGGCTATAAAAATTATTGGATTAAATTTCAAAAAGTGGTGAGGGCAAAATCCTCTGAATAATTTCTTTCTTCTTTTTCAAATTATTATTATTATTATTATTTATTTATTTAAAAAGGCCCTTAAAACCATTAAATGTTTTATAAATGTAGATAAAATATTTAAACAGTCGGTTCTAAGGGAGGCTGAGACAGCCCACCTCATACAGAAATGCATGCCAAAAAATTGTTTTTAAGACTATTATCAACTTTTTTAATGTAGCTCGGAAAGATTGAAATATAGTACCTCTTATCTTTTATTTTAAACTGTAATAATATATATTTATAATATTTATAATACATATATGTTATAATATATATTAATAATAAAAAATTAGCGTGAGCGCCAGACCAGTTAAGTGTTATAAGAAAGATCGTGTTGATATATCGTAAATTAATCGAACATTATCTAAAACAATTATAGTTATAAATCATTAGATCTTGTCAGATATAACTAATAGAAAAGAAAATTCTATTTAAACATTTCTCATACAAAAAAGATTAAAGATTTCATACTTAACGTTCATTAAATGGTAAAATTGTTAGATTTTTTTTTTTTTTTCCCCAGTTTGTATAAAAATTATTACTTCTATTATTACTTACTTAACATTTATGTTAAATTTTACAATTAAAATATTAAACCATAATTTTAAATATCATTTTAAATCTCTTAGATTAATACAGCCGCAAATAGGCCCATATTATTGAAGTCATAAGAAATTATCTGCTGTATTGCAAAAACATTATTTACGAAACTCTCTGCCACCCTCTCTCTCCCATCCCCTGTATTCCTCTCCCTCTCCCCCTGACTGTTTTGTTTTATACCGATTTCATTTGAATGTTTCTGTGACTATTAAAATATTTAAACCGTGTCAAATATTTCTGAAAAATGACATCATCGTTAAAATTCATTATTATTATTTTTATTGTTGTTTTGTAAGAAAACTCCTCCCTCTGCCCTTAAAATTTTACTTTTTTATTTTTCTTTAATTTATTTGTTCGTGAATAAATAAATAAATAAATAAAATAAAATAACTGCTTACTATAAATAAGGTACTTTGGAAGTATTTAGTATTCTAGATTAAATGCACGATTTTCACTAGAATTTGATATGTACAGTCGGTACCAAAAGTGTCCGAACGCTAGCAAAAATTCCTATGTAAAAAAGATACACTTCATACGGTTTTGTTAAATAAATCCTTGTCGAATCCTGTTCTTAGTCAGTGTAAGGACATGATTTGACAAGGATTTATTTAACAAAACCGTACTTTTTCTACACAGGAATTTTTGCTAGTGTTCGGACACTTTCGTTACCGACTGTATATATCATATATATATAAATTTTGATATGTAAATATATAATTTGATCGCATATTTTAATCATTATTTCTGCACCAAATTATATTATTATCTGAACTATCACTATCTGGATTAAGTGGAAACGTGACTTACAACATATCTTTTAATGTATTGCATGTGTATGTATAGTAGGCCGAGGTTACATGTACCGGAAGTATGAAACACAAAATTTATATATATATTTATATATTTAAGTTTTACATTGTCAAATGATAAAAATCACATATTTAAAAAAAAAAAAAAAAAATAGTTGTAGTTTTTGTCTAAAAGTTTTCAAAGGTGTATGTATAATGGTAACTGAGCAAAATGCGATCAAAGTTGAATTATATCAGAACATTATAACACTTACCCCACTTCACCTTACAGGGTGAACTATAGTTCAAAATTAAGGCGTTAATTTTGTTTACTAATATCCAAATAAAGTTTCAATGTATTTCAACAAAACCTTTGAAGTAAAATGTTTCAAGAAGAAATTTCGTTTGTTATAGAAACCTGGATTTTGTTAATAAAAGCATAATTAGTTATATGTTTATTAGTAAACACTATTATAGTATTATATTTAGCAAACGTTATTATTTATCGCATAATAAAATTAGAATTAACCTTCACTACTAAAATTTTATCTTTTATTATACCAATTTAAAATATATTTTATAAGTAAATCATAAATGCACATTTATTAATTAAAAAAGGTATTTAACCTAAAGATCCACATTCATGTGTTTATTAAAATTTAAATTTGAAACAGGAATGTACAACAAAACATGGGCTAAAAGTATTGTTAATTTCCAATATTAAATAACTAAGCAAAAAGGAAAAGATTACAACGTATGAACGCCAGTACGTGTTCCATAAGACGTAATATCTTCCTTTTGGTTTGTTTATCCAAAACCAAGCCTTTCTATAATATCCAATATTAGGTAACTGATTAAAATATCAGAATACTTATTAAGAAGCAGAAAAGTAGGGGTCAGAACTGTCACTGAATCTGTTAAAGAGTTTCAAAATCAAACTCTTATTTGATTTTCGAACAGCAAAAGGAAATTATTTCTTTAACCTGAGATACAGTACCAAGAGTAATTAACGTTTTTCTGAACTATTTTCAACATAATTACTGTTTTTTTTCTTCTTTTTCTGTATTTGAAGTAATGATCCATTTCTGTGCACTATGGGTTCAATGTGTAAAGAATGATAGCAATGTTTAATCAACCACCAGAACAAATTTTCTCGCAGCACTTTGTCATTGAAAGACAATTTAATACCGGGGGATAGGGGGAGCTGGTAACTCAGCGGATCTGCATACATGATCAGAAACCAACAATGCTCAGGCGAAAATGATGCTTCTCTTTTATTATGCGCGCGTTAAGTAAAGGATGATACGAACCCAAAGCGAGCCTATCTGCTCTACACAGCACGAATATTAATTAGCAACTCCCGTAGAAGAATATTCAAAGCATAACCTTCTCTTAAGGCCTGCGAGCTCATCAGTATGTATGTGACAGCCAGCCAGAAGATTAATGAGGTTTTCCCTGGGCACATCTAACTTTGGCGTACACTACAAGGATGCTTTCCAAAACTTTTTTTTTCTTTTTTCAATTTTTTTTTCTTTTCATTTTTGTTATTATTTCGTCTCATTTTTTGGCTTTTTTTTTTTTTTTTTTTTTTTTTTTTTTTTTTTTCTGCGCACTGCACTCCAGTTTACGGAGATGTAATTATTTCAGTATATTTTTTTACTAATATTTTCGTAGGTTGTTCGCGTTTCGTTTTTCTTTGTCAGTTTATTTTCTTTTCTTCTTCTTGAAATCTTTCGTACCTAAGGACTAAAAGAAGGAAAGTCATTAACGTGGATTTTTCCTCTTTGGAATGTTTCGCGCTTTGCGTTAGAGAGGAAAACTAATGCTTCTAATTTCTTTAAATGGATGATACCTAATCTTTTATAAATTCCGTTACAGTAATGCATTTTCTATGAGAATTCATAAAAGGCATTAAGCTCAGTTAATTAGTTGCAAATTGATTAAAAATTATTTTTGAAAATGCATTTTAGAAATTTGGTTAATTCAAAATGTCCCTTTTAAGCTTCCTTCAAACTCTGGCAACATACAGAGCTTCAAAAGTCATAAATTACTCATTGTCCGAAAGTGACCCTTGACATTTTGCACACATTTACAATGAAGGACAATACTTTTTATTGCTATTTTACAAAAAAAAAAAAAAAAAAAAAAAAAAAAAACACCTCATGCAATTATCGCACTAGGAGGTTTGTGAGCTTCGATTCCAGCGAGCGTCGATCTCCTAAACGACATCAAAGAAATATCAATAGAGCCGCACTTGCAGCTTTCTAAGTTGCCAGAGTTTGAAGGCAGCTTTACAAAAAATATCAGTTGTCTATTGCCGGAGATAAGTCTTATGGAACCCCCAAAATACTGTTTTACTATTATTAAATATAGCACACTAAATGGCTATTTATTTTTGAGTTATAGTATATTCAGATTTTGTTAGCACGAAAAACAACGGTACTTTTTAGAAGCTTGTACAAAACTTTTTTCTTTTTCAAAATGTAATTAAAAAATACAAATATCTTCATAGTTTGTGTTGGGATAGGTGTTGGGCTTAAGGTCGATTGACTGCATGTGAGTCCTAGGTCTGGCAATAAATTTTATAAATATATAAAAGAAATACTTGCAGAATGTCATTATTATATTTAAATAATCACCCCCCCCCCTTTTTTTTTTTCATTTCTCTCTCTCTCTCTCTTTTTTTTTTTTTTTTTTTTTTTTTATTAATTATTTACTTTTTTACTTTTTCTTTCTATAACTATTTTTAAAGACTTATATTATCCACTGAAATTTTTGGATCAATTTTGACAATCAACTGTCTTAATCAAAATCACTATCATTAACACTTTAGGTGATATGTGTTTCTTCACAAGTTATTGTCACGAATCCTTCTACATGTATATTGATTGAAAACATACACTACTAAAAAAATATGAATTGGTTTTCGTTCTTGTTAGAAATAATTTGTTTTTTCTTTTCTTTTAAAAAATGTGTACTTGGTTTACTTTAAAATGTTTCCTTGAGTTTTAAGTACTTATAAAGTGAGAACAAATTTCAATGGAGGAAAAAAAAATTAAGTAATTCCTTAATAATAATAATAATAAAAAGAAAAAGAAAGGAAAAAAAGAAAAAGGACAAAGACAAAAGCATTATTTTAAAAACGCAATTTCGGTTTTTAATGTCATTCTTCTAATGAGAAAAACTGATATTTGAGAAAAAAAAAATATGTGTAAGTAATCATCATTTTAAACTTTTCCATAAATTAGCATCATTTTATTCATCTATGGTGTGTATTACCAATATGCCATTTTCCTTAAGTTGATAATGCAAAACTTTTAAACATATTCACAAATTTATTTTACATTTTTGTCACTTATGTATAAATAAATCAAAGATTCTTTTTTTTTTTTTTTTTTTCCCCTCTCTCTCTTTTTTTTCATTTTATTTTTATTTTTATTTTATATAAGTGTGAAGCATCTTTAACAGAGTTAATTGTCGTTGATGCCCAAAATATCATACATTTTATAAACTCTTTAAATAGCATTAAAACCTACCTATTTTCAGTAAAACCTACAATAACTTTACAATAAAAAGAAAAGCATTGTTTAATTTCTCAACAGTGAATAAAAATACAAAAATTTCATACATTTAGATAAGAAAATGATTTAGCAAATTTAAAATATAGTGTGTACGAATTTGAGAAAACATTTAAACTACGAAAGAAGTACACTAAAAATCTGCTTTAAAATGTTGAGTAAAAATGAATTGCTAGTTTAATATTTTCCTCTTATATATTTTGTTGTTACGCTCTATCCCAGGTCTTTACGAATAACTGACATTCAGTATCTGAGCCACAAACTTGATGATAAATGAGAAATTCTAACTTTGCATCACAGGTGAAAGCGCGGTATATGAATATGTAAGGACCCATCAATTACCATGATGGATGCGAAATCAATCTGTTTGACAAGATGATTTTTTTCTTTCTGCAACGGTTTCTTGATTCATAGAAAATTTAGATTAAATGATGTTTTGTTAGAAGTGATGACACAGCTCCGTCAGGCAAATGACAAATGCTGTCTTACCACAGTAGCTTCTTTGCGGTTTGCAACAATAAAGTGGACGTTAAACTCATTGATATGCTGATGGCGATTTACTTAACATTAGTTGCTGATAATGTTACAACAGTAATTCTTTTTTGTATGCAAAAATGAATGTTTAAAGGTGTAAAACCATGCAATGAAAGTAAAATGAGAAGATGTAAAAATTTTCGATAAAACGAAAGAAATGAGGTGATAACGGTAATAGGAGTTTGGCTTTTTTTTTTTTTTTTTATAATTAATTAATTAATAGAAACTATACTAATGTCATAAGGAGATAGAATGTATTGTGTTTTGAAGAATATACATATTTTTTTAAGAATGAAATAAGACAGTTAAGGAATAAAAAGATACTTAAATAAATAAATAAATAAAATAAAAATAAAATAGGTGTTTTTTTTTAAATATTAGACACTAATTAATACTAAAACAACAATCTTAGTATAGATATCGATGAAAAACATCAGAATATTAATGCAAGTATAATTCACAATTATGTTTTGCTCTTTATTTATGAACAGTGATTAAAAACAGAAAAATTGCTGCCAATCAGCATCAAATGAAGATCATGCTATCCCGTTGTTTAAAAATGAGAAAAGAACATAAAGTGTGTGGCGCCAGTTTTGCAAGGTTTGAATATAACCAGTATATATATATATATATATAAAGTAAATGCGGAAAAGGTTTCTAGATCAATAATTATACAAAAAAGAGAGTGTATTTTCCTGTAAATATTTTCTCCAAAGAAAATTCTCCTGTCAGTACCCTCAAAAACAGTAGTAACAAAAAATTTAAATACTCTCGCATACACATATGTCGTATAAAATTAGTTTTATTTTTGTTATTATTCGAGTTTAATTTCTAAATTAGAGAAATGTTTTATGGACAATTTTTTCTTTTTATTTATTTATTTATTATTATTATTATGGTAAAATGAACTTAATATAACCCATTGGGAATAAATATTTCCCATTACATACCAGTAAAAAAACATTTTTAAATATTTTGTTTCCTTTTGTAATTTTACTTTTTAACTTATAAGGAAAAATAGTTTTGACAAAATAAAAAAATAAATAAATAAAGTTTTCTTTATGCTATATATTTACCGCAATAAAATAACCGCGTTACAAGCTAAAACAATTGCCGTTTTACATTTTCAAATGCTCAAAATTTGGATAACATCAACAGTTTAGTTTTAAGAGCTATGCCTCATTAAACGCAGGGAGAGAAATAATGCTTCGTTTTACACATGTATGATTTTCATATCAAAGATGAAACACGATAGATTCTAAATTTATTCCTTTTGGGAAGAAAATATTTTCTCCTATTTTTGAACAAATGTAGGAATGAAAGAGCCGAATCAAATAAATAAAAAGAAAAAATCCGTAAAAGAAAATCATGGAAAGAAATAGTATATATTTTAAACACGGACAAATTAATCGTATTTTTGTGTAAATTGGAATGGGATTTATTTTAACTGTCGGGACAAAATTTAGTTTTGAAAGAAAACAAACTTTTCGTTTATGATAATAAATGTTAAAAGCGTAGTACATAAGACTAAAATACGTAGTTAACTACAGGGGGGGGGGGAAGAAAGAAAGAAAAGAAAAGAAAAAAGCATAAAAAAGGAAAGAAAAACCTGTAAGCAAATACCACTTATAATCCAGAATCGCACATCCATGAGTTAAAATTCAGTATAAAATGTAGAGGTAAAATTTTTTAGATAAATTCTTAAATTACAATGCTCTGTCACATGCACCAAAATGTAAAACTTGGAAGAAAAATCAGTCAGCATACATCACCACATGTAATATAGAATTGTTTAAACTGAGTTATAAACGCATAGAAATTTTTTTGATAAAATTTATTAAATTATTTAAAAAAATTAAACTAATTTATTAAAAAAAAAAAAAAAAAAAAAAAAACTTTGACAACTTACTTATTTGTTAATATGAAAGAAATGATAACTGCGTAAAAGATTACTAAGCATAAACAAATTGCAGATACTTTTTAAATATAAATTGAATTAGCAATTTGTCAAATTAACATATCTTTTCTACACATAATTATTCACTGATTTAAGAAACTATTTCTCTTAATTTAATTATTGATATATTTCTTAAGTTTTGCGAATGATTTTGTCATTAGTAATGGTAGTAAACATTTTTTTATCCTTTGAGTACTTCGAAACTGAGAAAGTATTATTGATTCTTAATTACGATTACTCAACAAATTATAAGAAAATAACATTTACTTTCCATACAATTAATATTTTTTCTTGTCTTAGAAATGAGTATTTAAAATAATCTCAAAGAAGGTTTTCATTTTGGTATTGATTTTTATAAAAGACCGAACATGCTAGCATTGTTGGTAATAAAAAAGCGTTTTTAATTTATAATCTCTTTGCCTGACAAAACACTTACATATCACATATTATACACACGCCTATGCATACAGACATTTAAAAAAAAAAAAAAAAAAAAAAAAAAAAAAGCAAGGAAGAAAGTGATGCCAAAAATGTTTCCATTATTCAGTTATGAATTTTCTATTTATTTCTAAGAAGTTTCAATTGGAGATTTTTTAGCTTATTTGAGAAATGTGTAACTAAAATATATTTTGCTTTCAAATTTAATGTTGTCAGTTTTTACTTATTTATTTTTTCGTCATTGTTTTATAGCTGCATGTATTTTTTATATCTTAGTATACCTCTATAGTTCTTCACCTTTCAGTGTATATTTATAATTATTAAGCTTGAACAAATTTTAAATTCTATTTGAAGATTATAAAGCGCTGAATATCATTCAAAATCCCTACTTTTTGCAGGTATTATACAAATTTATATTTTTGTTATTGGCACTTTCCTATTCTGCAAAATTATTTGATACACAATACCAAAGAAAAATGATAAACAACCCGATAGGTCAGTGTAATGTGAAAAATCCTTTTCTGCTATGTCCTTTCCCCCATAATTATAAGTGGCGTCCATCAGTAAAAGGACAAATATAGCCATAAATCTTTACCCCTGCTGAATTCTTTGTAGATCAATACAGAAAGAAGATCATTAATCGTAGCTTGGCTGGTGATGATGCCAATAACACCCCATCCTGTTTCTTGAGGGTACAGGGCGAGAATTCTTCCCTAGGAGGGTCTTTCGAATTCTACCCCTTTATTCACCCGATTCCCTAAGAATTTTATCATCCTGGAAGGGTTTGAACTATAGACAGTCACCTGTTAGGTATGCATTTATTGAATTTGATACATGTAGCGTAAAGGGAATTTTCTCTTACTCTTAAATATAGACATATATTTCTTTAATAAAGTTTATTGAAAAACTCATTTGTTATTGAATTTTTATTTATTTGAAACGTAAAACATTGTCTGACTTAAATGTTTGGTTTTAATATGAAAAGATAACTTTTGTGCGTGTATGCCCAGAACTGGACTTAGAGTCGGAGGATACAAATATGTAACGAGATCATCATGCGAGTGTTATGTCATAAGATAGACTTACTTACTCCCTGTGTATATAACTTTTAAATGTAATTTGAAATATTAATATACGATCGAGTATGTCACATCTCTTTTTTTTTTTTTTTTAAATACATGCCTTATATATTTTACAAATATTTAGGGTCTCTATATAATTATTTTCACAATTTCTATGTTCTGAAATTAAAAAATACGTAATAGGATAGGGTTAACCATACATATTTTATTTTCCATTAGTTAGCACGGAAATTGTAATTACACAATTGGACAGTGTTATTAAGTTTGAACTGTGTTTCTAATTTTTTGAAAGACATCAAAAATGTTTAGGAATAATTAATTTAAGGACCAAGTATATCCATATGTTGTTGGTATTAATATAAAAAAAAATAAAAATTCAAAAACTAGAATGCGTCGTTTTTTAGGTTTTTAACCTGAATATTTTAGAGCTTTTTATTTAATTTTAGAAATCCTTTGCCACCCTAAGTACCCATCTCTTAACTTGACCCTATATATGTTCAAATAATGTACATGGATGCCAACTTTTACACTTTTTTAATACCACTTTAATTATTTATAAATTTCATCTTATTTAATGAGTGAAATTTTTTACAGAAATTTATAAAAGATGGAAAAAAAAAAAAAAAAAAAAAAAAAAAAACGCACAAAAGTTGGCAGTTGTGTATATATAAGTGAGTAATCTAATGATTTAAATGATTAATACTGTTTTGAAACATTTTCCAAACAACATTGGAAGTTACGAAATCTTATTTCAATGACAAGAACTTTTAATTAAAGTTTCATAATTTAGAAGAATGTATATTACAAAAGATATCGAAACATCGTGCATTGCATCGAAATAAAAACATGCTGCAAATCCCAATACAAACATCTTTATTTATTACAGACTTATTGGTTACAAGCTGTTTAGCTATGTAAAGCATATTATTCAATGATTCCCATCATTAAGGCGTAAAATGTGGAGTCGATTAATAGTGTCTTGAACTGCTGATCGTCAGCTTGTCTGCACATGCAACGTTTACACGGTCCTTGCAGTACCATAATTATAATTTTTTTGTGCTGTCGTAATGCTTCAAAATGTAAAAATAACCCTTTTAAAAGACATAATGTTTGAAAATGTTAAAATCGACCGTAGTTACTTTCTACAAATCTTTTCAATCGTTCTACTGTCTGTCAGTACGCTTGAATGTGTCACCTAGCAGATTTTTTTTATTTTTTTTTATTTTTTTCAGAATCTTTCAGCGCATATCCTTTGAACTACCTATCTACAAATTTTCGAGTTAATCCACATTTTAGTTTCTGCTACAGAGTGTTCTGGATAGGCCAAGTTTAACTACAATCACATTGTATTATATATATATAGATAGATAGGTAGATAAACTAAATGGTTGCTATAGGTCGATTTCTAAAGAAATCAACCAAAAAATAGACGAAACGATCAGATTTAATTGTGGCAAAATTAACGTTCAAAATTATATCATGGGAGATTTAGTGGCTTATTTTTTCAGAGACATTACATTTCCGCAACCACGATAGCTCTTTTAACTCTTTCCATGCCTTAAATATATAAATAAATTTTAAAATGATGCGATAATAATGATAATAATAACAATAATAATAATAATAATGAAATGTTTAAAATATTTACAATAATCAATAATATTTATTTTCAATGTGTCTGACTAAATCACATTCCAGAAAAAATGCACTTTAAAATGTTTCATCTTTACTGCTGAAAGCACCATTTTAAACTTAGCTGTACATTGAAAAAAAAAAAAAAATATATATATATATAATAATAATAAATATGTATATTGAGTATTACGTATTGCCCTAAATTAACTAAAAAAAATGCAATAGTAAAAAATATAAGCATTAGAAAAAATAAGTTCATAATTTCTATAAACAAGCAATTATACCCAAAAATTCATCGTCAAATAGTGAAAAAAAAATTTAAAGTCTCCAAGAGGGTCATGTATTAAAGCTGTAGTACTAAATGGTTTAGATACTACGAATTTCTTTCTGTTCTAAAAAAGTAAATAAAAAATTAAGTTATTGCCGTCGTTGTTTATTTTGTGTGCTTATATGTTTTTGCCCAAAATAATGGCAAATTGTTAGTAAGTAGTCAAATATTAAAGCCGATTTTTGACATAAACGATATAATATTAAATATTGCGTATTTAAATGTGATAGAAAATATGGAGATTTTTATAATATTATCTGCTTTTGTCTTGTGTTATGTATTTTTAATATTCCTATTAAATGAAAAGCAAAGCTGCGAATAGGCGGGTATAGCCTCGCAGGGTTTAATGATGAAGAGGATCGGAGGGTTGAAGCCTCCTCCCCCGGGAGTTGATGAGCGGAGCGGGCAAGGTGCAGAGCCCCCTAGTTGAATTAAAAATAAATAAATAAATAAATAAATAAATAAAAATAAATTAATTAATTAAACAGTCCTCTTGTCCTAAATTAAATTATATTTAGAACACATTTTTAAAAATTTTATTTACTTATTTAACCCTCGCTTTCCCAAGATGGTGTCATTTTGACCCCATTTTTAAGTTGAAATTTAGTTAAGCCCACCTCGTTCAAAAAGTGTGCTAATTCGCCAGTGATAGCAAACGTAACCAGTGGAATGTTGCAACTTCTAAAACATACAAAAAGGTGCGGTGCTGGTGATTTTCGCCAAACGTGCCAAGCGGCACATGAAAGTAATTTTTCTGCAGTAACGCCTTGATCTTGGGAAAGCGAGGGTTAATTAATAATTTAGCTTATATTTATTATTGTTATTGTTATTATTTAAATAGGGGGTCTTCTTAAAAACCCAAAAGCTTTTCACTAAAAATGAGAGAAACGAATAGCTGAACAACGTAAAAAAATAAATAAAATAGTCCTCGCACCCTGTATTAAATTCTAATTTGAACAGAATTTAAAAAAAAAAAAATTAATTACTTATTTTATTTATTTTATTAAAATTATATTTATTGTTGTTGGAGTTGTTGTTTAAGTAAGTGTCTTCTTAACCATCCAAGAGCTTTTCACTAAAAGCGAGAAAAGGGTATAGCCGAACAACGTAAAGGTATTATATAATTGATTGTACCCTGCTATTGCGCAATTTTAACAGTTCCACAAACAGATTGCATAATAAATTTTGGTATTCTGTTACTTGCTTTACAAGAAACTTGTATATTTTAAAGAAGTAAAAAATCGATATTAAAATTTTAAAAATGGGATAAAGGAACTCAATTTTTTGAGAATGTGTAAATCTCTGGTGGTCTTGAAAGGAAAAAAATCTGGAGTGACTCCACTCGACTTTCCGAACATTGAGTAATTAACAGTTTTGTAGATAAAGTAAAGAAAGAGTAGTTGTTAAACAAACAAAAGAGAGAAAACCATAATAGAGTGTTTGAGTATTTTTCTCCATCTATTACACGTTGTTTTATTTAACGCTACTGAACTTTGAGCCCATAGATCATAATGACAAAGAAATTTTCGTTGTGTCCCTGTAAAAACCTATAAATGTTAGATTCACCAAAATGCTTATAGTTAGTGCAACAGTGATTTATAATACTCATATAAATTTTCAGCTGAATTCAATAAGGCGTTTAGATGCTATCGTACTTTTAAAAATTTAGTCCCATAGGCCATAATGATAAAGAATTTTTCTTTGTGTCCCTGTAAAAAAACTGTAAGTGCTAGATTCACCAAAATCTATACAGTTAGTTCAACTGTGATCTATAACATGTGTACAATTTTTTTGCTCGGATTAATAAGGCGTTTAGACACTATCACATTTTTAAAAATTTGGCCCCATAGGCATAATGATAAAGAATTTTTCTTTGTGTCCCTGTAAAAAAACTATAAGTGCTAGATTCTCCAAAATCTATACAGATTGAGTATTTGTGATCTATAATATGTGTATAAAATTTTTGCTCAATTGAATAAGGCGTTTAGATGCTATCGCACTTTTAAGATTTTGCTCCCATAGGCCATAATGATAAAGAATTTTTCTTTGTGTCCCTGTAAAAAAACTATAAGTGCTAGATTCACCAAAATCTATAGGGTTCGTACTATGGTGACTTACAATATGCGTACCAACTTTCAGGTTAATCGAACGAAGCGTTTAGACGCTAGCGTGTTCACCCACAGACATACACACATACACACATACACACATACACACACACATACATACATCATCGTAAAAATAGTGAAAACGGACTCAGGGGACCTCAAAACGTATAGAAACATCAAAAACTCGAATTCGGATTTTTGACATGATTACAATACTTTCCTCACTATAGTGTTCGGAAAGTAAAAAAAAAAGTAAAGCAAAGCAAAGTTAAACAAGTTAAAAATATTTTTTGTTAAAAAAAAATCATTTATAATCTATCTCAAAAAATAAAACACTAAATTATAAAATAAAATGTAATTTGCATCCTAGTTTTAAGTGTTGATAACAATTTTATTTTAAACAGATTGGCCTTATTATTTTTACTCAATTAAAATTTTATTAATTGGTTTCTAACATACATACACACACAAACATAGACCTTTTTTTTCTCTGTACTATTTTATTTATTTATTTAATATCAGTACGTTTTTCAGATTAATGTTATGGAAAATCAACATTATTTGCGACAATAAATAATAATTATGACCTTCATAAAATAATTTTGTGCATGGTGCATCTTATTAAATACAAAGTTTTGTGGAAATTTATTTACTATCGAAATAGTAATTAAGTAAATGATATTACAAAAAAAGATACTTAAAAAAATTATTATATTATTATTTTTTTATTATTTTATTTCCATCCTGTCGATCAAAATTGGAGAGAAGATTAAACTGAACAAGTAATAAAAATAAAAAAAAATTTAAGTCAATTCCTACTTATAAAAATAAAAAGCGCGCGTGCAAAATCAAATAAAAAGTAAAATAAAATTTATAAATGGACAATATTTAAGCTCGTTGACTCAGTTCAGTGATATAATAAGAATAATTACAGGATAAAAAGAACTTTTTATATACCATGTTTTTAAATTTTCTGTTGAATCATATAAACGCCACCGAAGGCAGCGGGAACCAGGAACAATTGGCTAAAAGTATTAAAAAAATTCGTTGTTATCTTGTTTTGAGCTATTATAAAAGTTTCAAATGGCTAGCTAGCTAGCCGGGAAGTTAGTTATGCATTTTCACCGTATTCTGAACTATTCTGAAAGTTTCAAATGTCTAGCTAGTCGGGAAGTTAGTTAAATAAATTTTCTGTTGAATCATATAAACGCTGCCGAGGGCAGTAGGGACCTGAAACAGTTGACTAAAAGTATTATAAAAATGTATTGTCACCGTGTTCTGAGCTATCCTGAAAGTTTCAAATGCCTAGCTACTCGGGAAGTTAGTTAAAAATCGATTGCAAGCTTTGAACTAGTAACGCTGCCGAAGGCAGCAGAAACCCGAAGCAGTGTGCTAAAAGTATTAAAAAAATGTATTGTCACTGTGTTCTGAGCAATCCTGAAAGTTTCAAATTTCTAGCTAGTCGGGAAGTTAGTTAAAAATCGATTGCAAGATTTGTAAAAGATGTATATAGGGAGACTGTGAACTTTAATAGTAGGAATTGAAAAAGGAGGGGAAGGGGTGAATAAAGCTATATCTGATAAAAAATAAAAAAATAAATAAAGTGTTATTCGATCATAACGGATGTAATATTTATAAGTCACGGCAATTAATTTGCTTATAATCAGATTAAAAGCTATAAATTAAAAGTTGTTTTCTTTCTTGTATTATAATATTATTTTCTGATATTCTAAAAGCACATTGAATATTACATTGTGAATTAAAATCAAAACTCTCTTAAATAAAGTCCACCTCTAGTCAAGAGCCACCTCCATATAGGGCCAGTTTTTATCTATTCCAAATTTTTACCATAGTACTTAATGCTAATTTACCTGCATTAAAGGCCCATATAAAATTGTGTATATATCTGCACTGTAAAAAATGAACATGCTAGATTACATCACAATGTGCGGGTAAAAAAATCGCCAACACCATGTGCGTTAAATTTCAAGTGTGATGTAAATAAATGCGTGCTTGAATTTTCAAAGAGGCTGTTTTAATTTTACAACACGCTGTGTTGTATTTATTTTTTTCATTCAAAAAAAAAAAAAAAAAGGAGGGGGGGGGGGTACTATATTTGTTTTCTTTTTTATTTTTTTATCTTAATCTGTATGTGTTTTAATCTTTATTTAAGTTATTTTGTTTTAATTTTTTATTTATTTCACCTTTTTTTATTCTGTCAATATAAGTTTGGAAAGGTTACGAATTTTTACATGAAATATAATACCTTTAAAGCTTTCAATAAATTCTATTTTATGAATGAATATTAGAATTATAATACAGTAACGATTTCGTTTAAAAAAAAAATATATATATATATATATATATATATATATTTAACCATTTAAATAATAATAATAAAAAAGTGTTTTATTAACAAATTATATTGCTATTACTATTAAAATAATAATAATAATAATGTATACATTTTTCATTCACTAAAGAAATATTAAAAAATTAGTCAAATCAGAAGCATTATATTTAATAAGTACATCAAATAATTAAAACTTTTAATTAATATTTTTTAGAACGCATGAAAATTAAAATGACCGTTTTCCAATGCTTTATTAAACTACATTTTGTAGCATACATATATCCGTACAATTTTAGCAAATATATTAATTTTACAAAATAAACAAGAAATAAAAACTTTATCAATACTATTCTACGTAACAAACTACAACGGAATTATCAGAAAAAGCGAACAAAATTTAAAAAATAAAATATAATCATAATACATACAATTTATAAAGGAAACTTGAAAGAAACAAAACAAAAAAGTAATGAAATACTAAAAAACGTACAAAAATTTCATATTAAATATTTATTAAATAATGTTCTATTTTAAATGCCATAATATTTTTCAGAATTAAAAACTAATACATCATTTTTCATCATCAATAAGTAATAGTAATTTAAATCATTTTTAAAATAAATTAGTCTGAAAATGTTGGAGTTTAATAGTTTTATTTCGAGAGGAAATAATTATTGTGTTGGAAATTTTAATGCGCATAATTCAAAATGCAGTTTCATGAGACAGAGCTTTTAAGATTAGATTTCATTAATAAAACGCAGACCCTTATCAAACTTATATTGACAGAATTAAAAAAGAGAAGAAATAAATTCAAAATTAAAACAATTATAACTTACTTGTTACTTTAAGTTTTGTGTTGGTCATAATATGAATCCTAATCGTGGCTTCGTTCCTCCATTTTTTGCGTTTTCCGTTTATGATAGCAAAAGGCGTGGCGTAACATAACAAACATTTAAAAGTTTTAGTTCATGTTTGAAGGTCATTGGTGTATCTGTGTCACATGACTCTTTGACGCCATAGTGAATGTAAAAATACAGCACGTTTTGCTTGAAAATTTTTTACAGCACGAATGCGTGATTTTATCACATCACAAGATGAGGGATATTCGTTGTAATTTTACAACATTTTTTTACAGTGTGAAGGGGATTTGGCACCACTGAAGGTTTCATATAAAAGCTTATATTACCATTTAATATTTATAAATTAAACTCTGTTAAGTTTGTTCAATAAAATATATATTCAAGCAACCATTCTTGTGGTTTTTCATGTATATTTTTCACATATTTGAAATCTTTAAATTGCAATTTCTCAATTTGCATTTTTTCATGAATTCATGATCTTCAAAATGCTAAAACTTCTACAGATACTTAAGATAAGAGTTAATATTTTATTTTTTGGGATTTTTAATAGAGCCTACATAAAAGAATTGGGATGGATTTGCAATATTTTTAAGAGAAAAAATATTATAATTAAAAGCATAACAAAATCCTTTTGTTTATTTATTTATTTATTCAAATTTTTACATGGACATATACTTTTTAATTGTTTTCTCAAAAACTAATTAATAAATTTCAAAATCCAATTTTTTTTAAAGAAGGTTCAATTAAACATCAAACATATATAAAATACATTTTAATAAAGGACTTAAAAATATTTTTGTATATATGTTTAATAGAACATTGGAGGTTAATTTTGAAATTTATGAATTAGTTTTTGTGGAAAAAATATAAAAAGTGCATGTCTGTGTCAAAATTTGCAAAAAAAAAAAAAAACTTGAATTTTATCATATTTTTCATTTAATATTTTTATTTAAAAGATATTGCAGAATAACATCCTTAATTCTTTTAAGTTAGTTCTATTAAACATTTCAAAAAAACATGAAATCTTTTCAAATATCTGTAGAAATTTTAGCATGTTAAAGATCATGTATTCACGAAAAAATGGAAAATAAGAAAACGCAATTTAAAGATTTCAAATCTGTAAAAAATATATCAAAAACCGTAAGAATTGTTGACTGAATATATATTTTATTGAACACACTTAATAGGATTCGATTTATAAATATTAAATGCAAATATAAGCTTTTATATGAAACCTTCAGTGGTGTCAAATCAATGGTGTCAAGTGCCCTTAAAGATCACATTTTGTGAGGGCAGTTATTTTTTTCATTGACTTGAATTGACCACTGCCTTCCACTTAACTGACATTAACCTCTATGTGAAATAATAATGTAAAGAGTTAAGTTGAGTTAAATGATTTTTACATTGCACTAGTGCTACGCAATGGGCAATTGGTATAATATGATGTGAAAAAGAGAAGTGAGTGTACCTAAACTCGAAGACGGCGGTGGCCCATGCTATTGTATGGAAAAATTTGTTTCTATAATTACTCATTACGTAGTGTAGTTTTTTTTTAAATTCCGTTTTCACATTCAGAAAATTCATAATTGTTAAATTAGCACTTATTTTCCAAAAATTGATTTTTTAAGTTTTCAGTATTTCATTTTGCGGCTAAAATATGAGAAAAATGCACTTAGTGAAAATCCGCATGGACAATTGGTATAATATAATGTTAAAAAGAAAAGTGAGTGTACCTAAACTCGCCGACAGCCGTGGCCCATGTTATTATATGGGAAAATTTGTTTCCATTATTACTCATTACCTAATGCAGTTTTTTAAAATTCCGTTCTCACATTCAGAAAATTAACGAGTATATATTTTCATTTTCCAAAAATTGATTTTTTAAGTTTTTAGTTTCATTTTGCGGCTAAAATATGAGAAAAATGCACTTAATGAAAATTCGCATTTTTTAATTTAAAATTAAAATATAAAAATTTTAAAAAATCAATCTTTCAAAAATGAGTAATTATTCAACAGTTATATATTTTCTCAATGTGAAAACGGAATTAAAAGAAAAAAAAAAAAAAAAAAAAAAAAAAAAAAAACATTAGGTAATGAGTAATTGTGGAAACAAATTTTGCCATGGATTAACATGGTCCTTGGCTGTCCACGGGATTAAGTATTGTCCCTTTTTAAAGGTGATTTTCAAGTTTAGAAAAGGGATTTTGTGCCACTTTATTCTTATCTAATGAAGTCAATTGCAATGGCTTCTATGTGAGTAATGTTAGTTTTCGATGTTAAAAAGAAATGTTAAACCTGGTTAATGTTTAAAATAAAAAGGTTGAATTATTTCCTCTTAGAAAACTATAGTGTAAATTATTAATTTAAGAGCGTCTTCCTTTCCACTCACAAACGATGCTAAGTTGAACGTTATATGGTCCAGAGTACATAAAATAATCCTTGAAAAGCAAAATTATTGCTAAAAAGTTTTTAAAATTCTTCTAGGCTATTATTCATGACTATTATAAAACTGTGTATACAGATAATGTAAATTTAAATAGTTGAAACAATTTTATTTACAGAATTTGTTGCCTGGATTATGATTTTTCTGTACACCCTCTACTAAAAGGCTCTCCGTAATGAGTCAATTTTCTGTATCATGCTCACTGTTAAAAATTTCTGTAAATTTAATGTAAATATTTATCCAGAGTCTCTGTAAATTTACAGTAATTCTTAGTTAAAAGTGAATAATCGAGATTCTGAATCTTTATTCTGTATTTTTAACTAACTTTATTATTTAATTTTTTAATTAAAATTAAAAATGACTGTTTCTACTGTAGAAAAACCGTTCAAAGTCCTAAATATATTCTCTGCAATAATTAATTAAATTATTATTAGTTATTAAAATGAATGTATAAAATAAGTTTTTTAACATCTCCGTTTATTTTTCTCTGTAATTTTACGTAAGACTTAAGATAATAGATTACACAGAGTTTTCTGTTGAAATTTTTAACAGTGTGAGTGACTCTCTTAGGAGTTTTACTGTTAACTGTTTCTGTCAATTAAAATATTTCTGACCAAAATAACATTAAGGTTGAAAAAATGCTACTTAAATCATAAATATTCATTTTAGCAATAACCATTAAAAAATAATTAACTATTTAATATGAAAGAAACTTTTTATGATTTCTGAACATAATACAATATTTTTAATTTGCAGTTTTTATGTACACTGTAAAAAAAATTGTGTTAAAAAACAAGAAATTTTTGTAACTGTCCCCCAGAAAATTTCTGTTTTCTGAAACTACAGAAATTTACTGTAAATTTACAACTCAATCTGTGAACAGACACATGTTTTTCTGTAACTAGATAAAATCTGTACCTGTAACCATTGATACAGATTTTATCTGGTAGTTACATGTATTTTATGTTTTTTCTACGGAAAACTTGGGATTAGGCAGTCTTAGTAACAGAATGAGATGTTGTTCCATAGCTTTCAGTTAACATCGTCGTCTACTTTTCTGTGGACACTGGTTCGATCCTGGCTGGTCGAAAAGGAAATTTTATTAAAGAGCTTTTTTTTTTTTTTTTTTTTTTTTTTTTTTTCTTATGATTATTTTTATTTTGCAGCGTACCCTATGGAAAAAATCAGTTGTGCACAAATATTTTCTGTGTTGTTCTGTTATGGAAAATTTCTGTCAACGTATTTTTTCCAAAGTATGCAGAAATTTTCTAGCAACTTTTCTACCAGAAATTTTCTGTAATAATAATAATAATAATAATAATAATTTCTTTCAGTGCAAAGTAATTGCCTTAATTTATTGCAAATGTTATATTGGGGAGGATGATATGATCTCAAAAGTAGTCTACATCCAAAATTCTGCAACTTTTGTCTGCCCATAACATACCAAAATATTAAGTAAAGTAATTAAAAGAAATAATTTTATACTTTTCACACTAAACATTCAGTCATTATGAGCTCTGAGTAAATATATTCATATTTGCAAAAACTCTTAACATTTACTCAAATAAAAAACGTAATTGTATTAAAATAGATAATCGTTATTTTTTCGAATAATGAAATCTTTCTTAAAATGTCAACGTTAAATAACATTATTCTAAGAAAAAAAAAAAGAAAAAAAAAGAATAGAAAAAGAAAAGAAAAGAAAATTTTTAAAAATTGCTAGGGCGCAGCGGAGAAATGAGACTATCCCAGTGAACTGAAAGAACAACAAAACCATGTGCTCGGATGTTTTGAGGAGTAGTAGCACAGCTGAAGAATGACAAACTGCGAGCGGGGTTCTAATGCATCGTCATAAAACGGCAACTCGACACTACAGGCTGTAAGGATTAGCTAATTTGATTTTTGTGTGTTTACACAATGACCCCGACAACTCCTGCTAATAGAAACGGGGTTAAGCTCGCTGTTAGCAAGTGGTTTGCTATGGCCATTCATTATTCTAACCACGTTTCTAGAAAGCGCCGCGCAGGAACGTGTGATTTACGATTGCGCGGGGCTTCGCCATTACTCTGAGGGCTCCTCAGTACAGTTACTCATATTTCAAACACCTCTCTACGATCATTACAGTAGCAGCTACTGAAATAAAACACTTTTAAACTCTCTCTTTCGTTCGCTCGGCTAGCCCGATGTAGTCGATTTTTTTATTATTATTTTCCGACTATAGCTGTCTCGTTTGAGGATTTTTTTTTTTTTTTTTTTTTTTTTTTCCATTTTATGTTGCTTTGCTGCTTTACTTTTTTATAGCTCTCTCTTTTAGCTATTTTTCGAGCCATTCGTCTTGTTGGAGAAAGGAACTTGCGTTTACTCTGATCTGTCTCTCTTATCGCTTTTACCGCAATAAAATTAGGGAGCAAGTTAGTTTGTCTTCCCGATGTACTCTTTCTTTTCTTTAGCCGTGTTTTTATTTTTGGCGGCCACCTGACTTATGCAAATAGCGCGAAACTTAAAAGAGTCGAAATGGACGGAGCTGTAAAATGAGATCCGAATTGACGCTTTTAATGGCTGGAGATAATGGGGCATGAAAGAGTACTTCTAGCACCGATCATTGAACAAGAGAGTTAAATGTTACTTTCAGATTGTTTATTTTGTTACGGAGTTCCTTCGATGTCATAAAGTTCCTGATTTTATTCAAAAGTATTTTATACGTTTTTAATTGATGTTATATAAATAAAGATTTGTGTAATAATTTAGTTGTAAAATTCAAATAAAAACTTGTTTTATGTCTTAAATTAATAATTCAATCCGAAGTATTTTTTCTTATCTAAATAATCTCAGTTATGTTCTCCATTTTATTGGAAATCAAACAAATGAAACAATTACAAGTCATTGTTTTTACCTTTATTTATGTGTTACATATTATTTTATACTCATTTATAAATATTTTAATTTATTTTAGACGATTTAACGCATAGATTTTACCAAATAAGAAATTACTTAAAAAAAAAAAAAAAAAAAAAAAATATATGCAGCATACACAATACCGAAATATGTTATCATATTTTCATAATCTTAGAGCTTAAATGAAAGAATAAAAATATTAAACAGAAAAATAACTAAAAAATAAAATGTTATATTTGTTTCATATTTTATATTTTAATATTAAATAAATAACAATGATATAAGTAAAATTGAAGCAAATGATTTCAATTTACAGCGTGCCCACAAATAAATGACGGCAAATGATTTTCATTCAAAATGTTCTTTAGTGTTGGCAACACTTAATAGTTTTATTTTAACGGCCCTCTTCACTTACAGTCGCCGGAAGCCCGAGCCAATGTTATTCTCTGGGGAAATTTTCTTTACAAATAACTTATTAACTAATACATATTTTTAAGTTCTGTTTTCACATTCAGAAAATTCCCAACTGTTAAATTGACGGACCTTTTTTAAAATGTATTTTTTTAATTTTTAATATTTTATTTTTAAATTGCAAAATGAAAAAAAACCTCACATATTGAAAATTCGTATTTTGCAGCTTCAAAATAAAATATAAAAAATTTAAAAAATAATTTTAAAAAGGTCCGTCAATTTAACAGCTGGGAATTTTCAGAATGTGAAAACAGAATTTAAAAATATGTGTTAGTTAATAAGTTATTTGTAAAGAAAAATTTCCCACAGAATAACATTAGCTTCGGCTTCCAGCGGTGGGGAAAGAAGCGGGCCCTTAATTCTGTCAGCAATAGTGCAGACGATTTTTTGAATTAAAATCCGTTTTATTCTTTACAGGGAGAGAGAGAGAGATTTGCTTCTTGTAAAATAAGATCTCCTTTTTTTTTCTCGTTAAAAAATTATAAACAAATAAATAATGTATTAGATAATGAAAATAATGTGTACACGTAATATTTATTTTCAAATTACACTTAAACAGCCTAATTTATTGTCACTTTTAGTAAACAAAAATACAAAAAAATGTAATCTAATTTTGTGAAACTGAATGTAATTTTGTCGAAATCTGAGCATTTTTGACAGAATCTAGTCATCGTACTCGGTTGTTGTACGGTTCTGTCAATTTGATGTTTGCAATGAAAACTGTGGTCTAACCTTTCACGTGAGCAACAACACAAAAACAGTCAACCTGTTTTTTAGAAAAAGTATTTAATTAAAACTACTAAATGTGCTTTGTTAGGGCTATTTTATTTTATTTTATTCTATTTTATTTTTAATTATTGAATTTTTATTGGAAAAAAAAATCAGTTTCGTTATAATAACACAAAATGTATAGTTAGCACATTTACAAAATTTTAACAAAATTTTTTAGTAATATCCTATTAACAAAATTTTTTGTTTAATTGCTGAAATTTTTGTATATTTTTAATTATTATTATTATTATTATTATTATTTTGAAAAACAATTTTTTTTTTTTTTTTTTTTTTTTTTTTTTGCAAGGATTGCAGAAAGAAATGAATAAAATCATTTTAATAATCTGAACAAAATTTCCATTGTAACACCTTGAAACCGAAATTTTCGTAGACCCAACCAAATTTTTATTAATTTAACAAAACTTTTCTCTAAGTGTGTGCCAATAAATGTGACCTAGGCTTTTGGTTCTTGCCTTTATTCATTGTGAAGTAGGCACGCGAGTCCACTAGACTGATTTGAACACAGAAGGGGAAGAGATTTAAATCGATGCTCTATCACCCTACTATATTTTGAGCCTAGGCCACTTGGAACTTGTCGCCATAGTGACAAGTAAAAGGTGGACTTGTTGATGAGCTGGGCCGTTGTAATTGGATCTCTGTCTAGAAACGGACTAAGGGTGAGATAGAAAAGTGGAGAACTTTTAATGTGCTGATTTTATAATGAGAAAATGTATTTAGAAGAGAGAGATAATCTATTTCATTCATTCTGAATTTTAGGGGTGTTTTCTGTTTAATAAATTCAGATGAATTAATTTTTGGGATTTAATTCAAAGAAAAATATAATACCAATCTACTGAATGTCTACTGGGAATGTAACATTTCATTTGTAGAAAATAGTTGTTTGAAAGCATGAACTTTTAATTTAATACGCTAGTCTGTGTAAGCGATTTGCCTAACTTCTTTATTTTAAGTTAAGTTTTTAATATAATTTAAAGCGTCTAATTGCTCTGTGATACATGTCATTTTATGTAAACAAATTAACAATTTGTTTTTATTGACGTTACTTAAATAATCTGCTTTTGATACAGAAGATTGAACAAAGAAAGCCAAGTGTACATTGTTAAATATTTCATTAAAAAAATTACTGGAAATTATTTATCTTAAGTTTCATACAAAATTACAATCGGTAACAAAAGTCTTCAAACACTAGCAAAAATTCCTATATAAAAAAAAAAAAGTACACTTAATACAGTTTTGTTAAATAAATCCTGTTTTTAGACTGACTAAGAACAGGATTCCACAAGGATTTATTTAACAAAACTGTATTAAGTGTACTTTTTTTTATATAGGAATTTTTGCCAGTGTTCGGAGACTTTTGTTACCGACTGTAAAGTGAAAAATAAACGGATATCTCAAATATTCATATGGTATATGCACTTTAATGGCTCGTGATTTTAATTAATATTTGACGGAGGTACATTAAGGATTAATAATGCTTTATCTGAAGAATATTTATTTTCAACTTTTATTCAAAAATAAAACAATTAAAAATAAATAGAAATGAAAAATAAATTTTGATAATTTCGCTTAATTATTTTTAAGTGAAAACTATTGTAAAGTTACAAAAAATCTGAGGCCCCACCAGTGTCCGAGAGGTTCTGCTCTCGAAGTTGGTAGACGGGAAGTACAACATTAGATCCCAGGTCACGCTCGTTGACCTATTTTTCCGTGGTTTTCTGCAATCTCGTGTAAATACGGACTAGGAACCATTAAAAAGACCCCTATGAAGGGAATTCCACACAGGCTTAGTGCCTACGTGCAGCCAGTTGGCCTTAACTTCTACATCAACACCAACAAACACTGAGAAAAAATTCTGTGACTGACATCTAGAAACTATATTGTTGCTCTAGTAAAGATAGTTTATCTAGTAAAAATAATATGTCATCCTTATAAATTCTAGTTTCCTTTGTTAGCCAGCTAAAAACCCCTATTAGAATTCTGGAGCGTTTTCCTATATCGTCGTAGTCAAACTTCTAAAAAAATCTCTGCAAATAAATGCGAATACATAGAGGTAACTTTTAGTAACTATTAGCTTGGTTTATGACCCAATTCATAGGAAACCAAGCAAAAATTTATCTGAATATAAAGGATTCAAAATATTCGTAATATTTTTAATATTGTTTCCCAATGATAAAAAAATATAGACTAGAAATTCTCGATCATTTTGTCTATCCAGGTTATTTGTTTACCTTATACGCATAACTCGGAAATCGATATTTCTAGTTTTGGGATTCAGAAAAATGACTACTTACTCGTTCTAGATGAATGCGGTATATATTTTTTTCTAAATGAAGATTCTGAATAAACATTTGAGTACTGTTACAGATGTTTATTTACAGTGTATTTAAAAGTATAATCATCGATATTAACAATTACTTGGCATCATTACTATAGACGTGTATAGTATATTATTAATTGATTTCTACGACTTATTTATACCATTGTATATGATTATTTATGTATCGTATTCTTGTTGAATGATAATTCCCCCTCTAGTAAAAGAAAAATTAAATATAATAAATATACACAGCTAAAGCACTGTTATCGATATAGGAAATAGATATTTCGTATCATCAACATCACTAACCGTAATTCCGTGGCAAAATTGAGAAGATTCTTTACAGTAAGTAGCCAAGCTCATATACATTTTTTTTTTCTTCATTTAAGATAGAAATAAGAATTTTATGAGATAGGCACATACATTACAATCAAATAAATTGACTAAAATTTTCCTTAATATTTTAGCATTTTCGATGTTACACTGTTTTTTAGAGATACGAGCTCCTTTAAACTTATTGTGCATTTTATGACTGATGAATAACAGATAGTACGAGATGATACACGCAAATGATTCAAAATTGTATTAAAACAATTTTTACTCATACATATAAATAATTTGACTTGACAACAAAATCGTTGTTGAACACTATGGACATTATGCATATATTTTTCAGATGCAATTTTTTTTTTCTTTTATTACATATATTTATGAGCCAAATTTTGGAATATATATATATATATATATATATATATATATATATATATATATATTTCTAAATTTTAAGCTTAAATTTTATTACGATAACTATCATCTTAATATATATAAATCTCGTGTCACAATGTTTGTCCTCAATGGACTCCTAAACCACTTAACCGATTATAATAAAATTCGCACACCATGTGCAGTTCGATCCAACTTGAGAGATAGGATAGTTTAAATCTCAAATTATAGTCGCAATTTTAATTTATTGCTAATTATTTGTCTGTTATTATTTGACAGTCACAATTATCTGTTAACTCCAAATGATTCTAACAGATGTCGATACCTTTCGACTGGGTTGAAATGAAAGCTGAAATATATTTGGTGCTGCCATCTACACAAAGAATCTTCAACTTTTTAACCTATTAATAAATTTCGTATAATTCAATTATTTCCACTTTTTAAATTTTTGGTGTTAGCATAGCCGGCCACGTGTTACTTAGACTGAAGTGTAAATTGAATTCATATTATAATGAAGATAATACAGTGAAATTAATCCTGTTTTTTACTTATTTGTGCTTCATTGATCAAAACTTTATAATTTAATCTGTATATATATATAAATTACGTGTCACGATGTTTGTCCGGGGTAAACTCCTAAACTAAGGAACTGATTTTGATGAAATTTTGCACACTGTGTGCA
The DNA here is from genome assembly GCA_963930645.1 of Salticus scenicus. NCBI lineage: Eukaryota > Metazoa > Arthropoda > Arachnida > Araneae > Salticidae > Salticus > Salticus scenicus. The sequence continues at coordinate 151,893,012 of OZ005657.1, read as the reverse complement.
GTTTGATCCAACTTGAGAGATAGGATAGTTTTTATCTCAATTTATTGTCACAATATTGTTTTATTGCAATTATTTGTTAATTATAGACCTTTATTAAATTTGCTCCAAAATATCTGTGAGTTCCATTAATTTAATTGTTGCCAAAAAAAAAAAAAAAAAAAAAAAAAAAAAAAATACGAGTTCATTTTCTTTCGACATAAAAATAAATACATTTAATCAAACGTGAACGTTAAAAAATTATAAAAAGTTAAATTATGCATCTCACGAAAATTGACGTCATAATCAATTTAAAGATTTTATACACATTGATAAAGTGCTAATGTAGTTCTATCATAGATATAGTAATATATATAGATCTCTCATCCCCATGTTATCGTAGAAAGATTTTTGATGCCGAAAAAAGATAAAAAATAAAAGCTTTGGAAACAGCCATTAAGTGGTATTGAAAAAAAAAAAAAAAAAAAAGAAAAAGAAAAAGAAAAGAAAGAAAGAAATATGAATTTGAAACTGTATCTGGAGTCTTCCATTCCCCTTTAGCAAATAAATTATTCATAAATTTTATTTGCTAAAATATTAGTATGTATTCCCGTGTGTATTCACTCGGGGAAAGACGGCCATATTTTGGTAAAAACGTCGTCTTTTCCCAAATGAAAAGGAATAACTTTTTTCTCCCCAATGATCACTCTATTCTATATATGCTATACTATATCTATGAGTTCTATACGCAAGCGAAGTGTGACTCACTGACCGTCTGTGCAGCCAAGAAAAAGATTTCCTATGTTAATTGCCCACTGGATTTTTTGTAAGAAATTATTAAAAATCGAGGAAATTTATTTCCCGATTTTAATCCTTATATTTGGGTATAGATATGTATTAGTTATCGCGGGTGTTAGATTGAATTATTTTGCTGTCAAATTGACAAAATTTTAATTTTAAATTTTTAAACTCTGTCGCCCTTGGCTTTTTTTTTTATTATTATTATTATTTGGCGATCAAAAGCGTAACACGAAAATATACATGCCAGATGTATGCATTGTACGAAATGTAATATGTATTATTCATTGTACGTATGTATGACATGTAATATGTATTGTACGAAATATTGTTTCATATTATTCATTACTCTTTTAATATAAGTTGTTAAAATAACCATGATTTTTGAAAGGAATTAAATATTTTCGCCAGATAATTTGGCGATATTCTTGTTTTTTTCGCCAAGGATGACAGAAGTGAAATCTATTCCGCTGCAAAATATTAGTATCTTACATCAGATATTTTATTTAGACATTTGAAAACAAATTTGACTTCAAACTATGATAGAATATTTATCATTTTCCTTTTAATTTGTATATTATTAGTATATTAAAATTTAAAAGCATGGTATATAAAAAGTTTTTTTTTTTTTTTTTTTTTTTTTTTAATCTTATAATTATTCTTATCTTAATCCTCAATGTTTCCCATCTTTATTGACTTGAATTTACTATTAAAATTTTAACATACTCAAAAACTTCTCATCACTTCGTTAAAATACACTAAACTTTTCCAAAATCTTTTTGTATTTAAAATGATACATGTATTTACTTTAAATGTCCAATATTTCATAAGATTTCCAATTTTAAAGTTTTAAAATATTTATCAAATTTACTTATTTTTCTGGTTTAGCCTTATTGTTTTCCCTTTTATAACTACAGCTGTTGCCCTCTTTAAAATATTTAAAATGATGAGGTCATTTAATAGTAAAATTATCCATTATAGCATATATTATATTTCACTCCTCCATAAAAATTGATTTTAAAATCGTCTGTTTCTTTTATACTTTTATTTTAATAGAATTTTAATAGAATTTAATTTATATATTAGTCATTTTAGCAATTTTATCCAAAGTAGCATTAGAAATAATATATATCACTTCTCCATTAAAATTTATAGGACCCTACAATAAAATTAATTTGTGCTTAATATCAACACTACGAAAATTTTTATCAATCGCTTCCAAATTTTGACCTAAGTTTCAAATCTCAACCCTGTGGGTTTTTACATCGGCTACAACGTTTTCGTCTTTGTTCGTAAATAATAATTTAACTGTACTAAATAGTTTACAGCCGTATAATTCAACGTATAACTTAGTCACAGCAACGCGTGGCCGGGTCTGCTAGTTTGTATATATATATTTAAATGAGTATGCAGTTTTAAAATAGTTTAAATCATTTAATTTATTTGATCAGTACTCACTTCAATAATGTGATATTAAACACTAAATCACTACACATGTAACGGCATTAAATTTTTTATAAGCAATATAAATTTTACAAGATGATTTTTTTAAATTACATTAGAGGGCATGTGTAATAATGATATTCAAATTCTCGACATTATTGCACATCCCCATACATATGATAATTTTTTCGAAGTATCCTTATAAAGATATATATGTGCAGTAGAAGGATTAATTTTCAATTTTCTAAGTACTTAAATATATATATATATATCAAAATTTCATGACAAATGGCTGATCACATGAAAGTTAGAATTCGACAAATAGGCATGATGGAAAAAAAAAAATCCTTTTTTAGAAATTTATTAAATTACAGATAGAAATGTCATGAAATAAAACTTAAATAAATAAAAAATTAAATAAATAAATAAATAAATCTTAACACCCATTTAATAGTTTTTTATACTATATATATATAGGTAACAGAATATAAATGCTGTTATTATTACGGAAATCTTAAAAAAAAAAAATAAATAAATAAATAAAAAATAAATATAAAATATATTCAGGAAAATATACTCTATATATGCCGGTAAAATAATTTTTTAAACGATGATAGTGTGTATGTGGGTATGCTATTTTTCGTATTTTGTTACCAGGTTGAAATATTCTTACCCATTTAAAAGTTATACATTTTATGTATATATATATAACACAATAGCAATACTGTTATGATTCCAAGAATCCTTTAAAAGGAGAAAAAAAAAAAAATCATCTCAATCAAGATACTATATGAGTTACTACAGATACTTGTAAAAGAATCTTTATAACGATGATAGTGTGTATGTGGATATATCTTTCATATTTTATTTACGAGAGAGAAATATGTATTTGAAAATGTATAATATCAGTGTCGTTTTGTAGAAAAATATTCATTTATTAGAATTAACTTAAATGATCACGTATCGATCTTATGCAATCCCGAACTATACAGACAACAAATGAGCTTAGTTTATTCTTAGCACACAGAAATTGCACATTAATTTCTAAAACATTTAAATTGCTGCCATTATAGCAGTAAAAGTCATGAAAGAAAACTTAAAACAAAGGAACCACAAAATACTAAACACTCATTTAAACGTTTTACATTTTATACTATGTGTACATAACACAATAATATTGCTGTTGTAGGTTTTAAGGCCGATTGACTACGCTAGGGTCCTAGGCCTACTGGTGGAGCGCTCTCAGGGGGGTCTTCTGCTCTCAGGGGCACTATATGCCATCTTTCTTTCTCCCCCCCCCCCCAGAGAGAAATTTTCTTATATTTCAAAATGTGTAATATCAATATCGTTCTGTGGAATATTAGTAACTTTTTAAAATTAATTTAGGTTGCAGTGTGTAGATATTATGCAATTCTGAAACTATATATACAATACACGGACTTTTTTTACTCTTAGCACACGAAAACTGCACATTCGTTTCTATAATATTTCATCATAAAATTTTTAAATAAATCTGTTTCTGCGAAAAATGATGAAACACTAATTGTTTTTTAATTTTAATGTATCATAATTTAAATTGCATAATATATTAAAATCCGTTAACTTCTTTCTTTTTTTTTTTTTTTTTTATTTACTTATAAACAAATTCAAATATTCAGCGCACTTTTTTCTAAATGTTATTATAAATTTAATCAGTTATTACTATTAAACATAATTAATATTATTAAAACTTACCTAACTACAGCCCAGAAATCATAATCTAGATGATGAGATTTTTAAATGCTACTTAACGTAATTTATAACGGTATGGATTTTAAGGGAATAAAGCCTATTGACTGACCTGGGGGGGGGGGGATGGGAGAGGTTGCCATTCGTAATGTTTTTTTTTTTTTTTTTAACGGGTTCTAGTCCGTGTTTACAGAAGTTTCGGAGAAAACCATAGAAATTTCAGAACGGCTAGAACAATGAGTGTTGTTAAACCCGACACTTGTCTACCAACGTCGAAAGTAGAATATCTCGGCCACTGGTGGGACCTGGGGCCTAATTTATAATGGAGAAAAAATAAGTCTTAAATCCCTGTAACATATAACAGTTTTAAGTGTTTAAAATAGTACGGGAAGTTTGATACAGTATATGCGTCTTTTACCACATAAATGACAATGCAAGGATAGCCATTTAGACAAAAAGAATTCATTTAACATTGAAAGTAGAATATATTAGAAACATAAAACGCATTAAAATCTATTGCTTTGAAGGTTCAAAACTTCAAAATATTTTCCACTGTTGTTTTAAAAGGAAATTTATCATGGTGAATTTTGGATCTTATAGCTGCCGGGAAAATAAATAAAAGCTTTCTAACTTTAATTAAGAGAAAGTTTTAATTCTTTTTTTCTTTTTCCTAAATTAACTTTTATGAAATTTTGCATACATTTATGTGAATTTGTGAATCACATTAATATTAAGTGCATTAAAATTTCTTTGAAACTATTTTTATCAATAAATAAATAAAAATTAAAAGTTTAATTCATTTGGATTTTTTTTTTTTTTTTTTTTTTTTTTTTTTTTTTTTTTTTTAATATTGCAACCTTGTTAATTTTAAAATGTCTCCCTCTTACATTATTTCTATTCAAGTATATATATATTGAACATATTTGGGTGTTACTTTGTAGATCCATTGACAAGTTAAATCAGGGATGGCTAAGCCAATGGCCCGCGTGGAGACTAAAGATATATAATGTTTGATAGCTTTGTTAACAGATTTAAAATTAACAAATCCGTTCCGACTTTTCGAAGTGAAAATAGCTTTCAACAATTATGATAGCTAAAGAATCACACTATTGTAATAAAATACTAGGATATCCATTATTCATTCTTTTTATTATAATTATTAGTGTAGAATCATAATTTTTTCATGGTTCGAACAATGAAAATAATTTAAATGAATGTATTCTGATTCGAATCCTCATCCTGCCCTCCCCCTAAAAAATTATAAACATACATGATTCATACACTCACAAACATATATACACATACACATATATACATTCGATGCGGCTCGCCTGAATAAAACAGATTTCCAACGCGGCCCACCAAGTGTTTTGGGTTGGACAGGCCTGGGTTAAATTATAAGAAGTATTTTTATGTTTGAATGGTGAAATTTCACGCGAATTTCAAGTTTTTTTTTTTTTTTTTTTTTTTTTAGACTTAACACTGTGTTTTAATGTCTGAATTAAGTCGAAAATCGAAATGGATATACAAATTTATTTGAAAGTCTATTAAACAGTCTTTGCCATAATTTTATCTCAATTTAGACTGAAATTAAATCGCAAGAAGTATTTTAAAATGTAATTCGTGGAAATACTCGTTTTCATAGAAAATCTATTTAAAAGGTATTTTTACCCTAATCTCTAAAAATTGCTCTTCCAGAGCAATAAACTTTTCATTTCATTTCATTTCACTTTTATTTATTTTTTATTTTTTGCTGATATTTTGGCAATTTTAAAATTAACTGTTTTTTTTTTTTTTTAAATAATATTAAAAAGAAATATCCCAAAAAGAGAAAAAAAAAAAAAAAAAAAAAAAAAAGGAACGAAAAAAAAAAAAAAAAAAAAAAAAAATAGAAAGAAAAAAAACATTGCAGCATATCCGATTAGTCTTTAGTATCAGTTCAATTTTGCAGTAGCTAATCGTAAAGAATACTCCACTTATAATTTATTAGACTTGTTAAAAACAGAAAATTGAAGAGTGGGTGAGCGGGTTTTACGTCGTACTTGTGCTACGCTATGGGCAATTGTCGACGGTTTCGAACATACCCTTAAGGGCATAAAACTGAATTACAGTGGAGCACCTTTTATACGTTTCTCATTTATACGTTTTTCTCATTTATACGTTTTTCGACTTCGGTCCCAAATCATTCCATTGAATTCTAATGTTAAAATATTTCGTTTATACGACACGAGTAAATTCTTAATTTCACTTATACGTTTTTTTTTTTTTTTTTTTTTTTTTTTTCTCCATGTAGAATCCCAAGTTTGAGTTTTCTTCCAGGATAAAAAAAAAAAAAAAAAAAAAAAAAAAAATCTGGAGTGACTCCACTCGACTTTCCGAACATTGAGTAACTAACAGTTTTGCAGATAAAATAAAGAAAAAGGAGTTGCTAAACAAACAAAAAAGAGAAAACCATAACAGAGTGTTTGAGTATTTTTCTCCATATATCACACGAGGTTTTATTTAACGCTACTGAACTTTGAGCCCTTAGATCATAATGATAAAGAACTTTTCGTTGTGTCCCTGTAAAAATCTATAAATGCTAGATTCACCAAAATGCTTATAGTTAGTGCAACAGTGATTTATAATATTCATACAAATTTTCAGCTCAATTGAATAAGGCGTTTAGATGCTATCGCTGGTCTCATAGGCCATAAAGATAAAGAATTTTTCTTTGTGTCCCTGTAAAAAATCTGTAAGTGCTAGATTCACCAAAATCTATACAGTTGGTTCAAATGTGACCTATAACATGTGTACAAATTCTTTGCTGAGATTAATAAGGCGTTTAGACGCTATCACACTTTTAAAAATTTGGCAAAGAATTTTTTTTTTGTGTCCCTGTAAAAAAACTATAAGTGCTAGATTCTCCAAAATCTATACAGATTGAGTATCTGTGACCTATAATATGTGTATAAAGTTTTTGCTCAATTGAATAAGGCGTTTAGATGCTATCGCACTTTTAAGATTTTGGTCCCTTGGCCATAATGATAAAGAATTTTTCTTTGTGTCCCTGTAAAAAAACTATAAGTGCTAGATTCACCAAAATCTATAGGGTTCGTACTATGGTGACTTACAATATACGTACCAACTTTCAGCTTATTCGAACAAAGCGTTTAGACGCTAGCGTGTTCACTCACAGACATACACACATACATACACACATACATACACACACACATACATACATCATCGTAAAAATAGTGAAAACGGACTCGTTGGACCTCGAAACGTATAGAAACATCAAAATCTCGAATTCGGATTTTTGACATGATTACAATACTTTCCTCACTATAGTGTTCGGAAAGTAAAAAGTTGAATGCTCTTTATGTTTTATTCTAATCTTTTTCGATTATTTTTTCTTAGAACTATGGTAAAGTGCGACCTGCGTCCATAGCCTGGGGAAAGGGGGGTGTGAGAAATTTTCAGAGAGCAGTTGACGACTGGGTTGAATGGTAACAAGTAGCCAGTGATCACTTGAAGACCTCCCACTTTCTCTTTTAATTGATTCCAGAGATGGGGTATGAAAGGGGAAAAAAACCATTTTGTAAACTTGAAGATTTATTACTCACTTTGGGTGACTTGTAAGATTTTCTTTTTTTTTTTATCTCGTTTATTTGACATTATGTTTGGAGAAACAAATTTAATTTTAATTTTAATTTTATTTTCTTTCCTTCCTTTTAATCGCTTGCAAAAATGTCATTCGTTTAGAGAACGAAACGTCTTGTCTTCGAAGGTTAAAAAGGAAATCTTCAAAAAAAAAATATTTCTATATTTTTAATTATTATTTAATTTTTATTCTACCTTTTAAAAATATTTTAAATTTAATTAAAAATATATCTTTTTCGAATAAATGTAAAGGAAATCATGAAAGTTGATTATATTTTTATTATTAATATGACACTTCATTGTGTATTAATGTTAAAACGAATTTTCAGTTGTACGTTTTTTTCAGTTATACGTTTTTTAGGAACGGTCCCTTGAAAAACGTATAAACGGTGCTCCACTGTAATAAAATCGTTACTCATTGGAATGAAGTTTATTTTTTCTCTAGCAGATGCTTCTGGTCCTTTGAGCTTCCAGTTGAGAACGAAAATGAATATTTCCTACCAATTATGATTGATTACAGATAGTAACAGACGAACCGGAAGGTCCTTCAACCAGTGCGATGTAATCAACTGTTTTTTTTTTTTTTTTTTTTTTTTACCGCAAGACACTTTACATTTATACTGTTTACTTGGTTAGACAGTTATTCAGGATGTATAACATTGCAAAATGCTTACCCTATTACTTTAAAAATACATCTAATAATTTAAAATGAAATGAAATGAAATAAAACCTTATAAATAAATATTTAATTACAAGATATCTAGTTAGTTTTCCATAATTGAACAAATTAATAGTGATCAGTTGGAAAAATTCACAATTTTTAAGCATATTAGGAATTTTAAAACATAGATCATTAGATATTGAAGTAATGAAAACGTTATTTCTTTGAAAACTATTCATAATTTTTTAAAACCCTAAGATAGTTTTATTGTTTCCTCAGATAGAAAGTACCTGAGATATTTTTCATGACAAACTATAGAAGTTTACGAAGAGGAAAAAAAGAATGCCTGCCATTTCTAAGTAAGAATAAAAAAAAAAAAAAAAAAAAAAAAGATCCAATTGTAGCATAACCGGGTAGATTTTAGTAATCATCGAATTCAATGAGTCGGATAAAACAAGAAATAAAATTTTTTAATTCTGTTAATGATAAAAACATCAAAACTATAGATAGTGAACGATAAAATGATCATTTCTTCTCTTTGAAAATTCAAAAATAATTTATGTGTTTGTTTGTATAAAAAAAAATACACAGGCTTTTTCTGACAATAAAGTGATGGAAGTTACAGCAGAGAAGGAAAAAAAAAAAAAAAAAAGGACTAACAATGAAAATCAAGAATTAAAGAAATCTAAAATAATCCGATTGCAGCTTTTTCTTCTTCGTTTTCAGCTGTCGTTCACCCTTTAGTATGTTGTGACATCGATTTCTTTTGATTATTATTATTATTATTATTATTATATGTATTTTTTTGTTATATATGTATTTAGTGTGATGTTTTTCCTGTATGCTTATTATTATTATTGCTATTATTATTTTACTTAATACAATTTTTTTTTTTTTTTTTTTTTTTTACAATTTTTTGTATTTTCAAATTATAAACTGTCAAAAATGTTATCTTAATTTTCTAAATGTTTAATGTTAAAAGAGAAATCAAGAGTTTATTCAGGACTTTATTTTTTCTTTATTTGAAACAATTTATATACAGCACAAGAGAACAGAAAACACAGCACAAGAAAACATGCGATGATGCACATAAGTTTTTTTTATTATTTTTATTTATTTATTTATTTATTTTTTTTTTTTTTTAAGATAGATTCTTTAGTTTCCATTTATTCTAAAATTAATTTAAATATATAAATAAATATCAATGAGGCCAACCTGTCCACTATCTGATCGAGTCTATTTTTCTAAATTTCTATGGTCTATTTATTTCTTAACAAGTTGATATTTTTAATTATGTATCTTCAATTCTATGACAAATTTTCTTTAAATAGTGCGATCTGTTAAATAATAAATTGAATTTTTGTGAATTTTTGTCTTCCTGTGCGAATGAACAAAATCAGTAAATAAAAAATTCTCCAAGATATTTTTATATGTTGCCAATTTTTTCGCCAATTGCAATTTTGTTCTGCATTTTTTTCAGAAAGGAATGTAGCAATTAATTATCAATTGAAAAAAAATTATCAAAATTCAATTAATGTTTAACTATTTCTTCAGAAATTCGAATATTTTTCCATTTGGCTCATCAAAATGAAGAGTGCTTCCGCGAAACATGCATAAAAAATAAATAAATAAATAAATAAATAAATAAATAAATCATTTTTAAATGAAAAACTTCAATTACTCCAGGAAGAAAAGTTAAAAATTTACATGTATGAAAAGAGAAAATTAAGATGCCTTTATTTCTAAACGAATCAAACTTTAAGTTATAACTAAACTAAAACACAAACAAACAAACAAACAAATAATCCATACTGCTAACATGTGTGAAGAAAGAATCAATTTATTAATTTTAAAATATATCAGAGGTATAAGTAAAAAAAAAAGAGTGGTATAAATCTGACATAAAACATCAGTTCAAACATAATATATATATTTTTTTCTTTCTTTTTTAAATCTAAAAGTACACCGTAATTGTTTTTATGAGAAATATTATTATAATTATAATGCATTTTAATTTATATATGTCATTATGATAATTTATGTTTATTTAGATATAAATATTGCAGAAGTGTTGTGGTAACCATAGATAGACGAAGAATAATTATTTAATTATTAATTATTATTTAATTTTAATAATAATAATAATAATATTTTAATGTTTTTTATTTATTTTACCTTAAAAAGCTATTTTAATGTTTTGATATTTAAGAAGAATCTGATTTTGATGAGATTTATATGAAAGTTTACAATCTGCTTGTTAAACTGGTATAAATGCATAATAAATTAATTTATTTGAACTTATTTTCATTTATTTAAAATATTACATTAACGTTTTTATTTATGATAAGAATACTTTTAATTAAAATTTCTCTTAATAATTGAAAAAGTGGCCCAATATAATTAAGCAATAGTTAAAAGATAAACTGAATGAAAAATAAATCTTATGTTTTATAGTAAAATTTTTAAAAATACATTAATTATCCGAGAATCTCTAATAGATTTCCTGTAAAGGAACGGAAAGCTCCCAATGGTGCGTACTCACCAATCAGTGTAGAGAAACAGATGAAATCAGACATAAACCAGTTTTTAGGGACAGCCCAGTGAACACATCTTTTTAGCGCACAAGTTGGGGATAAGTGCCAGCAGAGAGGGGTTACTTTTTGCGTTTCGGAAAGGTTATTTTAGAAAGGTACGGAAAATTTTATCGGATGTATTGAAATAAGAACCAAATAATAATACTGAAGAAACACTTTTCTGAAGAAACTGAAGAATTATATTTTTATTTAATTATGTATATCTTATATAAGTTAATGTTACTTTACAAATGTGTACGCAGCAAATTCATGCAGTATCTAGTAAAAAAAAAATTATGCATCACTCATTATAAATTGTTTTTCAATTGTTGTAGGGAAAAGAATAGTCATATAGATTTCGATTTACGTTACTAATTGCTTTACGTTAATACTTTTTAGGTTAAGAGGACAATTTGTGTCATGCAGAAAATAAAATGAAATAATAAATAAAACGGGTAGATATAAATTGTCTTAAACAGAATTTAGTTTAGGACAAAATCCTATATATTTCGAAGTTATTTTTCTACATTTTTCTATATTTTTCTACATTTATTAACTTTTTAATTATCCTTTGCTTTTTATACAGCTTCACTCCCATTATATAATATATATTATAAATATATATTAACAACGGGGTCCTATAATATTAAGTGGGTTGGTATTCCCGTAATGTGAGCATCTTAGAAAGGATGAGGAGTCCATCAGATTAACTAATAATCTTTTATTAAATTCAAGATGCAGTCTTTACATATATATATATAGTCAATTATTCCACATAAAGCTATGTGGCAACTGTGCACACTCGTGTAGGTCCATAATTGATAAATTGGTCTATAATACCTTTTATAAAATTCCGCCCGTCTTCTGAATAAAAATCTAGATTAAAAACCCCTCTTGGCACCGTTATACTTTCTTTGTTATCGACCAAAGTTCATGGAACATTTACAAAAGACTAAGGAACATTTACAAAACTTTACATTTGATAAGATAAAAAATATATTTTCTAATACTATCTAATTGGCATTATTATTTAAATTAAAAAAATAAAATAAAAATAGCTTGCAAGAGATAAACAAATGTAAAATATGTAAAAAATATACAGATACTTTATAATTAAAATTATCTGTAATAAGCAGGATAAGAGTATTTAGACTATCTTTTCAAGATATCATTTTTTGAGTACTTTTTATTTCACTGTGAATAGAAAGACCACAGAGAAAAATTATATGATTATACAAAGGATGTTGGGGGGAATGTGAAAGTGTATTATAAAAATTTCACAGAATTGCTTGCAACGTTACAAATTGCCTTTAAAGTTTTGCTGTATAACTATTTGAATAAAAAATGTGAAATAAAATAAATAAATAAATAAATAAAAAGATAATAATAATAATAACAATAGTTTTAAAAAATTCTAATAATAATAGTAAAGGTTTTAAAAATAACAATAGAAAATAAAATTATAGATTTCTAAAAAAAATTATCCTGAGTTTTCCTACAATTTATTTTTCTAACAGTATTCTTTAAATATATACGTATATATACATATGTCGAAAAATAGCTGTCTATACCGCTTCATGTCTATCAGATTCCCAAAGAATTAATTATCCACGGTAATCCAGGCAGTGGTGTGTTAGTTCCAGGTCCGACCACTTATTAAAAAATTATATAAATAAAAGATAATCGAAAAGATAATAGAAATAGGGTAAATAGAAAATCCAAATATGATGTGTATAGCTTTATAGATGTAGTTTAAGTTATAAAAAAGAAGCTTATGTATTTAGTATAACTGATGAAAGCAGTAATTTAGAATTACAGCTTTCACAAAAGTGGATGAAAAATACACTGGGGGAAACTACTGCAATTAATAATTCACTGTTAAAAATTCCCTTGTCCTACCATGCAAATTATACATGCATTCCGTGTCTCAAAAGAACGTCTTTTTTCTTTTTCTTTTCTTTTTTTTTTTTTTTTTTTTTTTTTTAACGTGATCCTCAGGGGCAAAAGGTGGTACAACCACCTTGGTGGCAGAGGCAAGAGAGTTACCGTATTTTTCAGTGTATAATCCGCAGGTAATATAAGTCATTCCTTCACTAGAAATTTTATTTAAATGAGAAATCTATATTTTTTCGAAGAAACAGCTAGTACAAATATGACTTCTTTTGTCCATTAAAATTTCTGCTGCAAAACTGACATATCTTACCTACGGATTATACGCCAAAAATTACAGTACAGTAAACTCCCGATTATCCGCGGTGAACGGGGAATAGACAACCGCGGATAATCGAATCAGCGGATAATCCACAAAATGGTCAAAAAGGGGATATAAATCAACACATAAAGCCTTTTGAGCAATACTATTTAATTAACAGCTAAGCATGGCCTACATATACAATGGGGAAATTGCACATTTTTCATTTTGACTTGTAAATGATAGAGCATGAAAATACAAACATTTTGATACCATTTTTATGCACATTTGAAAACCGGATGCTTTAATAAATTAACTTTAAAAAACGTAGTTCTCATGTTGGCGGGAAAACGCTGCGTCACGTGATAAAACCTATCGTGACGTCACTATCCATGAAATGAACTGCCGGCTGAATTTCTCCCTCTTGTATTGTAAAGAAAAATCGTGCATTCAGCGAAATTTTGTATTCTTTCTTTAAAAAAAAAATATTAAAACTATTTGAACTCATTAAACATCACTTCATTCTATAAATGACACCAAGTTTCAATGATATTTTTTTGTACTCGCCTGCTGTTATTAATCCAAATTAAACTATAATCGAAATAATAGTTGATCAATAGAATTTTCTTAAAGAATGTTTTTAGTATGCTATGCCAAAAATGTATCTTTTAAATACTTGTTTTGTTTCATTTTATTATGTTTTATAGATTTATTATTATTTTATTATTATTATAGACTGAGTACAGAAATAAAATATTGGGATTGAGTAATAATATTTAACTGAATAATATGCATATTTTCATTGCTTAAATAATCTAGAATAGTTTATGCTAAATTAACCTAAATTAGATTACTTTTAGAATTATGAGATGCCAGTATATATATATATATATATATATATATATATAGATATATAGATATATAGATATATATATATATAACTTTTTTAATACATTTCAATATTATAACTTAACAATATTTCTATTAAAATAGCAGCTGAAGATTGTGAATAATTAAAAACATTATAGTGATGCAGTTTGAGAAATTGAAAAGTATTTAAGGAAAATTACATGCGCTTATCATTCTAAATAAATAAATAAAATTAAAAGAAGGTCTCCGTACAAAAATATTAATTTTATTTATATATGTATATATATATAGAAACGCGTTTAGTTATTTTTATAATGTAATTACTTTTTTATTTGGAAAAATTTAAAAATAGAAAGAAAAGATTAATAGAAATAGAAAGTAATAATAATAACAACATTTAGCAATAGGACAGATATAAAGTACTTTAAAATAAAATAAACACATGAAATATATGTTAAATGTAATAATACCTTATAAGTTATACATGATCTGTTATAAATATGAATGGTATTAAATAATTAATTAAAAATTTGCAGTAAATTTCAGCAATCAAACGCAATATATACACTGGTGGACAATTGCTAAGGACGAATGACAATAACTAAGCTATTGTCATCCGTCCTTAGCAATTGTCCACCAGTGTATATATATATATATATATATTAAATTCATTTATCAATGAAGCCTTAATGTAAAATTCAAATATGTTTAGAATATATCAGGGGTCGATCCAGGTAAAAACTGGGACCCATTTGCTTCCCCTTCACAAAATCCAAATATCTAAAATGGGCCCCTTTAGAAAATACAAATCCATAAAATGGGTCTCTTCACAAAATTCAGATTCATAACAACAGGCCTTTTTCAAGACTTATTTTTAAAAAGATGATGATTTTGTAAAAGTTTTCCACTTTAACAATATTATTTTTAATGAGTGTGTATACTTGGCTCAGTAATATGCTGTTAACTTGATAATGAACATTAGATAGAGTAACTTCTTAAGTGAAAGGTTTCGTGTGATAATTCTTTTTATCACAAAAAGAAATAAATTTTCACAAAATTATTTTGTTTTTCACAAGAAAAAAAAAAAAAAATGTTTTTCACAAAAATGAGCCCCAAAATTAAACCTGGAACAACCCTTGCATATACTATAACTGACGGTCTTCGCCTGCTTCGCTGGTCGCTAAATTTAATAAATTAACAAGAAAAAAAAAAAAAAAAAAAAAAAAAAAAAAAAAAAAAACCTTTTATTTCTTTTATATCATTCTATAAACAAAAAATAAATAAATAGATAATTAGAAAATAAATTCATTGAAATCGCTCTTAAGATCGTTTTGGTTATTCGCAGCCTGCGGCAACTTCTTTCCCTCCAGTGTACCCTGCTTTTTTGGATCTGGGTTCTTATTGCCCGCAGCAATGTCTTTCGTGGGCACTTCAATTTGTGTACATATCAGGAGGCGAAAGCTGCTATTATTCAAAAACTAAGATTTTAAGGATAGCTGTATCTCGGCATCTATTAAATATACTTTAATTTTGGCACCATGTATTTTATTGCAATCACTTTTTCTGCTAAATTACCATTTCATTTCGATTAGTACAATAAATAAATAAATAACAAAAGATTTTCCTTTCAAAGGCATTAAATAAATAATAAATAAGTTTTTATTAAACTTAAATTTTAATAAGACTAATCCTTTATGCGATATTAACATTTTCCCGATAAAAACATTTAATTAAATTTCCTTTTTGAAATGAATTAATTAAATAAATAAATAGTTGTGTAACAGCCGTTGCTAATGTAAACAACGTAGACCAATATAATTCAAATAAATTTAAGAAAATTAAATGGAAAAATAAATGGATAAAATTGAAATATATATATAAATTACTTAAAAAATTATAAAAAGTAAACTTTTTTTTTTCTTTTTTTTTTTAAATAAAATAAAATAATAAATAATAAATAAATAATGCAATTTGAAAATAACATTTTTTTTTTTTTTCGTTGCAAAAACATGAAGTAAATATTAATACATAATTAATGACTGCTCTATAAAGTAATCATATATAATTTATAAAATAACATAATTAAAAAATTCTGGTTAAAAAATAATAATAATAATAAAATAAATAATCAGTAAAATATATTTTTATGTACTATGAAATTTTAATGAATATTTTAATTATAATTAAATCTTTAAGCACACATTATGAAAAAAGAAATATTCTCACATACAAGCATCTAAAAAATTAGAGAAATGTAAAAAAATACTACTAATATATTAAAGCAATGCTAAAATTCTATTATGAAGACGTTTATAATTTTCAAAATATGAATACAGAACAAATCTAGATCGTTTAGCTTTAGCTACTCTTATATTTATACGCTAATAAAATCGAGGTTTCTTCTCAAAAATGATAATATAGAAAGAGCATCTATTTTCGGAACATTATCCGATTGCTCTTTTACAAATTCAAAATCGACATTATACAAATAAAAATAGAAATATATATATAAGATATAGTATAGTTGTTATGGAAGGTTTAAGTTATTTCTTACAAAAGGTAAAATTTTTAAGAATAAACTATAAAATACAGACTAGAATAGAGCGAACAAAAAGAAAAGCAAGCGGTAAAGTGTAAACATTCACACTTCGTGTACTGTGACGTCAACCCCCTCACGGAGCGTTTTCGGATCACGTGGTTTTGTTTTGGTTTTTAGCGATTTTAAAATGTTAATTAAAAGTTAATTTGAAATAATTTTACGATTTTAATTGGATTTTTCGGATTCTCAAGATTGATTTTATCGATTACAATTAAAAGAAATTGTTTTTTCTTCCGTGTGCAAATTCCCCATTTAACATACTAATACAAATTTCTACTTACATTTTGCTCTATTTTTTAACAAAAAAATCGGTGAAGCATTTTTTTTTTTTTTTTTGGTACTAAAACACTTCTTCTTAATTTGCGATTGCAGTTTCTTTATCAGCATTTTGTCACAAAGTGATACATCGTCGTGTTCTTCGAGATATTTTATAAGTCCGTCTGCATGTGCTAGGGCTGCGTCGTGGCTCATCCTCTGCTGAGTTTTATCTCCTTCTTCCTCCTCTTCTACACTATCTTCTGAAACTGGGTCTAATGCTTGGCCCACAATTTGTTCATCTGTAAGGTGTTCAATACCTGGATCATTGGCGTTAATTTTATAATGTCACAATTAATCGACTCTTCAATGTTTCCTTCATTGACTTTTTCTTCTCCAGTAACAGATTTAGCTAAATTTGCCAAATCATGAGCAGAAATTTCTTCCTCCTCTATAAATTCTACCAAAGTATTTTCCACATTTGGTAAAATTTTTCTCCAAGTCATTACCAATGTAGTCTGTTTAACTACCTTCAAAGCAGTGTGCCATAAATGCTGTCAAGAATCGTGTAATATCTCCAAAAGCTTTGAAGGTCATTACTCTCTTCGATCTTTTTTTGTAATAAGTTTGTTCTGTATTTTTAAATTCCCTTTTAAATTCAGGCCCTTCATGACCGCGGATAATCCGCAAGGCGGATAATCCGACCTCCGATAATCGGGAGTCTACTGTATTTTACTTTCCCTTCTCCTCATAGATTTCAAGCAGAATGCATCGTTGAATTTTCCCTTTCTAGGGAAACCTAAAATCATGATTCACAAACGTCTCCTTCAGTCTGATGAAGATCTGATGGCCAGGCTGTAAATTGCTGCCGGGAACAGGTGTTTTAATGTTATTTTTGCAAATATCCGTTAATCCGATGGAGTGAATATTGTATCAGTGTCGGTGGTCACTCATTTGTTAATAAAGTTTAAAAATTTTGGTCATTAAAATTTTTGTTCTCTTTCAATTTATGTCATTTTCTCGAATACATTGCTTATAATTCTTTACATTCTAGTACTTCACATTCCTATTCTGAATTTGCTTCTTTCTATTTCCCTTTTACAGTCGGTAACAAAAGTGTCCGAACACTTCCAAAAATTCCTATGTAAAAAAAGTACACTTCATACGGTTTTGTTAAATAAATCCTTATCGAATCATGTTCTTACACTGACTAAGAATAGGATTCGACAAGGATTTATTTAACAAAACAGAATTAAGTGTACTTTTTTTACATAGAAATTTTTGCTAGTGTTCGGACACTTTTGTTACCGACTGTTACATTTGTGACAAATATCTTTAAACATCAATATGTTTGTTATGTCAGGATTTTTTTTTTACTTTATAATAGAGTAGATGCCTAAAATTCTATAGAAACTACAAAATTTTTCAATTAAATTTATATAGCTGGCCAACTTTGTTCTTTATAAAAGAATAAAATAAAACACTAGTTTTAATAGTTTAGTTTTATTATATTAAATATTGACCAAAACAAAACCTGAATTTTCGAATTTGATTCATTTTTACTCACTCCCTCTTATGATTTACCAGTCTCGAGTCACTAAATCCCATGTAACTGTATGGCGAGATTTGCTTATAGAATTACTTATTACCTAATTGGTATTTCTAAATTCCGTTTTCACATTCAGAAAATTCACAACCATTAAATGAGTACCCATTTTCCAAAAATTGAATTTTTTAAATTTTAATATTTCATTTTACAGCTATAAAATGAGAAAAATGCATTTAGTGGAAATTCGCATTTTCAAACTCAAAATTCAAATTAAAAAAAAATTTTGGATAAAAATTTTGGGAAACGAGTACTAATTTAACTATTGCGTATTTTCGGAATATGAAAACAGAATTTGAATAATAACAATCAGATAATGTGTAACTTTATAAAGAAATTTCGCCATAGAAATAACATGGGCTTTGTTCGACCTTGACCGTGATGTACCCTCTTAAATTCGCCCATATCTCTTATGAGTTATGAGATATTTGAAGAACACATTTACGTGCATTTCAAGGAAGTTTAAATCGGACTGTAAAAGTTCAGACCATTTTTGTATGTTAAAACTCGAATAAACTACTACGTCAGAAACGCCAAAGAAAAATATTTGAGATGCATACAGCTGTTTCGATAGCCTTAAGCGTACCGTCTTCAGTGCAAAAAGAATTCTGAATCTGGAGAAGTACTCGTATATATAGTAGAGGGACCGAATTTAGTTCAACCAATGGGATTACGGAAAAGGTGGGGCGTGTGACCACTAGGAATTTAGGAATGTGTAGCTGTGTAAACAGTAAAAAAATTAAAAAAAAAAAAAAAAAAAAAAATGTGGACACACTCCCCACTTTTTCCGTAATCCTATTGGTTGAACTAAATTCGGTCTCTCTCTTACATATACGAGCACTTCTCCAGATTCAGAATTCTTTTTGCATTGAAGACGGTACGTTTAAGGCTACCGAAACAGCTGTATGCATTTGAAATATTTTTCTTTGGCGTTTCTGACGTAGTAGTTTATTCGGGTTTTAATATTCCAACTCCAAGTCTCCTGTTATCATTTTTGTATGTTTTTAGAAATGAGAGATCATTTCCTAATAACTGTTAGTTTTTGGCATTCATTAGAGAGATAATTTTTTTATTTAATTATTTGTTATTATTATTATTATTATTTTCATTCGATACAAATGTAAAAATAATAAGCTTAGTAAATCCTATATCAGTTGATGGAAAAGATTAATTTCGCTTATTTCAATCATGCATTTCCCCATCCAGAAAAATCGACCTATAAGTAACCATTATTCCTTCACGTAAATCCCTCCTTACGGCACACAAATACAAGGCTCCTCTTATTCGTTCTCTCTTGCTTTAATTACCAGAGGAGATGAGTAGAAAGCAGTCTCTGAGTTCCTAGGGAGGGAGAGAAGTGGAAGCACGAAAATCTAAACAATAGGTTCTTTCCGCAAAAGATCCATAAAAGTAGAGCCCTTTCCACCAGTACGATTTGGGCTTGTGTTTAGGTACAATAAATCAAAGAAAACTTTGAAAAATAATCTATCATTTAGAAGATTTTTTTTTCTTCTTTTTTTGCGTCTTCCCTTCTTATTTATTCCGTTCTTCTATTCCCTGCTTTTCTTGTGCCTTCTTCTTGCTCTTCACCCATCTGTAATTATAAACTAAAAAAAATTTTGTGTTGGTTTAGAAATTTTTTTCATTCATAAGAAATGAAGTTGGATAAAAAGAGAGAAAAAATAAAGTATATTATTTGGTTTCATTGTGGCATGGATAGTTTGTAAAATTTTGGATTCTTTTATTCAATGCATGGAAAAAAAAAAGAAAAAGAACTACTGAAAATAAATAAATGAATAAATAAAATAAAAAACAAGAAAATATGTATATATGTTCTAGGTATTTCTAGATTTTGATTATTATTATTTATTTATTTTTTAATTCAAGGAATGTTTTGAGATTTTTTCATGTGTTTGTTTACTACATAATAAACATATGTTTTAGCTTATTCCATTTTTTTTTTTTTTTTTTTTTTGCCTTTATTATAATTATTAAGTTATTTTACTACTGTTAAAAAAGTACCTGTATGCAGAAAAAAAAAAAGTATGGCAGTTGTCTAAATTTCAAAAATATCTTGCAACATCTTTTTTTTTTTTTTTTTTTTTTTTAGTAATTAAATAAAAGAAGCAGTTATCTGTTTATACATACCACAAAGGAAAAATATTCAGCATTTAGTACCAAACAAACTACTATATTAATTTTATATGTTGCATAATTTCTGTTGAAATACTGAAGAGAAAAATGCATTTGCATGATATGACAAAGTGTAATAAACCATGCAACAATCGAATGCCATATTATGAAATACAGAAAAAAAAAAGACAACCTTCATTATTTTCCTTTTAGAGCCAATATTATCTTTCTAAATGTTCAAAACTATGCACCTAATTATCTGACATTTGTCTTGTTACATTTTCAATCCTTAATTCATAAACAGGTGTATTGGTGTGCTGGTGTTCGGGTCAAAGCCAGTTGTCTACACTAGAGACCTGGACCTAAGGAGGTATGTCCTCCATAGGAAATCTTTCTAAGGGGTCCTAGACTATGAGTTTCGGAGAAAACCACGGAAAACTGAAATCGACCTGGAATCGAACCTGGCACTTCCTTTCTGTGATATTCATAAATAGGAGAAGGTGCCACAATTGCTAGGAATTAATCTTGCTGTTTGCATATAATTTTAAATAAAATAAAAACGAGGTTAAAAATTTGTGTCGTAAATACATTCAGTTTATTTTCACCACACTTTATGTAGATCTTTTGTTGCATAATTTGTATTGTTATAGATACACGCCCAGAAATGCTTTGTTGAAACAACAGAAATTTTGTTATATCAACCAAATTTTGTTGTTTATATAGCCTCAACAGAAATTTTGTTACCAGAACCAAAATTGCTCTTTTGTTATAACCAAGCTTTTGTTGTGTTGATAAGGCAATTTTGTTCATTCAACACATGGCTTGCTCATTGGCTGTTTACAGAGAGATCTATGACATAACTTATCGAAACTATCCTATGACTCGTCTTTCAACCGTATTCATTTCGTTGATCAAAGCAAGTTGATTTAGTTAACTGACAAAATGATTTTTAAAATGACAAAATAAATCTAAAAATCAGTCAATTTTTTTTTTTTTTTTTTCCCGACAAAATATTAATGTATACATGCATTAATTTATATTTCTCTAGTATAATCCCCCCCCCCCCCCCCCAGCTTTTATCCCTGAGTATAAATAACTATGCCAAAACAAGCAAAACTTCAGAAAATACTCTGAATCATAAATAAATGTAGCTCAATACAACGAAAGCGGGTGAGAAAAGTGCTGGTGTTAGAAAGAAAAAGAATGTTTTCCCTCCTTTGTCAGGAGGTGCAACAATAGCATTCAACGCACTTATATGACTGATTTCTTCTAGATTTCTTCTCTAAGACTACAAATTCCTTGTAGCAAGATTTTATTTATATTTTGTTATGCGATTAAAAAAAAAAAAGCAGCTCTTCGATATCACATTGATGACATTAATTAATTAATTAACTAATCTTTTATGTATAAAAAAATAAGAAGTGGCCTGATTTTCATTTGGATTCGTCTAACAGATTTTTAATAATGGATTAATAATGACCGAAGTTTAATAACATTAAACATTCCAAATTATGCATCCTGTCAAAATATAGTCTCACTAAGCTCTGATTAGATGGATGCATAATATTCAGACGAATGGAAAAGATCACAAATAAAATAATAATAATAATAATGATAATAAAAAGATATTATATCTATATATGTAAAATAAAAAAAAAAAAAAAAAAAGTGGCCATCCGTTGATGTTTCAAAGATGATGTTTCTGCAGATTGTTTCAAAGTAGTAAAGCTTTCAAAATTTACGTAGTTCCGTATCGAAATCACTCTAATTTCGTCATAAAATTTCGCGTTGATGGGACTGATTTTTATTTCTCCTGTCAACGTGTTTAAAATGTATATTAAAGTCAATGCATCAGGATTTTCACAATGATAAAATAGTTTTCTTCAGATACAAATATTAATCAATTCTTTTATCTTGAAACATTTAGAAATTTCTTCATGAACTACCATTAAAAACTCCTAAAGGTACACACCTTTTAAAATGAGATATGGATTTTCATACTTGCCAACCATCTCATTATGAACCGTACAATTTTTAGTACCCGCCTTTTTTTTTATACCATTCATTTTTAAAGTAATTTTATTCGTATTTAATCGTAACAACATTAGGAGATAATTACTCTAAAAATAATATGGTGTGAAAAAAGGGGCGTTTTTTCATGGGGCGTTAACAATTGTACGATTATTAATTAGAAGTTTGGCAAGTATGGATTTTTAAAGAATAACCAAAATTTCCATTTTATTTACTTTCGCTCTTATAACAGTTCATTTTCGGGAAAAACAAAATAAAAAGAAGTAGCCTCTTGACATTAAAATAAAATATTGACTAGTCCTCTTAATATTAAAATAAAGTATCGACTAATCCCCTTAACATTTTCATAAAAAATTATGAAAATAATGTATCTTGTAACTGTCATTAGATGAAAATGGTACTTGTAAACAGTCTGAGGGATAATTAAAAAAGATACTATTAAAAATATATATTACTTCTTAAATTCATAAATGATTTCTTGAGCTTAAATAGTCTCTATTTAGATGCAACCACTCTTTTAATAAGAAATCGCAGTCTAAAACCAATTTTTCCATTGCGAACATTTTTGCAAGGCTGCAAAGGATTATTCCTTTTTTGCGTGAGAAAAATTATTCAATTATGTCAGTTACAGATTCTATTTCTTATTCGTTCCATTAGTTTCTCTCTCTCTTTTTTTTTTTTTTCATTCGTTATAATGCACCTCTCAATATTTCACAAATCTTGACTTTTTATTTCAGGTGAAAGAAATGAATATCACACGAAAAACTTATTTGTATGATTACAAGCTTAAAAGAATAAAATACTAAATGCGATAACATGAAATTGAAAAAAAAAAAAAAAAAAAAAAAAAAAAAATAATAATAATAATAATGAACATGACTCGAATGTTTCTTTAGACAAAGTAAATAAATTGCAGAAAAGAAAAAAATAATAGGTAAAGAAGCAATATTAATTATAAAAGTGTTAAAATGGTGCAAATTACAAAAGTACTAAAAGTAATTACAAAAGTAATAAAAGTACTACAGATGTACTTTATTTAACAGAGAAAGAATGTAATAGCCATATTGTAATGAGAAACTTGTTAATTTATACATTTACGTTTATGGGAAATGGTATGCAGCTACACAACTTTGTAGAATTTATATAATTTTAGTATCTTATGGTTACATTTAAAAAATAAAATAAAATAAATAAAATAAATCAGTTGAGATTTATTAATAAAGAGGAGATTTTAACGCATGTGCTATTCGTATTTTTGACTTTAGGATAGGAAAAACTGATCATAATTCTTTTTTTTTTCTTGTTAATATATCGAAATAACCCACAAACATTGTATAGTATAGAATAATTGTAAAATATTCAGCTAATATAAAAAGTGTTGTAAATGTTCAGCATAGCTACGCTTGTCAAATAAATTCTGTCTTAAGTCCTGGGTTTTTATTATTTCTTCTCTTTACTTACCGTATTGGCCTATGAAAAGTTTTGTATTAGGAAAATCTATCCCTAGTAAAAAAAAAAACACGAAAAATCGTCCCCGAAATTTTCCCCTCATTATTTTACATCGCTGGAAGAAACACCCTGTGAAAAATATTAAATATTAAAAGGAAAAAGTGAAAATGTTTTCCTTAAAATTTCATTTCCTGTTCTTAATATTTAAATGATTATATTTTGAACGCGGTGATTTGTTATTATATTTCCTTTTGTAAAATTTGGATACATATATATATATATATATATATATATATAATTTTTTTTTTTCTTTTGTCAAAAATCCAACTTTGAGATTTTGGTGTTTCTATACGTCTTGAGGTACACTGAGTTTATTTTTACTATTTTTACAATGATGTATGTGCGTGTGTATGTAAATGTGCATGTGTGTGAGTGAACATGATAGCGCCTAAACTCTTTGTTAGAATGAGCTGAAATTTGGTACGCATATAATAGGTCACCATAGCACGAACCCTATTGATTTTGGTGAATCTAGGATTTAATTTTTTTTTTACAGGGACACAAAGGAAAATTCTTTATCATTATGACCTATGGGACCAAATGTTTTAAAACGCGATAGCGTCTAAACGACTTAATCGTCTCTGCTGAAAATTTATACCCATGTTATAATTCACTGTTGCACGAATTGTATAAGTTTTGGTGAATCTAGCTTTTATCTTTTTTACAGTGAAACAAAGAAAAATTCTTTATGATTATGGTCTATGGGCCTAAATTATTTAAAGTGTGATAGCGTCTAAACGTCTTAATCTTCTGAACTGAAAAATTATACATATGTTATACGGTGTGCTTTTTAAGACACTTCAAGTGTCTGAAATAAATAAGACACTTTTTAGCATCTAAAAATTGAAAACCCCATTTTAGACACATTTGTGTCTGATTTTCAGACACTTGTGTTTACAGTGCAGTAAAAAGGAATTTCACTGTTTTGCTTAAGAGTATTTGAAAAAAAAAAAAAAAGCCGGAGGTTGGGGGGGGGGGGGGCGCTTTTAATAAAAAAAAATTTAAACAATATTGTAAGGGATTAGTGTACTGGAAGAAAAATGCTTTTCCGATTTTGTATGATATATAACTATTTTCTGTGTTTGACAAATATATCCGGATTGACAGAGAAGAAAATGACTGAAGTTTAGCAGATCTGTACAAATTAAATTTTGAGATCATTATTTAGGTTCATCGTATCTTCTTTTATTATTAAACTCTATCATTTAGGAGATTCTTGGGTAAAGCATCGATTTCCTACAAATTTTGTCTTCGAACACTCTAGATTTGAATGTGAAAATTAAGAGCCGCATTTCAGTGTTTTATATTAAAAAACTTGTATTTTATTTAAACTGAAATTTTGGGGACTTAAATAAATTAACAATGCTTGGATATTTGGTGATAACTGATACACTTTATCATTCAAAATTCGATCCGAAATAATAAATTTTCTGTTCCATGTATCCCAATCAATAAATAATATGTATCCTAATGTTCCATGTATCCTAATATCAATCAATAAATATGCTGTCACACTAAAAAAACTCATATATATTTAAATTATAGAAAAAAATTAGCGGGACCAAAGTGGCGGTACCAATTCGGCGGGAAAAAAGTGTCATGTACCCATTAAACACTAAGTAATTGCCAAAGATGTGAATGAGTGGTGCAGTTGTAACTTTTTTGGCTTGGTATACCGGAAGAAAAAAACTATTTTATTTAATTCGTATATTTTTTGAGCAACTTACGATGTACAGTAAAATTTCTAGGCATCAAAATTGTTAACATTTTATGCTCTATTTTTTTTTTTTTTTTTTTTTTTTTTTTTACAGCGTAGACTCAACGGGAAATGTCTACATTCTTTATGCATTTTAGACAAAATTTGATCTTAATATAGAGAATTATCGCACTCGTATTCAATTAGTATTTGTATCTTTAAGTTTTAAAAAATGCTAGGTATAAATAGAATATTATTCAACCAATTGGTCTCATTTTATTAAGTTTTTATTGTGCTATTTTTGTTCTGTGATTGTGTTTCCTATAATAATGATCCATCACAAACGCGGTTCATGTGACTTAAGATATTGTTGAATTTCCTGTCCTGTACGTTCAAAGGGGTCATAATAAACACATATGAAACATCACAAGGCAATGTTTTAACTTTGTTTCTACAAGCTCAGAAATAACTATCCCCGATTTTATTATCATTTCCATAAAGGTAAGAATTCAATTACTTAAATTGATATTTGACACGTTTGCAGTCAACTTCACACCATAATTACAGAATGCGTTGCAATTATCGGAATTTCAAATTCATTCTATTTCCCAATACCACCATAATTGTTTTTTAATTTCACCCCCTTTTTTTTTCGGTTAAAAAAAAAAAAAAAAAAAAAAAAAAAAAATCAGTATTTCATTATTATATATTGCAATTATAACTTTTATACGATTATTATTATTATTTTCTTTTTAATAGTTTTAAATGTCCAATGTTGTCCAAATATGGTTTCCTTTCTTTTAAACTACCATGTTAAATTAATTTCTACTAAGTTAAATATTTGTCGCCATAGGTGGACTCATACATAGGTAGCTTTACCCTGTTATCTATTTTTTTCTCCTAAATTTCTACTGCACACTGTTAAAAATTTCAACAGAAAACTCTGTGTAATCTATTATCTTAAGTCTTACGTAAAATTACAGAGAAAAATAAACGAAGATGTTAAAAAACTTATGTTATACATTCACTTTAATAACTAATATTAATTTAATTAATTATTGGTGAGATTATATTTCGGATTTGGAATGCTTTTTCAAAAGTAGAAACAGTCATTTTTAATTTTAATTAAAAAATTAAATAATAAAATTAGGTATAAATACAGAATAAAGATTGAGAATCTCGATTATTCACTTTTAACTAAGAATTACTGTAAATTTACAGAGACTCTGGATAAATATTTACACTAAATTTACAGAAATTTTTAACAGTGCAGCTACTGTTTCAAATAAAATACTCCTCATACACTGATAAAAATTTCAACAGAAAACTACTGGTAAGCATTTAACTTATGTAAAATTACAGAGAAAAATAAACGGAGTTGTTAAAAAATCTATTTTATATATGCATTATAATGACGAATCTTAATTTAATTAATCATTGCGGAGAATATATTTGTGAGTTAGAATGCTTTTTCTAAAGTAGAAACATCCATTTTAAAATTTTATTGAGAAACTAAAGAATAAAAATAGATAAAAATACAGAATACAGTTTGAGAATCTCGACTGCTTACTTTTAATTAAGAATTGTTGCAAATTTACAGAGATTCTGGATCAGAGAAAATTTACAGAATTTTTTTTTAGTTTACGCACGTTCATGGGAAATTTTTGGTCTATTCTCTCATGTTGAGAAAATCTTAAATTTATAATAACTTAAGAAAGTTTCAAATTAGAATATTCGCAATGATTGACGTTCATTCTAGTATTATAAATGATATTTTAAAGCTGGTCTAACATCGTTACGATGAAAGTATTCATCATAATGCATGTTTCTGCGCAATTTTGCCCTATCCTCCCATTTTAAGAAAATCGTAAATTTCTAATAACCTATGAAGTTTTCATTTAGAATGTTGAAAATAAATAGGGTTTTTGCTGTAGCACAAATGATATTTTAAAACTGGTCCGATCATTTTACAATCATTCGATCTTGATATCTTATCTACAGAGATTAAAATACTAACGAGCTAACAAACTAACATACATTCGAACACCACACCAATTTTGTGATTTTCGAAATCCTCACACTTCAAAACGTAGGACAAGAGCACCAGTAGTGGAAACTTTAAGGACATTTTCTGGCTATTTCTTGTGTAATTTTACAAATTTTAGAGACTCAAAAAATAATTAATATCATTTATTAACTCTTTCTTTACAAGACTATAGTACAAAAAATGCTAGTTTTAGCATATATGTGAAAAAATAAAAATCCAGAGAGCTTAAAATGAGTCAGTTGTGGACACACTAAAACCCACTAGTGGACTCTTTTTCGTTCCAGTAGTGGACCCCTTTTAATTTTTACTTTAAAATTAAGGCGACCTAACGTTCCCATTTTGAGGAGATAGTACCAGTTTTTGTAGTTTTTTTTTTTTTTTTCTTTTCCCCGCATAAACCTTTCCCTTGAGTAAAGCTTTTGTCGCAATTTATAATTTAAAACTGATGATAGTGCACTTTTTTAAGCTCTGCTTTTGTTACCATTTCTTATTTTAAATTGGAGACAACGTGCTAATTTGTTCCCACTTTTCTCTTTAGAAAATTTGGTCGCCTTAGTATTCGCACGTTCACAGTCGACAGCAAATTTGTTGAAGCGCTAGCAATAATTCCTATTTTAAAAAAGGACACCTAACACTGTTTTGTTAAGTAAATATTTGCCGAGTCCTGATTTTAGTCTTATTCTGTTTATAAAAAAGTAAGTTGATGATAAGAATTAGCGATCAAACTAAAAAATATTTAGGAAATATGGGGATGTGTGCTTCAATAATTTTGTTGCCGACTGTATCATTCAAAACCGTAGAGGGATTGTAATTGCTGAATTTATGGGGTGAAAATGTCTAACGGCCGTATTCACCATTAACTTCAACTCCCGGTTCAACGCAAAGACTTGAAAAGCATCTAAAGGCAGGGTACAGCTTTCCATCAAAATTTGGCATGCTGTTTCTGCCATCTAGCGTCGATGATTTCATATAATCTTTGATTGGTTTCTTTCACCTAAAAAGTCTGAAAATAACTATACCGCTAGATAGCAGCAACAACACGAAAAAATTTGCTGAAAATTTGTACCCCGCCTTTATACGCTTTTCATATTTTCATGTTCAACCGGCAGTTGAAGTTATTGATGAATAACAGCCTTAGAGTGCCCATAATTCCAATCTCAGCAATTTAAAGACGTTGAAGTTCAGTGTGTTTGACGTTGCACTAAAGGTACGTAGTTGGCTAATGGGAATGATTTGAGAATCATCCCTAATTGTTTTCCGGGAACAAACCGTCATATTTTGATCTTATACAGAAGGATTGGCTCCCCTTTCTTTACCACGACGTCCTTCACACGAAACTAATAACTTGATGGAGCGTAACTAATTAGCGAGAACGTCACGCTAATCTCTTGGACCCTACGTAAAACAATCTTGAGAGATGTAACTCTCTAAATACCAATGTCCTTCATCTTCCCATGTCTCCAGATTATCCATAGTGGTGAGTTCGAGACCGTCGCCAGTTGCCCACAGTGTAGCACTAGTGCGACAAAAAATCCACTCGCTCTCTAAATACTGACCGCAGCTATGCTGTTTTAATGGGAAAAAATTAGCGAATTAAAAAAAATTCTCGAGGTTATCTCATGATTCAAGTGAATTCCAATTTTGTTCGACTTCTAAATTTGGGAAAGCATGGGAGCCATCCTCTTCGCAAAAGATCAAAATTGTGATAGCATGTCTTCTTACCAGCCGTAGGAGTGAGTCCCAAACCGTCACCAATTGCTCAATGAGCAGGTTTAGTGTGACGTTAAAAACACTCATCTCAACTTTAACCCTACAAGGCACCCAGTTCCATATGTGGAACACCGACTTTAATCGTTCCTATAGCTTAAAAACTATTGGTAGCGACATCTCTTGACATCTTGTTAGAAGCTACTGACATTTAGCAATGTAGTACATAATACGAATCTTTACCTAAAGATGTCGTTCGCGTTTTTGTTATAGTGAACTCAGTGTGAAATTTCAATGAAAGTGATACGTTAGTCGTTTGTCTGAATTCAAAAATAGAAAAAGAATAGTTATTGAACAGTTTTGATTCGAAAAAAAAAAAAAAAAAAAAAAAACTGTGTGTTATAACGAAGTGTATATTTTGCAGAGGCAAGGTTTTTTTTTTTTTTTTTTTTTTTTTTTTTTTTTTTTTTTTATTACAATAGTAAACGTATTAGTAAATCATATTTTTATGTATGTTCCACATACGGTACGTTGAGCTAAAAAGTTGATTTTTCTGTAAAATATGGTTTTATTTTTATTTTTATAAGTTTTCCCTATCTCTGATCACTAATTACAACCTATATTTTTGTCGCGCACTAAAAAAAATTGAGCCTTATAGGGTTAAATTTGGGAGATTACAGAGCTGCGGGATTACAGAGCTTTGGGAGATTACAGAGCTGCCCGATCCATTACTGGATCAGGCCTTAAAAGTCAAATGAGCCAATAGTGGACAGAGCTGTCCACTACTCGTCATGATGATATTTTTTGGTTCTTGTAGTGGACACCCATAAAAATACTATATGTTAATACAAGATTTAAAAACAACACAATAAATGAATTCTGCATACTTATTTTCGGCATAAGAAAGCAAAAAAGTAGAAGAAATCAATTAAAAAAAAGCAGAGGCAAAGCAAACAAAATTCTATTTCCGTATTCAAAACGATAAGAAAAAACGACAAAAAGTGTATATTTTTTTAGTTAATCTAACATTATGTTAAAACTAATGGCCGGAATTTTTTGTAATTATAGACATTAATAGTAGTGTAGTGGACTGTAACTTCCTTCTTGAACATTGTTCGAACTTTCAAAAAAATTGGAAAGCTTATTTTCCGTGTTTAAATTTAAAAGTGACCGCTACTGGTACAGGGTCCACTACTAGTGCCTTTACCTTATAAAAATTTCAAAAACAGAAGTCTGAAATTTTAACGATTACCTAAGATCTCCATATTTATATATTATGATAGAGAATTAATATTTTATTTTCTCGAATATCATATCTTTGAAGTAACATGATAGCATTTGAAGGTACGCAAAATTTGATTATATGCTTAGTTCGCTAATTTTTAAGTTTCTTTCTTTCTTTCTTTTCTTTTCTTTTCTGTTTTCTTTCTTTCTTTTCTTTTCTGTTTTCTTTCTTTCTTTTTTTTTTTTTTTTTTTTTTTTGTTAACCAAATTACAAATTTCTTGAAAGTGTCACTGATTTGTCATCGCTTAATGTTATATATATATATATATATAAATTATATTTGTTATTTTGATTAGTGTGAGAGTTAACTTTGAATTAATTGTGATTATAACTAAAATGAAGGTTTCCTGAAGATCATTTGTGAATAATTATACATTTGCAATCGTCTAAATCAAATTAAATTACATTATCGACAAAAAACAATGTAATCGTCAGCATTTATTATTATTATTATTATTATTATTATTATTATTTATTTATCTATTTATTCATTTATTTTTTTTTTTTGCAATCAATGTCAGTTACGCAATTAGTTGTATTTTAGTAGATAAATATACGAATTTTTCGAAAAATTCAAATCTGTTTAAACATTATAATATATCAATTTTCATCTTTAAACAATATAATCGTAAGCGTTTTTTATTTGGAATCAATATCTGTTATACAATTAGTTGTATTTTAGTTGATAAATATTCGAATTTTTCCAAAATTCAAATATCTTTAGACTATATATCAATGTATATAGACAATTTTTATCCGGACTTTATTGTATTTTTTAACTTTAAAAATTTATTTACTTATTAAATATAATTAAAATATACGTTAGGCCCCCTAGTTACACAAAATTTACTAAATTACGTAAAAAAACCACAAAATAAAAACATTGGATTAAAAAAAAAAAGTCTGCAGTTAAAAGAAAGCAGGATTTTCTACGTAAACGCAACTTTTTACTTTTTTCCTTATAAGATAAAAGTATTCCAGAAAAAAAAGGAGAGTAAAAGAAAGACAGGGAGAGAAAAATTTCCTCCGGCAGAGCGTTTGATATTATTCAGTTTATATCCTTTTTAATCTCCTCAGGGGCTTTAATATAGGTACATTACCCAAAAGGTGGGCTGACAATCCTGTTACGAATATTCTATTCCTCTTTCTGATGTCGAAGTTTAGAGCAAGTGCGCATGCGTAATCGATTTTCTCTAAACCCACGCAAACTGTTAGGTAAAATGTGTGCACGCTTTGGGAAGGGAGTGGAGAAGGAGGAGATCTCTCGTGGACTGAAAATTCAGGCAATTAGCAAACTGTAAATTCCCAAAACTTTGAATTCCAGTTGGCCGGAAATTTTGATCAGTTTAAATAGTTGGGGGGGGGGGGGGGGATTGGAGTGTATACGGTGGTGAACCTGGCGATATGAGGATAAAGAAATGCAAATTAATACCATTCTTCGAACATACTTACTTTTACACAAATATATTTATAAATGTAAACATTATATTATGGACAGACTGAAATATAATAAGTATTCTAATTATTATTTAAAAATGTCATATGCGAAATGCCATTGCTGTCGAGAAAATAAAGGGGAAAATAATCCCTCGTGGGGAACATTACGAAAGTTTCATTGAAAATAAAAACAAAGAAAATTCTGAAGCGGGAAGACATTAATTAATGGGGTAAACTATTAAAAGGGTAAATTATCGATTTTGGGTTAAAAATATTAACAATATCGGCTAATGTGCAAATTAACGAAGATATAATGTTGGTAATAAACACCATGTGTATGTGTATGAAGTCTTAATTTTCTGACATTAAAAAAGTAATTTACTTTCATACATGTTTTGAAGATATTTGCTAAGTAAAATATTTAATTTTGAATAGTAATTTATTAAAAGGAATGAAACAAAATTTTTAGCAATTTCATTTTACTTAACGGTTCTGTAAAACTTGTTATAAAACAAATTAGAACAAAACAAATGGAGCAATAAATTAATTACCATTATAACTAATTAATTGATTATAATTAATTATCACTTTTACGAACATTAAAATGAAACACAGAACCATAAAGGACACCAGAAAACGTTCCACTGGTGGTCAGTTTTTCTTTATTAGAAACCATACTTAAAAAACTACATTTCAAACATTTCATAAAATAAATAAATAAATAAAATTTTATATGTCGTTAAAGCTACTGTCTTAAAATAAATAAGTTAATTAATGGACTGGTTTCTTCCAGGTTAATAAGATTTATTTTTTCCAACTCGATTTGAGTGGAAAATGCCTTTGTTTATACCAAGTAATTACTTTCTATTTGAATCAATTCGAGTTAATATTTAATCAGTAGTTGGGTTATTTCAGCCCATTCATAAATCATTTCTCAAAAATATGATGTTTGTTGTAATTTTCTGTTGATCATATATCTAATACGATGGATTTTAGTTTTATACATTTAGATTAATAGTTTATGCATGCATATATATATATTGAATATTTTCGATAAAAATTAATAAGTCTTTATTAAAAATTATTTTGATAAATTTAAAGAAATTTTTAAATACTGCTGTCATAATATAACATTTTTCGAAGCATCTGCATATATATATACATATATATATATATAATATTTTAAATAAATAAATATGTATAAAGGAATGCGTTTGCATTATTTGTAAACTCATTAGTCTATAGATAATTTATATGTCTATTACATTCATTAAAACTTAACATTATCAAAAAAAAAAAAAAAAGAACTTCTAAAAGGTAGCTAAAATATTTTACTAATACATTGAAAATCATCACCGCCAATCATGCTTCTAGACAAACCAACCACATACTGTTCTTTGAAAAGATGATTTTCAAAGAATTCTGCAACTTTGTGTGCAATAAGTTAACTATTTTTTTTAAGGGTGTAATGTTTTGTAGAATTCGTTTGTAATCAATATTAAAATCTCTGCTTCCCGTAGGGAATTTTCTGAAATATCTTCTCTGATTATAAAATCATTGTAATATTTTAAGAAGATTCATTAGTCTGTCATAATTTTGTTTCGAAAATAAATGGTGTAAAAACTGATAAACAATAAGAGTCAGCTCGATTAAGAATGATTGAGGAACGCTAACTATTATACATTGGATTCTCAAACGTAACTCAGGGATACTGGTCTTCCATCCAGGCGATCCGTCTTCTAATTCCGATAGAATATAACCGTGTTATGCATAAAAAATGTGATTCTGTTTTTGAATGAGCAGCAAACCGTTATTGAAGATTCTGCTGTTAAAATCATTTTTTCCCTGTGCATTTTTGGACATTTGGACATTTGGACATGACCGTAAAGGCGCAATTAACTCAAGTTTGAGTACTTTTTTTTTTTAATAATGCAATCGACTAAATTCAACTCAAGATGAATTGGTCCTTCTAGGAAAATGATCTTCAATTAACTCAAGTTAATTTGATTTTATTCTTTCATTTTAAAAATGTAAAAAGCTAACTTATTGTAGTGTTATTTTTATAGGTAAACTTTTAATCTAATGATGTCGTAAAATTAAAAATTACTTTGATCATAGGTTGAGTGGTTGAACAGGTTTAGCGTCGCACTAGAGCTACATTACAAATGACAAAGGTCTGAGATTAAAAAAGAGGACGAAGATACAGGTCTGAGAGGCGTCCACAGACACGCCTTCACAATTTTTTGGAGATGGTTCCTTAGCTTCCATAAACTTTAGGCGTATTAATTTTACGAAACATGGAGGACATTTCAGTTATGACGTATTATAATGCACTATAGTGACTGCAATGCCCTCACTATTAATGTATGCAGTATTCGTTGACCGGCTCAAGTATGGAACCTTCACTCCATGGATTACGTGCTCGTTCCCCGTGATCGCAGTATAGCCAAACTGTAAACGTACCGTTACCATGGATAAAACTTTATTAATCGTATTTCTGTAGTTGCATATCACAAAGGATATATTTAATTCATGCCATTCATTGCAGTTTCGCAGTTTAATCGTGTAATGATGGTCGTCTAAGAGTCATCATTTGTCTAACAAAGAAAGCCGCACTTTAGTCACGGTGTGACTAATTGCTATATTAACACTGGTTGCTATTTTAAAGTGGAGCCGCTGTAACTTACACAGTCTACAAGAAGAGAGGCGTCAATAGCGAGCCAGCTTCTGATTGGTTTGAAACTTTTTTTGACTATTACCCGCATTTAAAAATGTTGTTTTTTAATGGCTTTAAAGCACTGTGCTCAAAACTATAGCTGAAATAAGGAATGATTACCGAAAAACAACGATATTTGTAAATTGTTTGTTATTGATATTCTATTAAGAAAAGTTCGAGTTTTTTTTTTTTTTTTTTTTTTTTTTACAAAACTTAGTTTGGTAAAAGAAATGTCTGCCATGAGCATGCGCCGTACCATTATTTCAGCATTTGTCGTTCTCTCCATAGTAGCCTGGTTGGTAGAGCACCGAGCTCGTAAATGGAAGATTACGGATTCGATACTCGAACCCGCCGAAAACCGCCGTGCATACTGATGGCGGCGAGTACACGTAAAAATCTATCGTGGCTGCAATACAGCAATACCCTACATGTCCCGAAAATTAAACTGAGGTGTAGCATAATGGTGAGCCATCCTCTTCGCAGAGGATCAAAATTGTGATGCTATACCTCCGTCCACCCCCAGGAGTGAATACCAGACAGTGGAAAATTGCCCACTTCGTAACTATATCTCGACGTTAAACCCACTCATCTTATGTCATCTCAGGATGATTAAATTACTTCGAAACTTGTTCGGAATGAACTGCTCATTTGTGTGTAATTCCAAAAATAAAGGAATTGCCCATTGCGCGGCACTAGTGCGACGTAAAATCCAACCAACCAACCAACCAACCAAAAATAAAAGTTTAGAGAATTTTCATCTTGTCAATTACTTGTGTTTCATTATTACAAAAATATTTTTTACGCTAAATTTGAAAGGAATGGTTGAGGTCTTGGAGGAATAATATAAGAAGGGATGAATTGTCCAAAAAAAAAAAAATCTTATATAGTATAGTAACATATTTATATAAGAAGTTCTGCATTGTTATTGTGAAATTATGTAATATGGCTCATTCGAGACAAAAAACATTGTACGATAGGTCTCAAAGTTGTCAAATGAATGGGAAATAAATAAAATAAAACTGTACTAGCCGATGTTTTGTTAGGGTCACCAGTGGCGGATCCAGAACTTGACTTTTGGGGAGGGCTAAGATTTTTCAAAGTGTTATTCTAGACCAATAAAAAAATTTACAATTGCAATATTCAATTATGAATGTCAGTGTTTTTTTTTTTTTTTTTTTTTTTTTTTTTGGGGGGGGGGGGGCTTCAGCCCCCTAGCCCCCCCCTTAAATCCGCCACTGAGGGTCACTATGACTCCCTATTTTAGCCTTGACTGCCATTGGGGCAACCATCTTGATAGATAACAGTTAATAATTTAATTTGCCCTGCACGCTAATGCGCCGTATGCCAACTTTTCTTAAATCATTCCTCCAAGAAAAAACTAGGGATAACAACTGTAAACCACTGTATCTGTAAACAGCTATATTGATTGGTAGAAAATCTGCACATTTTTCTCAACCAGAAGTTATGAGGGCTAGAAGTGTCTGCTACAGTCGGTAACGAAAGTGTCCGAACACTAGTTAAAATTCCTATGTAAAAAAAGTACGCTTCATACGGTTTTGTTAAATAAATCCTTGTCGAATCCTGTTCTTTGTGTAAGAACATGATTCGATAAGGATTTACAGGGTGGCTGAAAAGTTCGGGATATATTTTTAAATATTTCACCAGTGTGAAATTACTGCATAAACAAATGAATCTACACATCTGAACGAATAATAACTTTTATTCATTCAATAACAATAAATTAGAACAAAAATTTTACAACAAATGCTCAAAATTACATCCAGGAGCCTCAATGCATTTGCGTAGTCTCTTTGGAAAATTGCCGACGATGGTCGCACAGTGTTCCACCGTAATTTCATCCTAGGCTCGCGTCAGAGCTGTTTTCAACGCTTCTACATTAGCGTATCGTGTAGCCAAAACTTTTTGCTCTAGGATGGACCACACTGAATAATCCATTAGATTGATATCCGGCGACTTTGTCGGCCAAATGTCCTTGCTCCAAAAGCCTGGAAACAGCCCAGCAATTGCGGATTTGGCAGAATGCGCCAGAGCCCAGTCTTGCTGAAATGTAAATCCATGCGGTCCGAAGTGTAAAGTGGTCCACGGTTCGAGTACGTCGCGAAGGATCAGTTGCTGGTACCTGGCGGCATTGATTTTGACATTTCTTTGAATAAAGAAGAGCGGATCTTTCTAGTGGCACTGATTCCTCTCCACACCGTCACAGAAGCCGATTAATGGCTGCGGGCGATGGTTTCTCCTGCCACAGTCTCCTGCTGACCTTTTTTGAGTATTTGACGTCGATTCGGGTGATTATGGAACGACTCGACGGTGAAAATCTTCTCATCCGTGAAGAGAACCTTATTCAAGCAACCATCACCTACCAACCGAAGCATTTTGCGGCAGTTCATCATCCGCTACTCTTTCATAGCGTCATTAAGGAAGTGGACGCAGGCGATCTTGTAACTACAGAGTCCCAGCTTTCTCTTGACGATGTTTTGAACGCATTATCTGCTGATTCCGAGCTCTGTAGCCATCTTGCGCATTGACAGCTCTGGATTTCGACGAATCCTACATCGCACCTTGTTGGTGTTCTCCGGAGTGATGGCAGTGGTTATACTACCCTCCGAGGACGGTCTGCAGTCCCACCTGTCTATTTGAAGCGTTTCCCGACATTGTAGATGGTCCTCTGCTTAAAACCAGTCGTTTGAACAATGTCGGCCGTCATTATTTCCGTCTTGTGCAGTTCGATAACAGTGATACGTTCATTTTCACGACTCATAATGTAAACAGATCGGAAACAAAGCAAATAAATTAAACATTTCCTGGACTGAAATTACATGAGAAATTCATTAAAATTGTTCAAAGCGAGGTAAAACCACAATGTCAATGACAAAAAACCGTACAAATACAATTGCTCGAACTTTTCAGCCACCCTGTATTTAACAAAAACCTATGAAGTGCATTTTTTTTACATAGGAATTTTTGCGAGTGTTCGGACACTTTTGTTACCGACTGTACATTGACTACATGTACAGTCGGTAACAAAAGCCTCCGAAAACTAGCAAAAATTCCTATGTAAAAAAAAAGTACACTTAATACAGTTTGTTAAATAAATCCTTGCCGAATCTTGTTTTTAGACTGGTTAAGAACAGGATTCGACAAGGATTTATTCAACAAAGCTGTATTAAGTGTACTTTTTTTATATAGGAATTTTTGCTAGTCTTCGGAGACTTTTGTTACCGATTGTATTAGAATAGACCACGGACTAGTAACTGTCTGTTCCCGAACATGACATCCCCATCAATCCACCAATTCATTCGTCAAACCGATTTTTCTACCGCCAAACCGACTTTCCAATTTCACCAAAGCAGATTTCTTCCACTTCCCCCTGTACATGCAAAATCCCAAAACCAGTTGCGAAGAAAGCGATTATTGCCAAAAGAAGGCACCCATTCACCCAAAAACCGTAGTGATAGTGATGTTCACGGAATTTTTCTCCACAGCCAGTATAGGGAATCCATCCTCTACTTCCTATCAGTACTCAGTGGTCTGCTGGAGAGAATAAGCTTCGCTGACAAGTACCGTGGATAATGGTAGCTGGTGCAAGCAAAATTCATCGTAGTCATCATGTCCTCCATGCTCAGTAAAAACAATACCTCAAGGGGTTACCGAAGCGGAAAACCATCCCCATCTACTGAGGATCAAAATTGGAATTTCTTCTTACATCGCTACGGGTTTTTCTCAAACTGTCCCTCTAGCTCTTATGCGTCGTTAGACAACCTCAACCTCAACCTGCCCAAGTTGCAAGTAACATAATTCATGAATACAATTCCCTTTTCTTTAGTTTGTGCTCGCAAGAAAATTTGCAGACTTTGAAATTTGAAGCATGTCTTCACATTTTGCAGAACTCATTTTATAAAATTTCATCCGATGCCCACGCAGCGTAGCTCTTGATCGCTGTCAGATCCACTTAATCTGAATTTAGTTTATTTCCTTTCCTATGGAGTAGTTGATTTGTATTTCCCAACGCTGTATTCACCAATAACTTCAACTGCCGGTTGAACACGAAAACTTGAAAATCGTATAAAGTCAGGGCACAAATTTTAAGCAAAATTTGATGCGTTGCTTATGCCATCTAGCGGCATAGCTACTTTAAGATTTTTAGCGGAAAATAACCAATCAAAAATTATGAGCAATCTTCGTCGCTAGATGGCGGAAAAAGCTGGTCAATTTTTTTAGCAAGCAGCACCCTGCCTTTAGACGCTTTTCAAGTTTTTGCGTTGAACCGGGAACTGAAGTTAATGGTGAATACGGCTGACAGAGGAACGTGGTTGCTTCAGGTTGGGTCAAAGATTTTTGAGCATGCTCAAAAGCTCTCATTTTGGTTTTAAAAACCACCTTTGTGTTTTAATATATGAGATGTTCCAAATTAAGTAATGGAGTGGAGTGGATTTACGTCGCACTATAGATACACATTGGGCAATTGTCTAATATCTGGGTTTAACCTTTTAAATGGTCTGGAGATATGCCATCAAAATTTTAATCATTTGTGGAGGGGATGTCCCTCCCACTTCGGTAATCCCCAGAGGTATTAATTTGGGAATATGGAGGGCATTATATCTACGACGAAATTTACGTGCATCCGAATTAAGAAAAATCTACTGCAGGGTGATTGTAATTAAAGTTACTCTGTTTAAACCTGCATGTTTATCCCATTTTATTAGACGCATTTTGTTGAAACTTGGAATATGTGTTATATGGACCATGGTTAAAAGAAATTTGTGATGGAAATTAATAGTTCAAATTTCTACTGACAGAACAACGCTTTGCAGGCAATGTAGAAAAGACGTTATGCAAATTTAAGCATTTTAAAAATTATGTAAGTCAATGTCGTAAAATCATTCTTTACCATGACTTTAGAGGAAAGAGATCAATCCTCGATCCCTTCTGATCAAGTTGTTTTATCAGAACGGTAGTAATTTTAAACTGCACTGTGAGAATATCGACGCTTAAAACGCTTAGGAAAATGGATTTGTCGAAACAGGGCATGTAAAAGATTATTATTAAATTTGAAAAGATTGTAGAGTTGGATATGCTTCAAGAAGGATGAGAGAAACTGGTTTAAAAAAAAATTGTTGAAGAAGTCATATTGAAAGAGCATCAAAATGCATAGCCAGCGGTTTTATTTATTTATTTATTTTTTAACGAAAAGAAGACAAACAAAATCGATGCATTTTTCAGGTCTACAACGTTGAATCTTTATACAATGTGGGATCTTATTACCTCTTTACAATGGGCTACAGAAACTTTGCACTGTAGATAAAGGTAGAGAGATACAAATCACATGACATTGCACTTGCCAAAAATTTATTGTGAACCGGGAGCTCTTTTGATTACGGCAATATGACTTCTTCGATAGCTTTTTCTTTTTCTTTTCTTTTTTTTTTTTTTTTTTTTTTTTTTAATCAGTTTCTGTCATGTCCCTCGTAGTATACCGAAATCTACAGTCAATTTAAATGTAATAATCATATTTCTCAAACTTTGACTCAACAGAAAACTTCTTCGAAGCCTTTCCAGCGTCAATATTCTCGCAGTGCAGTTGGAAAATGACTAACGCTTTTATAACACACCTTGATCAGTATGTCTCAAAAAACATAGTAAAGAATGGCTTTTTGATGTTGAATATTTCTTTTCTAAAACGTTCCAAATTTGCGTAACGTCTTCTTTACATTGCATGGAAAACGCCA
This sequence comes from Salticus scenicus, assembly GCA_963930645.1. Classification (NCBI taxonomy): domain Eukaryota; kingdom Metazoa; phylum Arthropoda; class Arachnida; order Araneae; family Salticidae; genus Salticus; species Salticus scenicus. The sequence goes on along the minus strand of OZ005657.1, from coordinate 151,852,359 downwards.
TCTGTCAACTGAAATTTGAACTATAAAGTTTTATGGTAAATTTCTTTTCCCCATGGTCCATATAATGTATATACGAAGTTTCAACGAAATACATCTATTGGAACGGGACCTATTTAATTCGAAATAGGGCAACCTTAATTATAGACACCCTGTATATATTAAGTTTCTAAACTTTGAAAATTTATAAAACGGAGTAAAAGATTTTTTTAAATTTATTTGGGCGTATAAATAAATTTTAATGCACATTATTTTGACATATTCTTGTCACAATTATGAGCTTGGCATGAAAGGAAAATTGGAGACAGTGTGTTAAAGATTATGTTTTTGATGCCATTGTGGAGAAAAATGTCTTTGTGAGGTTTTGCATGCATCGAAAATATGTTTCTTTACTCATGAAAAGCTTTTCTCCGAAAGCTATAAACAAAGATTGCATAGACAAACATGTTTCTCTCTTTATTGTATGAGAGCATGTGTAAATTCATTTTCCGTACTTGCTTGATACTAAGTTTTCAAAAAATATTGTAATATAGTTTAATTTTTTATAGCTAATTCTTTATATTTCTTTTTAAGTACAACCTAAAATGTTTAGCTATGAACTATGCTCAGTGATGCCAACATTTTAATTTATTCCGGAGCATTTTTAGCCCCGCCTTAATTTTATACCATTTTTTTTTTTTTTTTTTTTTTTTTTTTTTTTTTTTTTTTAAGAGTAATTTTTTTTATTTTTTTATCGTAGTTACATATGGAGGAAAAATGTTCTATAAATAAAGTGATGGGAAATAAAGGCAGAGCTAAAAGTACTCCAGAATAAATTAAAACATTAAGAAAGATTCTGTACTGTGTATATTTCTATAATTATAATAGGCCAGTTTTAATTCAAAGTAAATATATTAAACAAAAAATTACATTGGTGTAAATATTTCGTAAAAATTGCATAAAACTAATAAAAAGGGATTCACTAAAAGAAATTTTTAGTTTGAAAAAAAAAAAAAAAGTTGTTAGGAAGCAATTGATTTTTGATATACGCATACGATAAATGTAAATAATAAATACTCTCACTCTATATAAAGAGATAGATATAAATATATAATTTGAATTTTTGTTAACTGTTACATTAAAATAGTGTATTTTGTTCAATAATTTTCTTTAGGTTTATTTTTAACTATTACTTTAGAAAAGTAATATAAAGTAATATACATTAATTTAAATTTAGTTTAAATTTAACGTCAACTATAATTTTAGAACGTTAATATAACCTTTAAAAAAAATACTCTCAACTTACATATTTATTAATTTAATTTAATTTATTCTAATCGTACCATTATGTTTGTAATACAATAATCTAGTTTTAAATTAATGATTTTATTTAAAAAATAGCACATGGATGGCAGCACCTTTAATAGCTTAAATATTTTAACATTATATATATTTTTAAGAGTAAACAATTATTTGAATACTATAAATTTATTATCTTTAACATTTTTATAAAAATATTATCGTTGTAAAGTGTGCGTCCTATCTTGCAATAAATTTTAAAATTGATAGAAATAAAGGGAAATAGAAATTTACCAAAAGGAAATTGTCACAAATAATTATAATAGGCTAAAACAGCATACAAAACAAATTAAGTGTTTAAATATAATGATCTAAAGCCTACTTGCTAGTATGAACATATACTTTTTTTTAAGGAAAAAAGAATTGTCTTACATTTGTTTGAAAGCTAATCTAACGCATAAAATTCGAATACAAAACTTTATCTGTTGAAAATAGCTGAAATACATAAAACTTTGTGTATCTTGAAAAACAGAAGTCTGTCTCTTGAGAGTTACAAGTACAGCGTTTGATAGAAAATTCTTATAAATTGCGATCTTTTCTTCACATTATTTATTTTAAATTGTTAATGGAAGTAATAATAATAATAATAATAATAATGAAGTATAAAATAATCCACTTTTGAAACATATAAAAAAGGAAAGAAAAATTCTTACCTTTAATTTAAAGGTATATATAATCACAAGTTTTCATTCCTTTACGTCCTTGCATATTAAATATCCTATATAGAATTCCCTTTCAACAAAGACCTTGAAAAAAATAAAGTAAAAAATTAATAGTTATTGAAAAATTTTAAGTTTCCAATGAAAATAAATAAATTTTTTAAATTTTATTTTCCATGCATATAAATTTTATAACTGAAAGAGAATACACAGAAAAAAAAAACTTTTTTTTTTTTTTTGGAACAACAAAAAATTTTTTTATGCTATATCAACGGAAAAAAAAAATGGTTGGTTTAAATAAAAATTTTTGTTATTTAATCAAAACATTTTGTTGAAACAAAAAAAACTTTTTTGAAATTCAAAACAATTTGTTAAATCAACTAATTTTTATTTGTTGATGTAACCTCAACAAAAGTTTTGTTGTTTCAACAAAACTTTTTTTCTTCTTCTGAGTATTAGGAAAGCAAATTAGTATGTTAAAGGCACGTATACATAATATAGGCATGTATACATAAACGTTTCTAATAATTAAAAAAAATAATAATAATACTTTTTGATTTTATTTATTAATTAAACAAACCACATAAAATCAGAATTGCACAATAAAACAAAAGAAAAAAATTTTCTTTGAAATACAAGAACCATTAAGTGATGGTTTTGTGTACTAGCTAAAATTTTCGGTTTGCATTTCTGTACGTTTCGCCATAGTGTACATAAACAGTACGTTTCGCCTAGACTCATAATACCTTTTTTCATTTAATTTTATTTTTATTTCTCCAAGAATTTTCCAAATACATGAATTATTAATACTACTAATAACTAAACAAATAACTACATAACAGATGAATGAACTGTTAAATAATACATTTATTCAAATATTATGATTGTATTTTATTTTCTATGCCAGTAAATTTTTAATTAACCCGAAACTGCTTAAATTGTGTATTAGCATTCAGCATTTATATTAATTGTGCTATGTTAGTACATTGATTTGATATATTAAGGTACAGTCATCCTTTAACAAATGTGACTCGACATTTATCAGACACACAGATGCTCTGTGTCGAGTTACGATCGATACGTTTAAACTGTCGTTTATATGAATAAATGCAGTATATATTTTTGATAAGATATATTTGAATAATAGATTTATTTATCGAAACAAAATATACTTTAAATACATGATTACGTCTACGGATAGTTAATGAGCATATTTTAAGGGTCGAACTAAAAATAAATATCAATGAATTCGATAATTTGAAAACTAGTTATTGTCAAATATATATATTTTTTATTTTGTAAATTTATGTATTAATCATTCTGTATTATTCATGAATCAGTCTTTAGCTTTAATAATCATCTCAAATAAAAGTATTGTGAAATAATTAAGAGAAAGAATTATCAATTACTTGCAGTACCAATCTTAATTATTTGTAAAAGATAAATGCAAAAGTGTTGTATATCAGAGGACGTGATCGCAGTGCAGTTTTATTTCTCTGTTTATGGGCTATATTTGTACAGTACGAGAGTTAAAAAAAACAGGCAATAATATATTTTCCAGCGAAGCCACAGACTTTCTTATATATTTTCATATATAAATTTACTCAGTACAAATAATTTATTAAAACTATTATTTATTAAAATTATCTACCATGACGAATGCAACCGATTTTCATCTTAAAGAAAACTTACACTAAATATCCAAAGAAAGACAGTTTTATTATCTGTAAATAGCATTTTAAAAATGTGTTTTCATAATGGTTATCTCATATACCAAGTTTAGTTTAGTTATATGCCCTAGAAGGTGAAATATAGTCCTCCCGTTTTCGGGGAAAATTGCAGTACATCAGCGCCACCTATTGGCCGATATGCATGAAAATTACATCAGCATAATGTTTCATAATGGCCTTCTTACAGATCAAGTTTTTGTTTCATTATATGCAATACAACTTGAGATATACTTTTTCCTTAAATTGCGGAAATCTCTGTTTAGCAGCGCCACTTGTCGAGCAATTGGCGCCAAAAGTTGATAATCACTAAATTATGCCAAGGTGCACATACATATAAATTTATATGCAATTCTGTGTACTTGTTTCTAAGATATAGACATTCCTTAAATTGTCGAAATTGCTGTATCGAGAATGCTTGTGAGAGAATGACACCAAAAGTTGACAGGAATTGATTTATGTCAAGGTGCATCTACATATAAATTTATATGCAATTCTATGCAGTAGTTTCTGAGATATAGCCTTCCCTTAAGTTGTGGAAATCGCTGTACAGCAGCGCCAGCTCTTAAGCAATCATCATTAAAAGTTGATGTTGATAGACATTAATTTAAGTCAAGTTGCATGAAATTCATAAATTTACATGAAATTCTGTGCTATAATTCCTGAGATATAGGATATTCCTGAGATATTCCCTACAAAATTTTTGTCACACGCACGCTGACAGCTATTTTCTAAAAATGATCAAATCGTGTTCTGGACCTCTCAAAACGTGCAAATCCATCTAAAACCGGAAGTTGAAAATTTTTACGAACCTAATACATACTTTATTCCATTGAATACAGAAGGAAGTAAAAAGAAAGAAAATTAAATATTTCACAAAAGTAAAGCTCACTATATCAGCATTTGTTCCATCTTGAAAAATTTACTACGTTTCGAAATAATTTTATCCTTAAAATTATGTTTCAAAATAAATAAATAAATAAAAATTAAGTGAAAAAGTAAAAAAGAAAAAAGAAAAACACACCAACGTATTAAACTATAAATTTTGATAATAATATTGTCAGTATACAAAATTAGCAATTGAAAATGTTAAAAGTAGAAAAAAATTGCTTGATTGAAATTAAATATCCTGAGTAGTGAAAAAAATATATATTCCAGGAAATTGAAAACATATTTCTTTTCTAAAAACCAATATGAAAAAATAAACAAACGGGCAAATAAATATCGACACTATCTATGCAGCGCAATTTGGGAATTTTTTTTTTTTTCTTTATGTTTTCGTTTTTCGTTTTTCGTTTTTATAGCGTAGGGTAAATTTAATACTGCTAAAAGAACATGGCTGAAAAAATGTTTTCTAGCCGATATTTATTAATCTGTTTATTGATTTCGACTGTTAAAGTAAGCAGCGGATTCTCATTCAGACAACCCCAAAATTTACGTCCATGTATTGCATAATGTTTTTATCGTATTATTCTGAAAATAAAATTAAGAAAGACCCAAGCAGCATTTAAAAAATGCTCAGGTTATTTGTAAGCCGTTCATTTTATCGCTGTTTTATTTTTTATTTTTATTTTTTTTACTGCTTAAGCGATTGAATTTTCACGAATTTCTTTTCTTTAAAATAAATTATGCTTCTGAAAAATAAGTATTTTTTATTTTCTTGATGTATTTTCTTTTTTTTTCTTCTTTTTTTCTTTCTTCTTCTTTTTTTTTTTTTTTTTTATCGTGTCGCTTACGTACCATAATTTTGTTGGCTTAGACATTTTTATTTTATTTTTAGAAAAATAAAATGTTATGAACCCTAAATTTACATCGGAATTTCGATGAGTTCGACAAGAACCACTACAAAAGAATACTTTATGTAATAATAAAAAAGTTTAATATCCAAATTGTCTTTATTATCGTTTGTTCTTTTTTTTTTATGATATTTTTATTTTTTGTAATAAATGTATAATACCTTTTAAATCCATTATATATTGTTTGGTAAGTGATTAGTGTACTTTGTTACAAAAAAGTTCAAAAATGTATATTTGTTTTTAATATCTTTATTAATAATTATTAATATTTTACTTAATGCAATTTACAGCAGACAATTTCATTTTCTTTAATATTAGAGTTTTATTAAATACATATATACAGTTGGTAACAAAAGTGTCCGAACACTAGCAAAAATTCCTACATAGGAATTTTTGCTAGTGTTCGGACACTTTTGTTACCGACTGTACATTATATATTTGCATTCGTTTATTGCGTTTGATATTTCTCAAGACATTTTACAAGTTTAGATTTTATTCAGTTTCAATTTTTTTTTTCTCCTTAAAACACGTACTTAATATAAGTTTTGTTTCTAAAAATAATATATTAATAACAGTAAAAATATATTTTGAACACAACAATGTATGTACTTCAAGATTTAACAGATTATTTCACTGTTGCAAAATTCATTATTTTTCAGTTTAAAGATAATGATCAAGTTTACACAAAAAGATTCAATTGCATTAAGGTTTGTTGAAACAGTCAAAATTTCAACTATATAATTCACCCGAAGGGTGACAAATTTAAGGAGCATGGCGCTGCCTGCAGCCTTCACTTTTTGAAGCAATTTTGTTTGTGTGCAAGGCAATAATTGTTTCTTCATTGTTATGAAATTGAATGAAGAGGCTATGACGAAAACAAGGTGCACCATGGTAAAATACTTATTTTTTCAACATAAATATAGGCTTTCATCATCAGATTAAAAAATTAATGTTAAAAACTAACAAGATAAACTACAGCTTACAAAGATTGAGTGGTGACAATTTGGACTTCCGCTTATCTGTAGAAAAATGTTACTGATTCTGTAGTGTGGATTGATAATGAAAAGCAGTAACAGTAATGATCTTGTTCAAACACAGAGGTGCAGACAGCTATTTAAATGGAATTGTGAATTTTGAATTCTATAATCTTGTATTAAATAAAATTCTCCAGCTCGGACAGCCATGGTTCAGATCAGCGCCTACCGTTTAGTAGGCCACACTGTTATCTCTCAGCCACAGAAACACATGCCATTCTATTACTTATCACTTCCCAATTCTGCTCTGATGCCAAATTCTCCAAATGCAACCCCCCCCCCCCCCCCCAAAAAAAAAAAAAAAAAAAAAAAAAAAAAAATGTAGCCAACAGATAAAATATTTATGAATGGTTACAAATTTTACTTGGTTACAGAAAAATTGCATCTTTTGAGAAGCTGGAATTTTAAAGTAATTTTATTCAGTTATAGAGAAGAGAATTTTTCAGTAGAAGAGTTAACATTTTTTTTTTTTTTTTTACTTTTTAGAAATTTTTACAGTGTGCTTCTGTCGTGAATTTGTTCAATCTTTTCAATCGTTATTGTCATTGTGAAACTTAAACAATTAAAATCGGACCATTGCCATTCCCAGTTAACTTACATTTTTTTCTCGACTTATATTTGCAAAAACAGTCTCAGCAACATTATTCAACTGAAACTTTAACCCCTTCCTTCTCGCTCCTGTGATATTCGCGGGCAGTGACCACGCCCCACGTGTATTTTTCTTTTAATATTTTAGGGTTCATGAAAGCACTAGCCAGTTACCAAACTATATATAATGTATTTGAAAATATGCACGGAATAAATATATATACTATTCATATATTTATTTTCAATCTATATTTTTTAATTTGACAAAAATGTGGATTTTATTGGCGTGTCTTTTAAAAATATACGACCGTTAAGGGGTTAAACCAAAAAATTTGTAGTTAATACCTTTTGTTTGACAAACAAATATAATGAGTACATGTCAAGTTGCAGAAGACAATTTTACAGAAACAAAAATATAAGTTATATGTCTATATATAATTAATTTCATTGTTATTGTTTAGAAATCATTCAATTTTCCTTTCGAAAAGCATAACTTACACACACAGAAAAATGGAATTTCGAAAGTTTTCAAGAGACATGCCATCTTTATGATACTAGACGTTTGCTTAGTAAATTGACAAATTTGCACAAAATTACATAAAATTTTAAACAATCAAAAGACTACATGGCAATACCAGTTAGTCACAAGGCACAAAAGTCGTTTTATTTTATCATATATCTTTAATGTGTTTCGTCTGATGTTTTGGCTCTAAAACTTGTGAGATGACTAGTTTTCCTGGTACAGTTTTCATTTTCCTGAAATTTGACTGGTTAGTCAAATGAGAAAATAAAAATAAATTGTTCCAATGTTATCAATAGACTAAGAAAAATTTGTTTGGCTAGTCAAAAGACTGAGCATCGTTATTTATTTATTTATTATTATTATTTTTTTTTTTTCTCTCCTACTGACAACTTGTATTAGCCAACCGAAACCGAACAATAAACCCATCGAATTTGGTGGGATAGTGTTAGTTTCATTAATACTGGAAATAAATAAATAATTAAATAAATAAAATGCTCTTAAATTTATTTGGGAAACACATATTTTTTATAAGAACCAATTACTTTGTTGCTGATCCTTTTTTTTTTTTTTTTTTTTTTTTTTTTGTATTTTCAAGTCTAATAAATCATTTTCTAAGTATGACATGAAACTGTGGTAAAGGATCATGGCAATTTTTAATAACAGATAGAAAAATAGATTTTTTTTTTTTTATACATATATATATATATAAATAATTTTAAAATAAACTTTTAATTTTTGACCCCAAATAAGATTAAAAAGATTGAAATCTGTATTTCCTACAAGAAAATTTTAAAAAAGATCTCTTTCCACTGAGAAATGATGCTAAGCGGCAAAATTCGCTCCAGTGTATATATATATAATTCTTGTTAAAAATCACATAAAGTTCGAACAAACTAACATTAAAATATTATAAAATTATGTAGACAAATTATGTAAATTTGAATATCACTTTGTTGCCAGAGTTAAATTTGTTGAATAACCTTTATTAAAAGGCCACCTCTGTAAAGGGCCAATTTCATATACCACTGTGTATGGCCCTCTTAGGAAAATTTTATTGTATAGTCTCTAAAGTATTGCTAACTGTGGAACTTTTGAGAGTTTTTTCGTCAGCTTCATCATTTTAGGTACATAGGAACATATTAAAAATACGTCTGTATTTTTGAAATAATGGTGTACGTTATGTTTTCTCATTGGACCCCGAAAGCCCCACCACTGGTCAAGCGGCTCTGCGCTCAAAGTTGGTAGACGGGAAGTGCGATTCCAGTACGCGCTCGTCGACCTAGCCGTTCGAACATTTCCGTGGTTTTCTCTAAAACTCACGTAAGTACGGGGTAGGACCACTGACAAGGGATGTGTGAATCAGTAAAATTGCTATTGAAACCAAACCAAGCTTAAATTAAAGAGCATGGTCGAAAACATAGAGTAGAATGGAAATTTGCTGCAACAACACCCATGGGGGCGAAATACAACCCCTAATAGTTTTAGTTATTTCTATAAAACCCAACATAACACGAACCCTTGTAAGAACGGGTGGTGCAGTGGTAGCGTGCTTGACTTGTGATACGGAGGTCCTGAGATCGAGTTGTCGCAAGGGCGTTTGAATTTAAATTTTGTTATTTCAGTTCATTTTAATCAACTGTAGATTCTGACTAACTTGCCTTGTCTGGTAACTACGGTTGTTAACTAATGTTTTTGGTCAGACTATTATGATTGTCGACTAGCCTTCTTTGTCTGATAATATTAACCTTCCTAGTCTGGAGTATTGTTTTGGAGATTAGTTCAGCTAGTACACTTTTTAACTGAAGCTGCCTAGTCAGCTATTTTGGTTAGTTAATTCTGTATTGTCAACTGAGCATTTTGCCAGGTCACTGGTTTTCTCTGAAACTCGCGTAAATACGGAGTAGGACACCACTCCAATAGGCCTAGGACTCTCTTGAAGCCTTAATATCCAACACCAACACCAACGCACAATTGATCCCCGAGCTTGCATTTCTCTAACATGTGTGCGTGATAAATGCGTGTGTTAATGATAAATAAATGTAGGGAAGAATGTTTAAACCAGAGAATTCTTTGTTTCACTAGGTTTATTAAGTTTCCAGTATTCACAGCTGCTAACTTTTTTAATTGATTCAGAAATGTTGTTAGTACCGCTTTTTTTTCAAATCATATTCTTTGAAGAGTAATTTTCTTCATACTTAATTGTAATTACATGCTAAAGAAAATTACTCAAGAAAGAATATGGTATGAAGAAAAGGGAGAATGTTAACAACATTCCAGAATAAATTGAAAAATTTGGCAGCTATGAGTATTTTATTCCAAATGATAGACAAGTAATATTTTCGAGACGAGTTCTTTAAATGTTTTTTCAAGGTAGAACACCTCGAAAGGGGGGGGGGGATTAAACAATTATAAAAGTAATGAGGTTGAGACTAATAAAAATGCTTTTTCAAAAGCCCCTGCAACAAGCATGAAGCCTCTTCCTTATAAAAAATGAGGGATTTTAATAAATTAAAATTTTGATTAATGTGTCTCAAATATTATGAGACAGGCTAGTCAAATATTTTTTTCGGACTAATCTTATTCCACAAATATTATGAGGCAGCTTAGTCAGATAGAGACTAGTTTTCCTCTTCAAATATTACCAGACAGGTTAGTCAGACAAATAGTCTTAACTATTCTGCCTCTTCATTGAAAACTGACTTGCTTAATCAAATACCTGAAGTTTGTCGTCTAACTTTCTTAATCAAGTGTAGATTCTGACTAACTTGTCTTGTCTGGTAATTGCGGTTGTTAACTAATCTTCCTGGTCAGATAATTGTGACTGTTGACTAGCCTTCTTTGTCTGATAATATTAACCTTCCTAGTCTGGGGTATTGTTTTGGAGACTAGTTCAACTAGTACACTTTTTAACTGAAGTTTTCTAGTCAGCTATTTTGGTTAGTCAATTCTGTATTGTCAGCTAAGCACTTTGTCACTGAGACCAGTTTTTTTTTCTGTGTGTATATATCTTCATTCGAGCTCCAAGAACGTCGTTTCAACAACACATTAACAATATTTAGGATTAACTTCTTTTTAAACTTAGGTTTCTACGCATAAATAATTAAAGTATCTTAACTCTTTATCAATATTCGCTCAACATGGCTTGTTTTTATTCGATGAAATCGCAATTACAGAGCTAATTTTCTCTCTGTGATAATGTGCGGCGAATTTCGTAATTAAAACCTATAATCAATAAATCTCTGGCTTAAAAAAATATGTTAACATGACTTTATAAATAAATCATGTTTTGATAATAATAAAACGGAATTAATGCATAAATAATTACGGTACGTTTCTTTTCGAATGTTATCATAAGAAAAATATCGAATTTTTCTGTGTATTTAGAGATTGCCAGTATTTTTCACTTCAATTGAGTCACGGTTCCAGTAAAGGAATGGCGTAAAATAAAACGCTTTTATAAAAGTAATAATTTAATTCCTATTTTTACCAGAAGGCCAAAATGCTTTAAAACTCAAACATTTATTTATTTTGTCACAAAAAAAAAAAAAAAGCGTGGGGGGGGGGGGGGTTGTAGTAAATTGTTTTCAAGTAATTAACAAAATTTAAAATAATACAAGAAATTTCATTTTAAAATAACTGTTTTAATTCACTCTTTACGCTAAATTCTCGTTTATCTACAATTTCATTTCAAATATAAAAACTGCTTAGTGATTATTTTTTTTTTAACTTTTTTTTTTTTCCTACACTGTAAAAAATATGTCCTATTTGCTGCCACAAATTCTCTGTAATTTGATAAAATACGTTCTGACAACGTAATTTTTCGTAAATTATGCGTTTTTTCTCAAATTAGAGAGAATTTCTGGCAGCAAGTATAGGACATATTTTTTACAGTATAGCCTTTTTCATTTTTATCTGCAAACTTCACAGTCTAACAAAATCATTTGACGTAATTTAGTCCAGGATATTATTTCTTTTTTAAACTGTAAGTCAATCTCGATGTATATATATGCAAAGAAATATTTCATTACTAATGGATACATGGATTATTTGATTTAAGAAGCATCCATCAAAATTTAAAGCAAAAATGTATTTACATTTAAAATTAATCCCACAAAACAGTATCTTTAAAATATATCAGCTTCATGAATATTTACACTTGGCACTAAATTTCAAATTTGACAACAACTTCTTATCTTGAGAAAAAATAATTTGTCATACTTGCATTTACTACTTTTTAATTAATAACATCAGCATTCATGCACAAATGTAATGCGCAGGATATACGACATTTATTTTAAAATCTTAAATAACCTTTCTACTAAAAATAACACATCACCTCATACTTCTTTTTGCTCTATAATCAACTTATTAGTCCAAGGATGCCGTTCTTTTGTAAAATATTAGCCTGACTTCATATGTCATACGTCAATTTATTGATTTAAATGGCCTCCCACGTATGAATCATACTCCTCTAATATAGGAGAAACGCAAACAATTATATGAAATCCTTCATCAGTTGAGCAAAGAACGATAACGAATTCGGTATTTGTCAGTTCTTTAGTAGCTTAGATAGAATTTTGAAAATGCCTTTATACAAAAGCTGACGAATTAGAATACAAAAGAAAATTTTCTAGAGATATTTTATACTTCAATTGCCACTTCATATTTGTGGCAATTATATATTTATGCGTGTGTATACATATTTAAAAATAATAATAATAATAAAAAGAAAAAATAAAGGTGCTTAAAAAAACTTTTAAAACATTCTCTTATTGTAATTGTAAAAATTAGCTCTATTAATTTATAATAATGCTTTAGAAGAAGTGAAAAGAAAAATTCTAGTATTACTTGGAAAAAAAAAAAAAGACTATATATATAAAGAAAAGTTATCCATTTTTCCTTTCAAGTGAGAAAGAAAAAAAAAAAAAATCTTCAACAAAGATTTTTAATATAACAACGAATCCAAATGACCACAAATGCAAAATCATCAACAGGAGCTATTATAATATTATTAGACTGCTTTCAAAATCTGGTAAAAATACAATTAAGCCATATTTAAAAATTGACCTTTTAAGCTTTTAAGGGTTAAAAAGTTAATGAAATTCTACAGCAGTTATAAGATGTAAAATTATTAAGAGTGTTATCGTTTTTAAAAAGCATTTTACAACAAAATATTTAACTATTTTCCGCATTATGATTCTTTTTTAATTTGTGGCAAAATCTATTGACTGTGTTGCTTATGTAGTATGAAAAAATGTAAATTTATCTTAATTTATCTTTTTTAGTCTCTATTTACAGTTGTGACCATCATTTTGTTACAGTCTGTATAGAAATTAGAAAGAACTGTTTTGCAGCTCAATTTTAGAAGCTGATTTTTTTATATATATATTTGTACAGTTTGAGGTTTCCCTAAATCTAAAAATCAGGTATTCAGTGTAAGTAGTTGATCTAATTAATAATTTCCCTATGTTGTTATAAGTGACTTATGTTTGTGGTTTTATCAGTATAACTCAAAAATAAATTTTAACATCAAATTCGGTTTTCTATATCTATATGGTAAAGTAATATTTTTTCTTATTATCTACCTCTATATATGTAAAAAAAAGTAATTGTGAAAAAAGCTTATGAATATCAAAAAATGACATGAAGTTATAAGAAGAGTGTTAAGACAAAAGCAAAATGTTATATTTATTTAGAGTTTTCGATTAATTCAGTGTGTTTCATTTTTTTCAACTAGAAGTCCGCAATAAATAATGGGGGAATATTAATGTATTTTGTATCGAAGATTTTTTTTTTTTTTTCTGTGTAAAAATGTTCTTAAAATTTTTATTTATCTTAGATCACTGTAAAAAATATGTCCTATTTGGTGCCAGAAATTCTCTGTAATTTGAGAAAATGCGTTCTGACAACGTAATTTTTTCGTAAATTACGCGTATTTTTTCAAATTACAGAAAATTTCTGGCTGGAAATAGGACATATTTTTTACAGTGATACGATTATTTTAGAAATATTTATCATAGATTCACTTATAAAGCTGAGTAAAATATTGTTCGCATTCAGATGAAAGGAATTCTTTTACTAGATGCAGAAATTTAACAGCTAATTAATCCATATCTTGCTCGTTTAATTCTTATATGTGTTACCGATCTTCGAAATTATGTTGTTTAATCTAAATATTAATTAGAACTGAAAAAAACTAAAAATTTTCTATTTTATTTCAAAATATATCATATGAAAATTTGCTTCACGGTGAGGTAATTTCTAATGAGATAAAATTATACATACGCTGAAGTCAGACTAGACGAAACATATACACAAAGGTCTGCACAAAAAATTGAGTAAACTTTTGTGTTCACAAGATTTGAAGGAAAATTTCCTATATTTCCTACTTATATAACACTAAGTTTTAATTTCCCAACGGAGGAAATGCATTATCTATGGTAATAAAATATAAAATAAACAGAAACATCTTGTAGAGATATTTTCGATAAACGATACACCAAACCCTAAAAGCTTACCATTTTTGAACTTCTAAGAAAGTCTTTCGTTTAAAAGGTTGAGTAGAAATAAGCCGGAATTACCTAGAGATTTATATCAGTGTAATTCGGGGACTTTTGATAACGAATCTTCTGTTGGACAAAAATCTCGGTCATGGCAATGTGGTTGATTCTTACAGATATCTGTTTTTCCCATTTATTTTCTAGATTGGAAAAGAAAGTCCAAGAAAAGTTTTGTGATTTACAAGACCATATAATACTTTAATAATGTTTCAGATTTTGCTTCGTATACTGTGTTACTCTGTGTATATTGTTAATAAATATAATTGCTAGAAAAAAATTATAAATTTCTTAACAAAATTAACAAAAATGTCTTATTTTGTGGTCATGACATTTTTTTTTTTAAATACAAATTCACGCAATTTAGACCAAAAAACAGATAGTATACTATTAAAAATAATAGTTCAACATTGCACCAAAAAAAAAGTTGCTAAATAGGCATTTTTAGCCGCATGTAATATTTTGTGCAAAGTTTCACAATTTCAGTGGTGCTTATTACTGATATGGCTCCAATAAAATGATGAAACATTGCATGAAAATATTATGGTAATTTTAATCATTTTTCTGGCGAAATGTCAGGATTTGTTTTTACCAGTGTGTTGTTTTTACTATTTTACTTTGTCAAAACAAAGGGAAAAAAAAGGGCGAAAAGTTATTTTCTTATAATTATTATTTTATTTTATTTTGTTTATTTATTTATTTACTTTTTAAAAAAGAAAAAAAAATCGGTAGCTAAAGAAAAGTCGGTTCAAATTATCATAGATACAGGATTACGCCATTCATTTTAAAAGTATCTATGTATTCCTTTGAAAGATACCCATTTCCCGAGAGGACTTCCCTATATAGGAGAAAGTGATACTCCTACATTATAAAAATTTTATCCTGTTTAGCTATTGCTATTACACACGAAATTTTACAATTTTACAATGATTGGTTAAAAGCAATTTTGTACATTTTTACAAAATTTGATCCTATTCTGCCACTTCAATGTTTATGGCACGGATTAAAATCCTAATCCGTGGTTTATGGAAAAAAACGAGGCGATAGCACAAAATACGCCAATTTATGTCAAGGTAAAACTTGTTATGAAATTTCGTTAAATCATGCACATTTTTTCGTGAGATACATCTTCAAAAATTATTGTAACACACAGAAAGACATTTTCTAAAGAGGCAGAAAGACATTCAGAGACAGAAAGACATTTTCTAAACAGGAAAGAAAAATCATGCGGTACGCATTGATAATTAATACTTTCCAAATGTACATACCAGCGGTATTTATAACTTTCAATGTTCTTTGCCTTACGTCATCACACAACGGACAGACAGAAGTACTGAAAGGCAATCAAGCAGACTAATTGTATTCATAGTCATTCTTAAAAATTGTTGGAAAGTGTTAAAAATGCTTAACAAAAAAGAAAATGCAGCCCTGAGATTCTAATTGCAGTCCGTAATGTATCAGAGTATTTTAGTGTAGCCTTGTAAGCCTGAAGGTTAACCCTCTTCTATACAAAACATTATTTTAGCATGTTAGCAATAAGTGCCAATTTTTTAATGATTTTCACAGTAGAAAGTTATTTAAATGCGATTCATATCTGCCCTAAAACGCAATGCATTGGAATTTTTTTTGTGTGTGTCTCTGTACACAAGCCAGTTGTACAGGATCTATTAATGACTTTTAAATAAGAAACATTCCTTAGGAAACTTGAATAATGTATGTCAATTTTTAAAAATTCTGAAATTATTTAAAGACACTTGGAGTGAACAGATAAGACACACAAATTGAAATCATCTTCACAGTTAAAAATTGTTAGAAAGTGTTAAAAACGTTTAATATGAAAGAAAATACAATTCCAGCAAATTTCCAATAGTAGCCCTCAATGTAACTGAATATTTTTGTGTGGCCCTGAAATTCTAATGCTAATAGTACTACATTCTATACAAAACATCTATAACATATTTCAATTTCATTAATATTTATGCAAAGTATTAAAATTTTGCTTATAGAAATACCTCTCATTGAAATGCATTGCTTTGAAATACTTTCGCGTGTCCCTGTACACGCGAATTGTACAGGAACACGCGTGCCCCTGTACAAGCGTATCCCTGTACAATGGAGCAAATACTACCACTGGTTAGTGGTGGTATTTACTTCATTTTCTGCGGAAAACATTCGATACGGAACTTGAATAACATACTTCAATTTCATTAAGGCTTGTGTAAAGTAAAGATATTAAAATATGGTTACTAGATATACCTCTCAAAGAACACAATGCTTTGGAATACTTTCGGGTATCCCTGTACACAAACCAGTAGAGGTATTCACTCCATTTTCAATAGGTAACATCTGATAGTGAAGTTCAATAACATATATCACTTTCAAGAAATTCCATAAATATTTACGGTAGTTAGAGCGCGGACAAACAGACAAATAGATGGTGAGATAGACAAACCGAAGTCATTAACACTTTTCATCCTCGTTGGAAAGTGTTAAAAGACCAAATCATATTCACGACGGTTCAAAGCGTATAAATCCATCGAAAACCTGAGGTCGAAAACTTTCGAGAATCTAATACTTTCTAATGACTATAAAAGAAAGTAATAAAAGAAAAAGAACCGGAATATTATGTTTTATAAATATTTAACTCATCTATATAAATATATTATGCAATAGTAATCATGTCACTTTACAGTGATCCTATCACTTTACGAAAAAAGTTGAAATTCATGCTAAAGAAATTAAAACCTTTAATAGCATTTGCAATAATAATAAAAAAAAAAAAAAAAAAAAAAAAAAAAAAAAAGATTTTTTTTTTTTTTTTTCAAATAATACAAATATTGGATAGATTCGCTTAAAAGATCCTGCCAGGTATGGATTTAGTCTTTTTCTAGTTCAAATTTTACCAAAGTTAATTTTAAAGCAAGTGTAATCAACTATTTATATATTATATGATCAACATGACCCTAATAGCACTGATCGATTGTATTTTGCTTGGCATTTCATCGACTCCTTGAAATTTGCTAGAGCATTAACATGGACATATAGTTCAGAGCAGTATCTAAGATCGGTTTCCGAGGAGTAGTATTTCACCGAAAAAGACTATCGAACCGATAACAAATCACGTGAAAACTCGATAGGAATCGTGTCTTTCCATCGGATTTTCATTGGATTAGTTTCTAAAATTCATCGGATTCAACTATTCCCTATGAGAAATTTTAGATGACCTCCCGATGAGATTCATCGATCTTGATGAGATTTCGAGTATCGGCCGTTCACAAGTTTATCGGTCGTCGATAAGAGACCATTCAAAGGCCGATTACATTTTGTTGCTAGGAGATGTATCACATCGCAATGAAAGGATGCGGATTGATAGCGGTGTGGGGTATCAAAGCAGATTTCTTGTACCAAGGACTTAAGGCTATGATGAATGGCCCCCATAGGGGGTTTTCTAAGGGGTCACAATTTTTATTAACGTTTAAGTTTTGAAGAAAACAACGGAAAACTTTGAGTGGCTATGTGAGCGAGCAGAATCTGTGTTCGAATCCGGCACCTACCTCCTACCAGCTTTGAGAGAACCTCGCAGCCAGCATATAGTTTGATAGCCAGGGGTTCGGAATAGTTTATTGTTTGGTTGAGGGTTTAAGGTCGATTGTCTATCTTATAGACAATATCTGGGTGGAATGCTCGCCATTGGATTTTTCTAAGAAATCCTAGCTGGTAAGGATTCTTAAGAGTAAGAAATTAAACTGTGTTTTTATACACTTAATAAATTCCCAATATATAAAATTGTTTACCTTTATGGCATTTAAATTAAAGTTGTGTATTTGAAATTAGATTAAAGCTTTTGTTGATGCAATAAAGTGCGTTTGCTTGATTCAATTGTTTGAATAAAAATTTAAATTAAAAATTTGTGATTAACTTATCTTTGGGCACTGTAGACCCTGCATACTCGTTTTGAACAATATACATTTTGAACAATATCAGTTTATTAAAATAATAATTTATGTTCGATTATTTGGTAATTTTATGTTAGTATATATAAAATTTTCTTGATGTAAATATAAGTTTATGTAATTGCGTGAGAACCATGTTTCAAAATAGCGTTGTCAAGAGGGGGGGAGGGGAATAAAATTAAAAAAATTATTTCAAGCTTTAATTTGTTCTAGCAACCAAATTTTATTTTTAAATGACATTTTTATAAGATATTTATAACTTCTAATCATAATCGTGCATATTGACCAGTGTTGTCGGCTGGTAATGTGTTCTGATAACAACTTTAATAACTAATAAACAAACATTGTACAGGCCAAAAACAAACAATGCACACATCAAAAACAGCAAATTGATGCCCGTTAATAGCATATTTTACATCAGATAATCCTACATCAATT
Organism: Salticus scenicus; assembly: GCA_963930645.1. Taxonomy (NCBI): domain Eukaryota; kingdom Metazoa; phylum Arthropoda; class Arachnida; order Araneae; family Salticidae; genus Salticus; species Salticus scenicus. Next base: position 151,833,749 of record OZ005657.1, on the reverse strand, counting down.
TAAAGTTGAACTGATGTTTCGTGTCTTAAATGTTATAACAAATTTTCAAATTTCGATTTAAAAGTGTGTGTTGTTATTATATGCGATGCAATCATTTAACTATGTGAGAACATGTTTAAACATTTGAATATATGAATATGTGTCTTTAATATCCAACAGTAGAAAAAATTAACCCTCATTCTTTCATTCAGTGGCAAAATTACCAGAAAATTTTCAGAAAGTTTATTTATTTATTTATTTCTCATGTGCCTTTTGAAATTTTTAATAACAAAAAGTACTACAAATTGATTTGAAAAGTTTGAAAATCATACTTAATGCTCCTCTCTTCCCTCTTACAATTTCCCTGTCTCCGGACACCAAATCCCATGTAACTCTATGGAAACATTTGTTTATAGATTTATTCATTATCTAATGTATTTTTTTTTAATTCATTTTTTACACTCAGAAAAGTCACAACTATTCAATTGGCTCTCGGTTTCTAAAAATTTATTAATTAATTTTTTAGCATTTCATTTTGTAACTAAATAATGAGAAAATGCATTTAGTTAATTTTTCCCATCTTTAAACATAAACTGAAAACTTATATTAGAATTTCAAAAAATCAATTTTTAGAATACCAGTACCAATTTGACAAATGTGAATTTTCAGAATGTAAGAACGGAATTTAAAATTTTCAAGTATTAGGCTTATACTGATATTTTATATCTATAAACAGTTTCACACAAAAACTAACATGGGCTTAGGCTGAACTTCACGATCTGTGATGTATCCCCTGAAGACGCATACAAAAATGTTGCTCTTTTGTTGTGTATACACGCAGTGAACTTTGAAGAGGTGTAGTTATCTTTTATTCCTAACAAAATATTTATTTAAAAAAAAAGTGCTTTTGTGATTTAAAAAAAGAAAAGAAAGAAAAAGGAAAAGAAAAGAAAAAATCTGGGCGAATTTTTCATCCTGATGTATCACTTTACCTGAATAAACCCTTCTATATTAGTCGCATAATTCTTTGATGCACAGAAAAATAAAATGATATATAATTATTTTAACATTACTTTAAACAAGTTTACGTAAAATGGGGAAAACTACACTGTAAAAAAAAAAAAAAAAAAAAATGTAAATTTACTGAATTGTTTATCCAGGTTCTCTGTAAATTTATAATAGTTCTTAGATGAAAGTAAATGGTCAAGATTCTCAATCTTTATTCCGCATTTTTATCTATTTTTATTATTTAATTTCCCAATAAAAATTAAAAATGAACGTTTTTACTTTAGAAAAAACATTCTAAATCACAATTATATTCTCTCCAAGAATTAATTAAATAAATATTAGTTATTAAAAGTTATATACAACAAAGATTTTTTTTTTAACATTTCCGTTCATTTTTCTCTGTAATTTTACATAAGACTTAAGTGATTTCCAGTAGTTTTTCTGTTGAAATTTGCAACAGTGTATATTAACAAAATTTAATTGTTTAATTTGGCATGGGATAAGTACAATGAAAGATTTACAAATGTTCCTTTCACGGATTTTTTTTTTTTTTTTTTTTGACGATTTCCTTGAGAAAAAAACTCTCTTTCCAGAGAACTTCTTTCTCATGACTTTAATTACATAATCCCCTCTAACCTGTGTAATAATTATTTTTTTTTATGAACCATCACAACCAGAAATGTCCATACAACTAACATACATTATCTACGCATTAATCTCTCTCGCATCAATTCAACAGAACTAAATGAAATATTAGATGTGGATAATATGCTTAATATTTCTGTTCATTAGCAGAAGAGGACTTTGACAATCGGGAATAACCGACATTTTATACTCGATTTCATTTGCGCTTGAATCGCATTCACTCGTTAAATTAAACGCTAAAAGCCGCCTATTTAACCATAGAAATAAATTAACACTGTCATTTACATTAAACAGCTAGCTTTATGGGGTTGGAAACAGGCTATAGGAAACCTGATGAAAATGGAACGCCTCGTTAGAATCAACTCGGTTCTACAGTCATTTAACTTAGCATTAGTTTCTACGCTAGTTATTATACCTGCCACAAATTATCGAGCTTAAAATTGCATATTACCAAATGGAAGTTACAATTAATATCTGTCATTTAGAGGTACATGAAATGTGAAATACTGGAGGAGTAGAATTCTCCACTTCACTGCACACATATTTTTCAAATTTCAATTTCGATTTTATTTTTTCAGTATATTTTTTTAATGAAATAATTATCTATTAATTATTTTGTTTTTACAAATTAAGCTAATTTATTTTTAGAGCAAAATACATCTTTCTTAATTTAATAAAAGCACCACAAAAACATCTATTGCTAATAAATCTTGTAAATCATCTCGGGGAATGTCTGTAGTGTTTGTTTATGTGTTTTTTAGGGGATGGGAGCGATATGCTGCTACTATTATTTCATATTTTTAAATATCTTCTGTATAACTTTAAGATTGCTTTAAATTCTAAACTTAATAGCTTATAATATAATTAAGAAATCATTATCTACCTCACCAATGTGTGTAACCAAATAAATAAATAAAATAACTTAAATTTTCCTTTAAAGAGAAAGTAAGCATTCATTAAAATAATCACTTTGTTATAAGATTTATCCATTTAAAGGTATAAAAAAATTCCCTACTACACAAATGTATTGCACACCATTGTAATTTTATTTTATAAAAATTAACTCGGCTGTCATAAGAGTTCAATGAGTTGTAATGAGTTGACATTATTCATATGAATTTCAATTTCTTAATTGATTCGTGAAATAATTCGAAAGCTTATAAACAATTTAAAAAGCTGTATGATTCTAAATTGTACAACTGTAAGGGAAACAGAATAGAAAAATACTATGTAATTTACAAGCAAATTGAGAGTATATATATATATATATATATATATATATATATATATATATATATATATATAGGTACTTTTTTTTGTACCTCTGTATAAAAGTGGTATTAAAGCTATTATTTAGTCCGGAATCAAATATTCTAACTACATTATGATATTGTTACTGAAATGATCAATTCTGATTGTAATTTAATATGGGATAACAATCTAGGAGAAGAGACTAACAAAGATAATCTCTAAAGTTCCTATTGAAAAAAAAAAAAAAGTAGAAAAAAAAAAAAAAATAATAATAAATAGGAATAAAATAAAAATCCAAGTCGAATTGTACCTTTCGCCTTCTTTACTATAGTCAAGTAAAAGAAATTCTAATTTAAAATGAAAAAAAAATGATGTTTTTAAAGTTTTGTTAATATTTAAAATAATTTCCAGTAGTATTTTATGCTTAAAGAGAAAGCATATAAAAAATATATATTTTAAAAAAATTATGTCGTTAAATGTCCATATAACAATATTTCTGTCAATTATCGAAAACCTTAATTATTTCTGAAATATTTTTCTTGCATTTTAATACAAATTTTAATTTATATTTATATTTGTCAGGGTTTGCTTCGTGGTAAATTTTTAAATTGCAATCTCTATAAAATACAAAACTGTATTCTTCATTTTTAGGTGCAAAAATGTTATTTTTAATTCAGCCTCACAGTTATGTGAAAAGTAAAATTGATTGTTGTTACTTCTTTTTAAATCAAAATTAATTTAAATCTAAAATATTAATTATTTGTAAAGTTCCCTGTATTGATGTAGTCGCATAAAACTAAACAGTATTCAAATCAATTTATCTTAATTTATTACTCGAGGCTTAATGAAACACAAAAAAAGTGGATCACAATTATTTAATTCCCATAAAAGTCATTTGTTTTCGGCTACGAAACGATACTTATTTAAACAAATTTCGCTTCGTTAAGGCTGAGAAGAACTTGTTAATTATTCATTACCACAAACTTCTTTTGATTTAATTAATCAGCATTCAGAATTACCCTCCCCCTCAAATCTAGATTAAAATCCTTTTTTCTCCCCTTTCTTTTTTGGAATAAAGAAACTTTTAATTACCATCATGCAAATCGCGTCCGTATCTGTCAAGATCCGAAAAAAATGCGATCTTTCAGCCGTCCTTAAAAGTAATTTAAGCTTCCTCAGGGGGGTTATTGCATCGTCTCTAGCTAACAAAATTACTTTATTCGGGTTGAATACAAAAGATGTTCACAATAAGAACGTACTTGATTCCACGTGATCACGTCCTAAATCCCTGGATGCTCTAAAGATTCTTTTGGCTCCCATTCATAGCATTGGGCACGCTTCGGTAACTGGAAAGCCTCTTCCAAACCACTCGTGCCATTTAATTTGTTCCAGGGATTTGAGAGCAAAAGAACCTCACAACCATCTCTCACTCAAGAACTTTTTCCCGTAACGATGTTTAGCATTTGATGTACTCTAGAAACGGATGTATATATTGATCCTCCTCACTCCCCCATTTCGAATTGTAGGAGATACGAAGTACGCAATAGGTGACTACATACGAACATCCTAGTGCTGTTCCTCTAGATTGAATACCACATCAAAAGCCTATTATTGACAAATCAGAATTCTCTGACTGATTTATTGAGAACTAAAAAAAAAATGTGTATTTTTCATTCTTTAAAATTATCTATGTTAATAGTAATGCTCGCAAATTCTATGTGTTTGAGTCGGGTTAAAAAAATTAGCCTACATTTAGGCAATTTGGATCGAAAGTCAATTCTAAGGACATAATCGATACAATATTCTAAAAGTTTTTCTGCCTTAAAAAATAAGTAAAATTAGAAAACTCCAATAGATTTTACTGATCTTAATTAGTAAGCTTGCAAATTTTATGAATTTGCGAGGTAAAAGTGCGTACAAAATTTTAAATTAATAAAGGCCTTAAAAAAGTTCAAAATTTTTTACGCGTCTTTACTTTTTATGTTTTGAAAGAAACCTTTGAATCATATTGTGGTTACATTAATGACAAGTTACTTTCATTATCATATCAGAATAACCTTACAAACATAAGAACTGCCTAAATGATGATATAACGGAATACATTTATGAAGGCAAAATGAAATATACAATTGGATAAAAAGCACTTTAAAATTATTCTACCTTAAAAAAATAAATGAATAAAATTATAAAACTCCAACTGATTTTAACTAGCTATTATTTCTAATTTACAATAGCTAGTTAAAATCAGTTGGAGTTTTATAATTTTATTCATTTATTTTTTTAAGGTAGAATAACTTTAACTTAGCCCGCAAATTTTACGAGTTTACGAGGAGAAAAAAATAGTGTTATTTTGAATTTAGGAGAAGCCTTAAAAAATTCAATTTCTTTTATACATGTCTTTTCCCTTTTAATTTAAAGAAATATTTGAATCGTATTCTTGTTACTTTCAGTATCATAACAGGATAACCTTGCAAGCATAAAAACTGCCTAAATGATGAAAAAAATGGAATAATCTATGAAGACGAAATAAAATATACAATTGGATCAATCACTTTATTAGTGACTTAGATGATTATAACACACATAAACTTATGAGATAAATAAAAGCTAATAATAATTTTTTTTTTTTAATTTAAAAGACTAATTCTTGTAAAATTTATTCATAATTTATTCATTGTAACTATTTCATTCAGTTTTATTTCTAATTCCTTCGCATTGTCGTGATTAAATTTGATTACCAGTCTTCTGTAATACACACACACACACACACACACACACACACACACACACATATATATATATATATATATATATATATATAGAGAGAGAGAGAGAGAGAGAGAGGGGGAATGTTACAGTAAGTATGTTGTAATAATTTAATTTTCATTAATGTACTATTGTAGTCAAAGGATATTTAATTTAGTTACAAATTAATTCTTATTGGTTATTTTGGCCTTCGGTGGCATTTAATCAGCTGTTATTCTTTTATTTTTTTTCTTTTACTGCGTTTATATATATATATATTGCAGATGACTGGTTATGCTCTTTTTTAAATTACTTAGCGTTTTTTAAAGCTATATTTATATTTTATATAGGTATATAATGATAATTATGTTTTATATGTATATAAACATATGTAATTTCCCCCTGAAAGGTACAATCTGATTGATAAAAAGTTGAAATTCGTAGAAAAATATGAAACACCATTCTCTATTTCCTTTCTTTGTCTGTTGAATTTCTTCCTTTTTTTGCTATTCCACTCCTTCCTAAAAAAAAATTATTGATGGCTAATGAATAATTGTGTTTTAAGAACTTCTTTTCAAAAATTAAACTAAAAAAATAATTACTTTCTTGTTCGATCGATTTTAGATGGCATGTGAAACGTTTAAAGTCTGCAAAAAAGCTGCCATCTGTTTAACTCTCATGCTATTAAAAAAATATAGAGAGAAATGGAAATATTTAGAAATTTCATTCTGTCTCCCATTTGGAAGTGGACAATATTAATCTGTGTCAATATTTAAATTATTTTTAAGTGATACTATTTGTATTGTTTAATGATAATGATATTTTATGTAAAAGAATATAATCTTTCTAAGTATGTGTTTAGATTTTATTTAATGTAATACAATTTAAAAATAATTACCGATGATGGAATTTAACAATTAATATGAATGCTCTGTCAGAATTATGTAGCAGTGAAATTAATATTTGTAATTTAAAATCTTATATTAATTTTGAAAAAAAAATATTAGAATTCTATAATGAAATTCTTAATTAAAGGAAAAATGAAGCCGGTATAAAACGCTAAAAAGAACATGTATATTTAACGTATTTTATATGAATTCCATTTCATTTAAATAATATTAAGAAAATCCCATAATAACATTTTAGTAAGATAGTTGCATTGCAAAAAAATTAAATACAGTGCAAATAATTAATTTAAAAATTTATTCTATTCACTCAAAATAGATAGCTGAAAGCTCATTTTAAAATAAATTCTTTCATAATACCTACCCTGGTAAAATTATTTTGTTGGGAAAACTTAATGTATTTTGTTGACTGATTTGCAGGTTTATTTTGTTATTTGAATTGTAATTTCGTTCAGTTAATTAAACTAGCTTCGATATACCAAAAGAATATAGTTGAAAAAGGATTTACTGTCACTGTGGATAGTTTGAGAAGCTACTTGATAAATCTTTCTGTAAATAGCCAATGAGCAAACAGTGTGCTAAATTAACAAAACCGTTTGTTTAAATGAACAAAATTGTTTTGCTGATGTAAACAGACATTGCTTGAATCAACAAAATTATTGGTAAAAATAACAAAGTAATTTTGTCCTGTTTAAAGGTTACATGGATTTCGATAGGCTAGAAGGAAAGCATATATTCTCTCTTTTTTTTAATAAGATAAATAAAAAAAAAAATATATTCAAAATTTTCAGCTTATAAAAGAGTAACATTTAAAAAATATTTTAGAAAGGTTTCATTAAAAATTTAAAAACACTCAGTCGATAACTCCTGATCTTTTTAGATCTTTCAGAAAAGCGGTTGAGGTCAAAATCTAATGCGCCTATCTTATTAAAATTTTACACATGTCTTCAAAGTAGAATTGACAAGTTCGTTAACAAAGGATTAAAAAAAAAAAAGAAAGAAAGAAAGAAAGAAAAGAAAAAAAAGAAATCTGTTTTTTTTTTTTTTTTTTTTTTTTTTTTTTTTTTGGCAGAGTTGTATGAAAAAAATGTATACATTTTTCGGTGCATTTTACTCCACGTATAGCCTTATAAAAATCGTTGTAACTATATATATATATATATGTATATTCTTCTTTCAAGCACAAGTCAATTCTATTTTGAAGCAGTGTACAAAATTCAAATCTACGTAACCTCTTAACAAAATTTTTGTCGAGGCTATATATATATAAACTATTTAATTTGAAAAACAATTTATTGTTTAAACAAAACATTTTTTTTTTTTGAAGTATTATTACATGATGATACTACATTGACAATTTCTTCTTCATTTTATAAGCACTACATGTTGGTGCCCATAAAAATTATAGTTTTAATGAACTTTTTTTTTTTTTCTTTCTGGTATTAAGAGGTCTCTATTGAAGATGAAAATATATCAGGGATTATGATACGTTTAAATAAATAAATAAATAAAAATAAGAATCTACATGTAAAATTTTCTATATAATTGTGTCTTTTAGTATTTTCTATAGTAAAAGTTAAGTAAAAAAAAAAAAAAAAAATCTCTTTTAAAATATTATTAAGTGCACAACACATGGAGCTGCACAGTAGAAAACTAGGTTAAATTTTAACTTTTGATTAATATAGACAGAAGCTTTTAGGAATCTAAGACTTTTATGTTCATGTGCGTTGAGTTACTTTATCTTTGGTTGAATTCTGTTTCGATCTTAAACATCAGAAACTGAAAAAAAAAAAAAAAAAAGACACCTAATTATTCTAATAATTTGGATTCCATAAAGCTGCAAAACAGGTAATTTTTTTTTTCTGCTTTATCGATATGGAATGTTAAACAAAAGATATCATAACTGTATCAACGCAGACCACTGTGCGATTTTATCAGCAACTAACATACAAAAGAATATATTTTATTTGTATTCATTGCCGAAATATTTAATTAAAAATACATTACATGTTCATCTCTTATAGAGAGACAACTTCCACTCATGCATGAAGACATTTATCTTCTACCGATGCAACTAAATATATTGTGATGAAAAATGGTAGGAACGTTTCCAAAAACAAAAGTCAAATAACTGTGATATAAAAATTCCCAAGTTTCTTATTTAAAGTAAAATATATAATGTATCAGTTAATTTTGTAACAACAGTTTACAAAAATTGTAAGTATATTTTTAAATATGTATTTTCTTAAATTCGTACAAGAGCAAAATCATAAGAACATCATAATTATTTGAGTGCTACGCCTCGTGATTGGTGAATTTTTTCGCAAATCGTTCTGTAGAATTTAGATTTTATGGTCGCAATCCTTCAGCTCAGTAAGCATTCTGAAAATTCTGAGAGGAAATATGTTCTCTGGAGGTCAAAATTTAGCTTTTAATAATAATGGATATTCCTTTTAAAGAATTGCTCATAAAATAAAATATTGCTGGTTGTTTTTAATTTTCTAAAAAATTCGCCTACATGAGGTATTGCAAAATGAACAGGAAAACGTGGATTGTTTTCAAACGACCTGGATATTTGATTTTCCACACGGCAGCAAATAAAATATTGCCAGAAAAAAACTGAAAGCCAGATAAATATATCAACAACAGTATGGAACGTAAGATGAGCAATTAAAAGATTAGAAAGCCTTAGATTGGTAAAACCACATCGGTGGCTACTTTTAATACCTACTCATAAAAAAGTTAGCACTCATCTTACAGAGACATAATATGGAAAAAAAAAAGTCTAAAATTATTTTAATTGCTGAAAAGAAATTTAATTTGGATGGTCACGGCAGCATACTTTCATATTGACACAACACTCAAAGGAAAATCACGTATTTCCCATTCCAAGCGCTAACAATGAAACTTTTGTGGTTAAGTCTCTTTTTCTTCTAAAGCTTAATTGAAAATTGCTTTTCTAGAAGAACCGCAAAATAGATATATGTATATTAAATAAAAATAAAAAAATAGTAAAATAAATTTGTTGAACAATGGTGAAAAAATTGCTGTTTTATTTATAATTTTCAACAAAATAATGCATCAATTCCCTCTGTAAAAGACACAAAAAAGTGGCTTGAAGATAATTAAGATTACCATACTGGATTTACCAACACAAATTTCGGTCCTGGATTTGGTGGAAAATGTTTTGAGTATTATAGTAAACAATATCTACCTACAAAAGGATCAAATTGTTCAGCATGTTATTGAAATTTGCCATTCATGAGACATGTAATGTTTCACCATGCCAAATTCGTAACCTTATTACCTTTACGCCACAGCTCTATACTGAAAAAAATTAATCACAAAGGAGGCCTAATCCTTTTAATAATTATAATAAAATTTAGAAAATCTGTGCTGTTTTGATTATTTTGCTACTATATAGAATGTTTAGCAAATATGAAATTCACTATATTGCAAGACTATAAATTGTTTCTCAATCTTTTTTACATGTTTACATCGCCTTTTTAGTTTCCTGTGTAATACTCTGTTAAAAAAAAAAAAAAAAATGTATTGTTTAGTTAAAAAAATATCGTTCTTATCATTTTGCAACCCATCTATTAACTTTCGTATAGGCCAATATGTCATCTTGTGATACATACATTAACATTCTTTTCTCAAAGCCTAACAGTTTGTTTGTAAATTAACAAGCGTCTTAAGCACTGCCTTATATAACTGAAAAACATATACAATAACTGTGGTAGAGTGCTATTTATTTTTTTATTTCGGTGAACATCTTGTGGATCTTTTAAATATTAAATTTGCTTATATCTCTGTGATAATGTACTAGCAGAATTGGCTAAATGTCACGTTGCTAATCTTGTGAAGTTACTCAAAACCAAGTCATAATACAGGATACCATAAGCAGGAACTGTAAAAAGCTTCAGTTACTTGCACAATCGCTTGAATGAACCCGGAACATATCTTCTTCAGTTGACATTTGAAATTTTATGTATATCAGTTAGGTTTCACCATGTCAGAATTTAAAGTTAAGATTGAAGTTAGGTATTATGTATTCATGCTAACGTATTCATGCCAAAATCTCTCATAGCTAGTTTTCTGATAATGCGTTGTCTCTTATACGTGCGGATACCATGTTAAGGACTTTGTCACATAACAAACTAATGTTGTAAAATTCTCCCTGTTATACATGAAAGGCACTTTACGTTAATTGCATCTATCAGTAGTGTATTACAGCGATTTTGTACTTGCACTGTATAATCCAGTTCCATTTTCATCCTTAAAGAATATAGGAGGTTTTCGTAGACTGTTTGACAACCTTATTTAAAACAACTTGTCTTCTTCTGGTGAATCATAAATTAAGTCTAAAATATCTAGAGGCACATGACCACGATCAAGATACTTCTTGCATTTGCGAATAAAAAAAATCTTTCTATATTTTTATTAATTTAAACATCGCCTAGTCATAATTTGTTAAATAGATTGCGTTCTTTAACTGTAAATTAATTTTATCTTAACCAGATATAATCTGGAAGTTTGTACCAAGAAAATTTTTATAAAATATACATATTAAATTAAAAATAACAGTTTTGCTTATTCAAATGCCTTTATTTTACTCATCATATATATATCTTATCAATAGTATCCTTACGGCTTTATTCTATTTGAGATACTGAGTGGAGAATCAAATATCGATGCTCTTCCCCTTTAAATTTATATTCGCCCCTCAACTTTCCCCCCACAAGCGTGAATCTGTCTCTTTCATTTAAATTTCTACTTTTTCAAAAACTTCCCCCTCTTGTGTGTCAAGGGAACTTACCTCTTTCACCTGATCTAATTTTGGTCTGAGCTCATCAAGAGCTTTTGCTCATTACATGTGCCTGCGTGAATTAGTAATGCCTGTAATACCGTAGAAGCCCGATATTCTAATTTGAATTCCTCCAGCCTTTTCTAAAGGGAGAGTACCTGACCCATGCAGAGCGCGTGAAGTACACGCAGATTAAGCAAGTAGCGGGAAGATCCCGCATGTACTTGTTTCAGTTTAAGGCTGGACAAGCTTTAGTTAACAAATGCTTTTGGTGTAAATTATTTATCAGAGAAGTGATGATTCCAGAATTTTGAACTAATAATCCTGCACACGATAAAATTTTGAGTCATTATTTAATATTTACTATTATTATTATTTTATTATCTAAGGCATTGTTAGTTTATATAAAAATAGGGATATTCTTTAATTTTTATTTTGTTAATTTTTTGAACTAATTTGTAGTATTTTCTAATCCTTTGTCAAGAATTTATTAGTAATTGTTAGAAACTATCATTATCCTCATTGGATAGCTTACATGCTATGCTTTCATTTATTTCAAATGCATTATAACATTTTTATTTAAAAATAAAATAAAATAAAAATAATGTTGATTTCTTTCATTTTGGACAGTAAATACCAAAAACTTTTATGTAGCTGTTTCTTTGTGTACTGAATTCTGTGGTCTGAATTAGAGTTTCATCACTGGATGTAATTACTCTTCTCTTCCACATGAATATTGTTTTTTCAGTACAAGTAAATCCTTAAAGAGTTTTTTAAACGTCATCTGTAAATGAAAATATTTTCAAGAAAGAGAGTATTCGTTATCATAACTTTACTGGCCTAAACTTGGGGCAGATAAGTTATATGACCTAACTACTGCAGACCACGTTTGGGAAATGCGCATGAAAAATTTAATTGTAAAATTCAACTATCTCCTTCAAAGTATATTGATTAAAGATATATATATGTGATTGTTGTATGATTTGAAAAAACCTGTAGAATTGAAACGTTTACTATTCGGCGTTCAAAAAAGTAGCTATTATTATTATCATTATCATTATTATTCACATTTAATTTTAGTGAAATAATTTACGTGTGCACTTTTAATGTTTCAATATGGTAAGACTTTTTTGTTTTGTCTTTTCTTCACTTTCTTCTTCTTATTCTTCTATTATTTATTTATTTATTTTTTTTTTTTCTGAAATATAGACGTTGTATAAAACTTTTCCTTAATAAAGAAATTTTTTTAAATTATTATTTTGTATGAATTATTTAACCATAAAAACAGTAAATTAAAAAGAAAAGTGTTAGTATTTATTTTCGTTTTAATATATTATGCATTCTGAATTCATCTGTCCAAAATGATACTTTAAAAGAAATATAACTGAATAATTCAGCACCTTTACTCTGAATTATGGTTACAATCAAAATAACCTATTTACAATACTACAAAATTCATCATAATTAACAAGGAGGGTTAAGGGGAGGGGAGCTATTGACCCCTCACCCCCCCCCCCGTCATATTGAATATAGTACCTACATTTATACATAATTTTAAGCTGTTATTAAATTTAAAAATTTATTCCGAACTATTCACCCGAACCACTCCTTTAAACTTATCAAGCTCGATCAAGCTTACCAAGTAACAACCTCATATAGAGACTTCAAAATAGAACATTTGAATTGCCTGCAATTATATGTTTTTAAGTTACGCTGATATAGGCCATGCACAAGACTAACCATTAAAAACTTGATTTTGGTATTCAGGGAACCTCAAAACGTGTAATTATACAAAAACAAGCGCTAAAATTGAACTTATAAAACACCTTATCTAACGTATGGATATAGGGAATTAATTTCCATTCCTGGACATGGAAAAGCATAGCAAAGCACTTCCACCAATTACATTCAATAAAAAATAATGTTTTCGCTGAATTATTCGTAGTCCTGAATGTCTTCTAAAAATTATATATGCACCCACATTGTATGCTTAAGCACCGCCCTATATTAATAAAAAACATAGCACACACCTGAAATGCATTCCCAGTAATTTCCAAGCATATTTAGTTTATGTTCTAGTTCTTTTGGGTAGCCCTGTAAAGGAATGGTGAAGGATTCTTATAACATATTCTATACACGAAAAATGCTTTTATGCATATAAAAATATATGTTGATTTCATTTGGTTTTGTAGTGCAGCCTATAGCTGTTAAACTGTACCTACCAAAATTTTCGTTCATAGATGTGATGTATTTGAATTCTCTTGGATGTCCTTCTACACGATCCATTTGCTTGATTTCAACGAAAAGTTTAGTACAGCAACTCTATGATACAGATTAAGAATACCGAGTTTAGACTCCCTGCTACTATTTGGTAGATGTGTTAATAAAAAACAGACCCACTGACACATACACAAACCAACCGTTAAAAACAATTTTTCGGATTCGAGGAACCCCAAAACTTGTAAATATAACAAAAACTCAATTTCGGAAATTTGATCCAGAAACAATAATTTTTCATGCCATTATATGGATAAGAGAAGGTAAAAAAGGGTACAATTGAAAAACAATCTCTTAAAAATATCTCTTAAAATTTTGATTTATTAAGAAATTATCTTGTGTAATTATCTAGTGACTTTAATTACCAAGCGAATATATATACACATATGTATTTTAAATTGTGTTCAAAGCTCATGCGAGAACATTGTATATTACTCTAACCATCTTATCTGTCGATTTATGAAATAAAAAATTAATTTAACTTTTATTTTTCCACAAATTACTGAATGAGATTACACACAAATGCATTTTTACAATTACATTATTACAAATTTTTACAATTTATGCAAATCGACATAATTAAAAAATAATTTATTTTTTCATACTTACTTTAACAACACACTAGCATGAATTTCTTCTAAATGGCGTGTAACAGAAGTCATAGAAATGAAATATAATACAACCTTTTTCTTTTAAAAGTTGAAGCTACTTTTATTTTAAATAATGTTTGTTAAACAATAAATAAACAATGCCACTACCGAAAAACATCTTTGACAATGGCATTAAAAGTAGCTTCCTTTCACATTGCGTGCCAGACAATAATTGAGCCGAGATGTGATAATTAGGAGTGATTATCTTTAAAGCGTGAACAGAATCATAAACTTGAAATATAGCCTATTTTGGGAGCTGAGAAACTTTAAAAAAAAAAAAAAAAAAAAAAAAAAAAAAAAATCAAATGCGTACATGAATAGCTTTTTGCTTTCAAATTTAAATACTATCACCTGTTTCATTGAAGTCTTTTATTATTTATATTTTGTCTTATTTGTCTGAATGTTTCCATAGTTATTTATTTTTATATTCGTAATAAAATAGGGAATGTCTGAAATATGAATTCTTCTATTTTGCTTTTCTGTGAAGTTACATGTAAAATAAATAAATATTACAATCTCAACAACAGAAATATTTTGATCATGATTATTCTCTTTTGTTATCGTGTTCTCTGAAATAAATTCCAAAATAAAGAAATATTGAAATCACAATAAAAAAAACGTTTTGGTCGTTTCTAGATACTGACACATGCGTTCTTTTTTTTTTTTTTTTTTTTTTGAAATAACATATTTTGCTGAAATAACATGTAAAATTGAAGACACTATCAAAAATGCATGATCTAATCATGTCCAATGATTAATATTTAATGCGTTCTTTCAAATTAGTGCGTTTCATATCCCGATGACATGAACATTTACAGAAAAATTATGCGTAGTCATCATAATTTTTTTTTTTTTTTTTTTTAAGAGGAAGTAATATTATATTTACTATATATTTCTTTTTATATTTTATACTTATCTTCATTTTAATATATAATATAATAATTTAACATAATCAATTTTTATAATTGATATAATCTTAATTGAAGGTAATATATATATGTATACAATCGAACCTCGTTAACGTGAATCTCAAGGGGGATAAAAATTTTGTTCATGTTAGAAATAGTTCACGCTATCAGTTACTAATCTTCATATAACTAAACTAATCTTGACTTTGACGGGGATTGTGGAAACAGTTCATGTTAAAAGTAATTCACGTTAACAGTGTTCACGTTAACGAGGTTCGACTATATTATCTTTCTCATACGTCATTGCATTTGTCTTCTAGCACAAAAGCTAACAATGTTTGCTAAACTATTACGATTGCATATTTATGTATATATAATTGTATTTAAACTTATTATGTAAGTATTGTACAAATAACACACACACACACACACACATATCTATATATATATATATATATATATATATATATATATATTTAAATATAATAGTGGTCTTTTAAAATTATTATTTACTATAGAATGGTTAATTAAATATACATATATATATATATATATATAATATCGATTTGTCGATTTATTACCGTACACAACGTTCACCCGTGTTTTAAACTGTTCAAAAAATAAACAACCACTCTCGTGTACTAACTATAATTTCGTATTTATTCAACTTTTTGTTAATATTGTGATGCCTCTTTCTTCTTTCACTGGTAATTATTTTTGTTTGGCTGTTATTGCTGATTTTACTGAGATGTCAGGCAAATTAATTGCGATATTATGAGTTTTTGTTTTTAAACCATTGTTATCATCACAAACAAACAAACAAACACACACACACACATCTTAGTATTTTTTTCCCCCACTCGCAATATTTTGCCCCTGAGAACGATGTTGTAAGAGGTAAAGTTTTCAAATTAAATCTCTTATTTTCTTTATTACTTTGAATTAATCTTCATTTGTTATGTTATTTCTGTTTTATTTAACTTATTTCATTTTGCTCTTGTAACTAGTTTTCAGATTTTATAACATATACAGTCGAACCTCGCTTCACATGAAGTGTTTTCGCAATTCCCGTCAAAATAAATATTACTTTTGTTGTACGAAAATTAGTTACTGGTAGCATGAACTACTGATAACATGAGCAAGTTTTTTTTTTTTTTTTTTCTGCCTTGAGACTCACGTTAACAAAGTTCGACTGTATATGTAATTTCATCACAATGCGAAGAAGCCTATATATATATATATGTAGATAGATAAATTATTTTTTATAAAAATGGAAACGATGTGCATGTATTACACCATTATAATATTTCTGTTTCGTTAAATCAATTTTTTTTTTTTGTGTTTAATTACTGCAAATATTTATTTTATACTCTTTTGCTACACTGAATACAAAAAAGAAAACCTCTCAAATCCAGTCACAATATTTCATTATCTTATGGTTGCAAATACAATAATACCGAAAATCAGGGCAAAATATTTCACTGTGTATCATATACCGATATGATGACATTTTGCATAAATAGCTAACGAAATAAAATTTAACATGTTCCGAGAATGTTCTTTATTTTTTTATTTCTAAATAAATAAATATATGAATAAGCATCATTTTTCGTTATGTACATTTTAAATATATTTTTAAATGTATATTTTTAATATAAGAGTCAAAAAGAGAGAGTGTGTTTAAGTATGTAGGGAGAGGGGAGGGACTTATAGTTTGTAGATGTGTCCTAAAAGTTCAGTGTCAAATACTGTTTTCATGTTCTATCTCGAGTAAATTTTCATTAAGTATAAATAACACTGCTCGGCATGAAAATTGCCTCTGACACCATTTCAGCATATTCTTATGTAAAATGGCCTCCTGAATCCGAATATGACACCCATTTTGCCCTATCACCTACCTTTTTTAGGAATGGCCCCTATTTTTATCATTCTTCGGTGATTTTATGGCTATAAATTTGTTTTTTAGGAGGGAGGGGGGATAATTTTAACCTTTAAATATTTTCTGAGGGGCTACAGAGTTGGAAAATTCTAAAACACGGACATTTGCGGCAAGGGAAAATTTTTGGGGAGGATTTGCTACTGAAATTATGCATTACATATCTTATATTTTTTTAATCTGTTATTAATGTTATTGTTTAAACTATATATATTTTTTTGTTTTTAGGTGTTAAATGAATTATTTTTCATTCTTCAAATCAAATTTATGGTCACAAAATTATCGAACAGGGAAATAAATTGAGGGAGGGGCGGTGCATCTTGAAAACGGTGGGTGACTGGGCAAAATGGGAGGTTTTTTTTTTTTTTTTTCAGAGCAGTGTAATTTTCTTTAAAAAACAATTTAATTTATATTACTCAAAAATGTATTTTACAAGGGAATGATGTGGCTCGATTTAACTGAAGCATTAGTTTAAGAATTAGAATACCTGCACAAAATATCCAATTTATTTTGCGTTATATAAGTCTAGAAACAATGTTAATATTTACATCCGTTTGCAACTAATATATCATTATCTTTGTTATAGAATAAATTATCGGGCAATTTTCTTTTTACGTGGGAAGGGGAGGGGGGGGGGTGGTCCTTCTTAATTTATTTCCATTAAAATTGAAATCATTTCATTCCGATGCAGCATATTAAAATACCAAAAAATACACCCAGCAATATTTTTAATAAAGTAAGGTTATTCCTTAGCGGAATTGTTAGAATAATAAGCTTGACATAGTTTTAAAACATGGAAAAGAAAAATATCAATCATTTAATACATTTGTTATGCTCAGAAACTAAAATGTATATAATGATAAAGTTTTTACCAACTAAATTTTCAAAGTTTAGTGCATTTTTAAAAAATACCTAGTATTTAATGAAACATTTTTTTTTTTTTTTTTTTACTCTATACACTGATATTGGAAGTTAATATTTTGTAACAACAACAAAAAAAAAAAAAAAAAAAAAAAAAAAAGGAAAAGAAAAGAAAGGAGGAAGAAGAAGAAGAAGAAAACATACTTTTAAAAATTTTATAAGTTAAAAAGAAAAACATTCTAGCCCATACGCGGATCTGAAAATATTTCCCAATATTAACAGAATAATAATAAAAAAAAAAAAATCGATTTTTTTTTAGAATTATTTTAAAGCGGATTTATAGAAGCCAACACATCTCACTTAATATTTACGAATATCTCTAATATTTAAAATATTTAAAAATCATTACGTCTCGTAGTTAAATTAAATTTTAATCACATTAAAAACTGAGACAGACAATATACACAAAAAATATACAATTTAAAACATTAAAAACACAAAACAAAAATTTTAAACCTTTCGAGCCTTTTACAGGCTCCTCATCAGTAAAAAACATCAAATGTAAATGCTGAGGAGAACAACAGACTTTCATTAAGTGAGTACAACGTATTCATCGGGAACTGCGCATGCCTCATTAAGGGGTGAAAAATGTTGATTTGTGTACCAGCCCTCCAGGAAAATTCTTGAATGATAATTTAAACAGTTAGATATGATTATTTTAGTATTGTTAAAATCAGGTAAATGGTCAGTTTCTATGGCATGCTGTACAATTTTCGAACGTAAATCACGGTTTTTGAAATTTGTTTTATGTTCCTTAATACGAGTATGAAGATAACGGCCAGTCTGACCAATATAAACCGAACTACAAGATTTACAAGGGATATTATAAATAACACCTGTACGGGAAAAAGGGGGGATAATTGTTTTAAAATTAGAAAGGAAATTACGAATTGAAAATTGGGGTTTATAGGAAACAGATAAATTAACAGTACGTAAAACTTTGGCAATACATTCAGAAATATTTTTATAGTAAGGAATAGTAACGAACATAAAACAAATTTCAAAAACCGTGAAAATTTGTTACTTCTGTTTATAGGGAACCTACATTTTCTGGCCAGTATTTAAATTTTATTTCAGCTAACCCTTCTTCGCATAAATCTGCTGTTTTCCATACTTTACTTCACCGCGCAAAATCATATTGCAGTAGTACTGATGAGCTTATCCAGTTGGAATTGAAAAGCGTAATAATTATCCCTCTCGCTGGCTTAAAAGAAAATTAAAAGAATTTGACTTTAATAAGAATAGTCATGAAACTAATTCCTCTAAATCACCTTAATCGTTCGTTACTATTCCTTTCTATTAAAATATTTCTTGAATCTATTGCCAAAGTTTTACGTACTGTTAATTTATTTGTTTCCTATAAACCCCAATTTTTAATTCGGAATTTCCTTTCTAATTTTAAAACAATTATCCCCCCTTTTTCCCGTACAGGTGTTATTTATAATATCCCTTGTAAATCTTGTAGTTCGGTTTAAATTGGTCAGACTGGCCGTTCTCTTCATACTCGCATTAAAGAAAATAAAACAAATTTCTGTATCGGGCATATATTAACACACTGAGGACTATATTCTGAATAGAAAGTTTATAGTTGTAAATTTCTCTAACCTAAGTCATGTGATGGAGTTATTAACATTATTAAAAAATACACGTTAAACGATTACTGTCAATAGATATTTAATGCAGCTTAATTCTTTTTTTTTATGCCTTTATATAAATAAAAAAGCTATGCACGTCATTTTTCACGAACAACCCTCAGAGATTCCTTTTATCGTATTTACATTTTGTAATAATTAAGGTATTCTGGTCTGAGCCATAAATTTTAGGCGTTTTGTCGGGCTCGATATATATATATATATATATATATATATATATATATATATAATAAAGATGATCTATTAAGCATAGTAGAAGCCAAGCAACAGATACAAGATCACTGAAACACCAATGACCAATAAGATAAAAAAAAAAAATCATCAGTGGATGAAATACACTAATGTAAAGAAACCAGATCTATTAATTAACAGCCTGCAAAACAAACGAATCAATAAAGTAAAACAACAAATCTTAACTTAAAACCATAAACTTATCAAAATTAATGAAAAAACAACCCAAGAAACACAAGATAGGAAGAAGGAGGCAGGCGGCAAGACTTGTGACTTGCCTGTGGGGTTACACTAGTTTTACGCCGGCAACACTCCCCCAGCCTGCCACAACCAGAACAGGATTCATATGGATTTAAAAATGCAAAATTTGAAAGCAGATGAACAACAATGAAACCACGAAGCCACAATGAAATTCACCGATTGATCACATTCTGTTTAACAGTATAATTAGAACATTAAATATAGTTGACAACTCAAAAAGGAAAAATCTGAAATTTTATTGGAAAATGAAAGTTTGCATAGTAATACAAAGCAAATGCAACAAGCCTTCTACTATTTTTTTTTTTATAATTTAATTTCACAAACCCACCCAACCATCCAGCCTTACAACACCACCCCACCTCCGTAATCAAACATCTGCCCACCCAACCGCCACCTTTTTTATTGTCTTTTATTATTTTATAATTTTTTTGTTGATATACACAAGAGTGTACACCACCTTTTTTTTTTTTTTTTTTTTTTTTTTTGTACTGACAGAGACATGGTTAAGGATATAAAATAGAAAATACAAAGTTTTTAGGAAAACCCATTTTAGCAGTGGCTGTGATGAGTTTATTAATATTCTTGTTTTTAAACTTTGCAGAGCATAAATTATTAATTCGAAATAATATTGATTTCTTTTACAATGTTTTATTAATATTTTAAAAATATACAAAAAAAAAAAAAAAAAAAAGTCCGAAAAAAAAAAATTATTCATTAAAGTTATTAGCTGGTAAAGTGGGAGATAAAAAAAGGGGGAGGGAGAGGAATGCTGGTTGACACTATTTTTGCCCTTTCGGTCATCTGAAATAAACCAACAAACAAACAAAAAATTCTGAAATAAATAAACAAAAATAAATTTGTTGGGAAGTTTAAATTATTTGTTACCAAAGTTAACACTTGTAATTTTTCTTATAACTAGAGGAAAAAATATAGTTAAAAAATGTTTATTTATTTATTTATTTATTGAAAATTATTAATGTTGTAATGTGCACATAAAATACTTTGTTTATAATTTCTATTTTTTAGATTTAAAATATCTTTATAGGAGTTTTTTTTATTTTTTTATTTATTTATAAACTTGCCTGAATTAATTTGTTTATGATTTCTATTTCCATTTTTTAGATATAAGATATCTTTATAGGAGTTTTTTTTTTTTTTCTCTCTTTTATTTCATTTATAAACTTGTCTGAAAAAAAAAAAAAAAAAAAAAAAAAAAAAAAAAGCATGCAATTTATGCATATTGTCATTGGGATACTTTTCTTTAAAGGTTAATTTGCTTACAGATTTTACATTTGTTTACTAATTTAGTCATTCTGTGGGAAATACAGTTTTAAATAATTTACAGCCAATAAAAATAGCTTTGGACTTGTAAAATTTGAGGTAATAGTTTTCTAAGTCTAATGCACGTAATAATCCAAATGCGATAAAGTTCAAGTTTAAAGACCTATTTAACAGGAATGATGACATAGCATAGAGTAAAAGAAGTAAAACAATCTATAGGCTATAAAAATTAAATTTCAATAATTTGTTTTACGTATCTAGTGAAGTTAAATTTGTTTTATGTATAAATGTATAAAATACATAAAAGGGAAATTATACTTTTTTTGTATAATGAAATAATTTATTTATTATTAAGTTTTAAATATATATATTAAATAGAGTTTTTCATTTGATTGTTTGAAGAAATGAAATTGCTTTTAATTTCGAGAAAATGATGGAAATCGAAATATATATTAAACAACTAAGAAGGTAAATTCCGCTTTCATTTAGAATTAACAGAGTAGAATTAAATTTGCATAAATGATGTAAAATGAAATCCTCACACTTTGCTAAATTTTGAAAGAAAAAAAAAAAAACCCATTAAATCATTGTTAAACAACAATGATTAAATTTTAATCGTTTCTATTTTTATTAAATGTCAAGTCACATATTTAACATTCAGCATTGCCATTTATTAACCCATTATTCACATCTATTTAATATAAAATACAATATTACCTATTATCGATTCTTCAATTTTTTTTTTTTTTTTTTTTTTTTTTTTTTTTTTTTAACTGCCAATTATTAACCCGTTATTTATACGTTTTTAATAATAAAAAAATCCAGTATTACCTATTTTTAACCCATTATTTACATACTTTTAACGTAAAATCCAATGTTACCTATTACTAACCGATCACTAATATATTTTTAACATAATCGATCTTAAGTAGATGGATTTTTCTTCTTCAGTAAGAGAAAGTATAAACCGTTCAAAATATGTCATCGGAGGCAGTTATTTCATTATTACAACTCTCTTTATTCTTGTTATAATTCTTTTTTTTTTTATTCCTTTACTATTGTTGCCATTAATCAGAATGACTTCTATAGGTTTCTACATCTTTGTTCAAAAGAATCATGAAACGCGAAACCGCTTTGATATTCTTAACAATTCCGAGTACGTATTTCTCATGTGTGGAAACGATGCGTGCTTTGCATAATATATGCATTAGCTGCAGCCGCACCCTTGGGACGTATTCAGTACCCCATAGTCGCAGCATTTATTTTCAGGATAATTAGGAAGAACTGAAAGAAATGCGTTGTGCATTAAAATTTCAAATGTAGCTTTACAGGACTCAATGTAAAAGTCAGTGTAATATTTTTATTCATTTTTTTTTTTTTTAACGAAAAAAGTTAATTATTACCATTTCGTAGAAACAAATTTTGGGGTATCGTATGCTTAGTTTATGTATCCACAAGTTTTGAAAGATACTCGCACATCGTTTAAAGCTGGATAATATTCCGAAAGTGTATTTGTTGGAAGGAAGATTAATTAGTATATGACAGTTTAACTGCGTAAACGTCAATGAATAATCATTAGTACAAGCGGCCGAATAAATGACAAATTCTCTAATTAATCATGCGCACATCAGAAATTCAGAAACGAGATTTGTTTGACTGTAAGTAATTAATTATTTGTCTAAGATTAGCGAGATAGATTAAAAAAAGGCTCCACACCGTAAAAAGTATGTTTATTAATATTTTACATAAGCATTTTCATTTTATTGAGTGTTATAGAATATCCTTTCGTAGTATTAGAAAAATAATTCTGCCACATCTTCAGTTCTAATTCTTTCCACATGGAAATTATTCTGAATTCGATCAAGTTATGATGAATCCTAAATTTTTCAATCAGAAATATACTGATTTTTTTTTTTTAGTTAGTAGCATTTTATTTAAAAGTGTATCAAAGGCGTATATATATACACTCTATACAAAAAAAAAAAAAAAAAGAAAGAAAAACGACCTACCAAGAAGAAGTGGGGACAAAAATTGGTAGATGGGGTGGAATGGGTGGTCCGAATGGGACAAAAATTAGTAGATGTGATGTACATGTGGAGAAAAACAATTGATTACAGTTTCAGAAAATCTGAATGATTTAATCAAGAGAAAGGGCCTCACAGAGTAAACAAGTCAATAACGCGCTGGTCCACTTCTGGCTTTTATGTACGCAGTTATTCGGCTTGGTATTAATTGATAGAGTTGGCAGATGTGCTTTTGTGAAGTATCGTGCCAAATTCTGTCCAATTGTTGTGTTAGATTGGTAAAATCCCGATCTGGTTGTAGGACCCTTTTTTATGATGCTCCAAACGTCCTCAGTGGAGGAGAGATCCGGGGACTGAGCTCAACCCCACTGAGCCGCCTATTAAGTGTATTGGAAGTCACTGAAGTACCAGTTGCACGTAGGATTGACGATAATGATGAATTAGTACTTGATTCCATCAAAACCTGTATGTATGCCAATTTGTGTCCAGTTTGCATTACTCCTTCTTGGTGCGTCACTTATTTGTTATAGGGTATATACATGTATATATACATATTGTGCATATTTGTTAATAAAAATCCTCGTACACTAACCATTGAAAAAAAAATCAATTACACTTTATTTAATCAGCGTGATTAGGTGATTACTTCATTCTCTTCATAGATGATATGCTCACGATGTGTAAAAATTTTTTTTTAAATGGATAAATTAAAAAAGTAAGGCAAATTTGTAAAATGTGATAAACAATTTATGAATATGGACGGATTATTAAATTATTGTATAAAGTACACTAAATTTCCCGCCATAAATATTGATATAGGTTACCTTAGAATTATTTTAACAAATTTAGTACATTATTTCAAGTTATAAACTGCCAAAATGTTTTATAATTTCACATAAATTAAATGTATAACTGTTGTAATTTTAAAAGTATTAAAAAAAAAAAAAATTCCCTAGTCAATAATTCGAGTCATAATCATTTCAGTATATTTAAATATTAGAAATCGAATGATGTTTTTTTCTTTTTCTTTTTCTTTTTTTGTAATTGTACAACTCAAATTTGAATGGATTGCTCCCACATTAAAACATGTGTTGAACGCATATTCGGAAAAAAATATTTCAAGATATTCATTATGATAAAATTTCCTGACATTTTTATTTCGCCTTTACGGTAATTTAGAAAACGCCCTTCCATTTAAAAAATATCGCAATTAGACCAAATGTAAATTTCATACTTTTACGGAACAACAAAAATACGTTTGATGTAGCGAATCCAAAACAAAGATATATGGATTTAGCTCAAAATGCCAATTTTAATATGATAAAAAGACACCTTTTGATTGTTTTGGTTGGTTGGTTGTAGGATTTAAGGCCGATTGACTCCTGATGTGTCCTAGGCCTAGAGGGGGAATGCCCTCCGTGGGGGGTCTTTCTAAGGGATCCTAGCCCGTATTTACGCGAGTTTCGGAGGAAACCACATTGATTGTTTTGTAATTCCAAAAGAATATTTTATTGCAATTTTCATCAAACATTTAGTTTGCTTTATATATATATATATATATATATATACTTGCCAACATCCTAATTAATATTCTGCTGTGTTGTTAATCCCGCTATTTTCTTCACACCAATATATTTTTAGAGTAATATTCTCCAAATTCATTTACGATTAAATAAGAATTAAAATACTCTAAAAACATACTTGTGTGAAAAAGAAGGCGGGGCAACAATACTGCGGAATATTAATTAATATGTTGTCAAGTATGTATATATATATACATAAAGTTTAAAACTGTTTATGTGTTCGTCAAGTTCAATATTATTTAATAAATCATTAATTTTTGCATTTACATAATATTAATATTAAAGAAATGCATACTAATTTCTGACATTCAAAATTGTTACTACCCTATTAAACGAAAGATTTTTTTTCTCTTAGGATTGATTTTCTTTATTCATATGCATTTCTTGATTATTCGAAAAATAAAAAGGTATGGAATTTGTCGGAAATAGTCTTCTGTCTAAAGAAAAAAATTCATTTTATTAAATAAATCAAAAATAATATTTTTAAAGAGAAAATTTACAATTCTTAAAAAATGAATAAATAATAATAAAGTTGATGCATTGTAAAATTTTAGAATGATTTATTGCCTGATAAGCAACAATAGAGGCCATTTTTTAGTGATCTGAATTTCATTCATGTTAAGTTGGAAGGAAGCCATCAGATGACTCATTAAATATATTATCACGTTAGGAAGGTATCAATTTATCTCATCAGAAATTCTGTAAAAACCTTTTCGTTTATTACAACACATTTTTTAAAACAATTTTATATGTACAAGTATTATGAGATACTTGAACAAAAAAAAAATAAATAAAAAATAAATAAATAAATAAAAAATAAATAAATAAATCTGATTGTTTTTTATTTATTTATTTATTTATTTATTTATTTATTTTTTTTTAAGATAGAACAAAGTTTGTAATGTTACCGTCAGACTATGATTACGAATTTCCTTAAAACAATTTTTTAGGAAAGTTTGCGTCACAAGTTTTTGAACGATTTATAAAATCTTCTGAATTCTCTACAAGAAATTCCAAATAGCGATATTATTACTTTTTTCTTCATCGGTGAGATACAGAAGGCACTAAAATTATGGGGTAAAATTTTTTATACATTTTTTATAGCATACAATTTTTGCTATTCTAAATTTAGTTCAAATCTTATATATGCGTGTGTGTGTATATTTAAAAAAAAAAAAAAAAAAAAAAATGTTTTCATTTATTTAGGATAATGTTTGGAAATAAATTTAAATGTGTGATTTATCACAAATTTTCTCTCTTCAGGTGAAGCTGGAAGCATTTAAAAATTCTCAAGCCATTATTTGTTCTACCAATAATAAAGTCTCTCAGTTATTGTGTGATAAACAAAAATACAATCACTGAAAATCTGATAACTTCTAGCATTTTAACATAATTTATAGAACAGATTGTAGTTGCAAGTCAACAATAATTTTCATTCATTAATCAGCACACACACGCACCCATAACATTCAATCGCTATCGAATAACCAAAATATATTGCACTTCATATGACGTCTCAATAATCACTTTTAATGCTTTGCAGTATCATTTAACTATTATGAATCATCTATTTTTAATTTAACTACCAAATAATGATTCCTGAATTACAGAAGAAAAAGAATACAAAGATCATAAGAGTAATACAATAAAAATATTAATAAAAGAATAATCATAAGCAAATTAATATCATGATAATAACAGCTCTTATGTGAGGCTAGCGAATGTTTGTATATATATATAAGCAGATTCTAATGAGTATTGAATAAAACATGAATTTATGTAATTATGGAAATTACTATAACGAGTACTTAAAATTTTAAAATCTAAGAACGACAAGCTTCTCCAACGAACTAGTATTTATAGTAACTATTAGTATGTAACTATATAAGTAAACCACACTATGCTTCTGACATAATATATATATATACCCTTTGGTAATTAAAATCATATAACAATTCATAAGTCTTACTCTAAAAAATAACAAAATTTTCTCAGAGCTATCCATGACCACCTAGCATTTGTAATAAATGCTTGCGGAAATCATGATTCTATCCTAACACATGAGACTAAAGGTTATTCACGCTAATGCTGACCAATGCCTAGGGTTGCATGCCATAAGTAACCCCCAGAAATAGGGCTAGAACAGACGAGAAGCCTGCCAGTCTCTAAGGCTGACAGGGTAATTTTCGATTTACATATTTTGCAGCCCCTCAGCATTGCCCCGCGTTGCAGCGGTCTGCGAGGAATGACAACACGCCGCTGACATTGATCAATCGAGTAATGAAGTCCTAGGCAAAGCCGCGTAGGGGACCGTCTCCAAATTGAAATGATGTTTCAGATAGGTGCAATGATAAATGATTCAAATTTTGAGCGCGCATCGTTTTCAAAGACTTAGGACTAATGGACTGGTAATAGGAATATAAATGAAACTCGGAGAAGTAATTGTCGAACACTGGAACGTTAAGGAGTTATGTATTTCTTTGCTTTTTAGAGCTAATGCTGTCAGCATTTTTAGTTCAATGCGTATAACGCTCTCTCCTTCCGTATTCAAAGAAAAAAAAAAAAAAAAAAAAGAAAGAAAGAAAGAAAGAAAAAGAAAGAAAGAAAAAAGGCTATCACTTATTATTCCACTATGTAAATAACGTGTACATTCTTAAAAAATGAATGGATGCCTTTATATATATATATATATATATATATAAGTATGTGTAGGCATTACTTTTTATGTATAGGTCTATTTTTACATTCGCCAATTAATGTATTTTAACGTGTTTTTATGTTTAAATATCGCCAATCTTTGGGGATTGAATTCAAGTTATAGAAAGGTGAAATAAATTTTAGAGTTCGACATTTTTTTACGAAATTTGTTAAAGCTAATATTAAAATAATTTCTTACATGATAAAGTAAATTATTGTTAAACAATATTCTCTATGTGCGAGAAATTATAGATTAAAAGTATGCAGTATAAAAAGGTAAAATTCTACGCTTAATTTTATTTTCTTTTAAGGTAATTTCTCTATTCACCATTGTATCCTTAATGCCAAAACACCTTTTGTGTGTGTGAATGTGTGTATGTGTGTTTAAATACTGTTGTCTTGTAATACAAGACTGAAAAACATATGTCCTTTCCTACTTTTATTTTATTTAAATTAAAACAAATATCACTATTTAAAAAAGTAAAAGGAAAATCTTCTAAGACATCTAAGAAATCACTCTTTGAAAAATTCGGGTTATGATCTGCTAAAATGCAAATATAATATAGCTTAATGTTAAGTTTGGGGGAAAAATAATAACATTAGATCCATTATAAACATCATGATCATGTTTCTTTTAACAATTTGGAAAAGTTCATGCATTTAAGCAAAACATATATGTACAAAAGAGCTCTTAATGATGTAATCGAGGATATTTCGGATTGCAAACGTGATTTCATACAAAAAAGGTAGAATTCATGTAATGCAGAATAAAATATGATCAATTTCGTAGATAATGTGAATTAGATTTAGTTTAAAATCTGTTTTCTTAAGCATTAGAATTGCACGATTTCTAATCTTTTTGCAAGCTTATTTTTGTTTTTGTAATGTAAAAATTTAACTTCAATTCGTTGGTATCTGTATTATTAATTAAATCTTGATTTACATTTTTATTGATTGATTGATTGATTGATTGATTTTCATAAACTGTAATTTATAAGAGTGCATAGAAATATTTAAAATTTTATTATTACAGATAATGATAATAATGATAATATATTAATAAAAATAAGAATTATAAAATAATATACTGATACTGCCTAGAAATTTGTATCATATGCAACTCGGAAACTGATGCTTGCACTCGGAAACTGATAATATGCAGTGAAATATATCGCCATTTTATAATTGCAGGTAGAAACTGATACCCAAAAGGCTCGATAAGCACAAATTTCCACTAGAAAATTAAGATTCCCCAAAATGAGACACGATTTTCTCTTTCTAGCTTATGTTGTTACGAACATGAATTTTATCTTTATGGATTGAATGCATTACCTTTTTTTTTTTTTTGGTATCGAGTCTCAAATCGTGGTAAAATACATCAAATGGTTCCAGGTAGAGCCATGTTGGAATTCATTTTAGTGTTACATGAATTGAAATGCATTACCTTTTACCATTGAAATGCATCGCGTCTCAAATCGTGGTAAAATATAACTAACGATTCCATTTACAGCCATATTAGAATTCATTTTAATGTGACCAAAAAAAAAAAAAAAATGTTTAACTGTAAAAATTACTATACACAAATGAAAAAATTATATAAAAATATAACATGTCACAGTAGCCAGAAAACATTTTGAAAGTTAATAAACTTAAAAGAAAAACAAAATAGAAACAGAAATAGAAAGAAAACAACGAAAGAAGAAAGAAAAAGAAAAGAAAGATTAAAATAAATAGAAAGTATAATTTTGATGAAGGATTATGTGTAATTTTGTTGTTTGTTCTTTTTAACATTTTCTTAAACTTCTATACAGCATTCTTTAAAACTTACGCTATTAACTTATTTTAAAACCTCTTATATGTATATATATGAATGTGAATTAAGTGCTGAAATTTGGGTCAATATGAAGCAAAATTATTAACTATTTATTGGCAAATTTTACTTTCTGTTATTAAAGATAATACATAATAATTACTATCAATATTAATAATATGAATGTTTACACGACTCTTAAAATACGTTATATATTATAAACTTAATTTATAAGTTACCAATTCATAGGTTAAAAATACGTTATATAATATAAACTTAATTTATAAGTTACCAATTCATAGGTTAAATATTAAATATATATGTTTCATGTTGTACCAGAATGAACGAAACTATTCTACTATGTAGCTGCAAAGATCCATTTAAAGACTTTTTTGTTAAAACAATTTACCATTAAATAGTACCACGGTTCACAAAATGTCCATGTTAAAATATTTCATATATTACTACTTCATGTTAACTACTATTATTACTACTTCATGTTAACTACATGTTAACTATATTACTACTTCATGTTTCATATATTACTACTTCATGTTAAAATATTTCATATATTACTACTTCAATATTTCATATATACTACTTCATGTTAAAATATTTTACTATCTTATAGTTGCAGTCGCAGCTACAATGTTATTTGAAAATGTATTCAATGTATAAAAAAAGTTTCGTGTAGTAGGGTAAAAGAAAAGTAGTGGTGTATAATCCAAACTAAGAATGAAATCTTAATAGTTTTCTTTACTTTCTTGCTTCTTGTTTCTTTCTTTCTTTTTTTTTTTTTTTTTTCCTTTTACTTAAACTTACTTTGTTTTCTAATAGGTATCGATCATACAAAACTTGAAATCGACTTCGAGAAGTAAATTATTTAAACTTTCATAAATATTGCATAATATCTTATCATAGAAAATAAAAAAATGAAAAAGTTTAACGAATTGCAATTGAATTTAAATGTGACGGAACAAGTAAATGTAATCTTGAAGATTTCTTTCAGTATCTGAGTTATGCATTTTCTACAATAATTTCAATTCAAAATATTTTCTGTAGAATATATATATATTCTTTGCAGCAATCATTTAAACGGCTGTCTTGAAGTTTTGCAGGGAATTTCTATTTTTATTTGCTCCGCTTCTTTTTACTTTTTTATTTCTTCGAAGTTCTACTTAAAAGATCATTATACAAGTAGCACTGGTTCTTCGACTAGTACACTTCTGGGGAAAATGCAAAAAGGAATAAAGAAAATCTCACAACTAGACGCCATAACGAGATTGGAGCCTTGCGATTGGTTAATCCAACTTTAATATGCAATTCAAATGTAGAAAGTGAGGGGGATCGAAATACAGAAAGAGCAAAGGAATTAGCCTCCAACTTGTCGCTGTAGAGCTCTAGACATTGCCACAGACACGAGGATCAGTATTAAGTAAGGAATGATTGTACCTTTACCTAAGTTTTGCGTGTCTGTATTACACGAGATACCTCTAGCAGTTGCACGTGTTTCCATTGTAAGAAATAGTATGCAATTATAACAGGTACCAGAACTGAAAAGGATTCCTAAGACTTTTGTTATGCTTTCAAACGTCTGACAGGTTGACAGAGCAACCTCCGACATCCCATGGAGAAGGTTACTCGCGTCCATGCCAGACGTAATAATTTATTATTTCGCCGAGACCGGTTTTGAAAGAGAAGGGGGACGCATTTTTAATATTTTTATTTCATATTATTTTATTCTTAAATAGAAACTGTCTTTCTTCGCCTCTTTTCTCATCGAAGCGCTTATATTTTTATTTTTATTTTACAGTGATTCTCATATTTTTTATCCCGGTGTCACTCTGACATAAGTGTGACAACCATAGCGATAAAAATGTTATTAAGATAGAATCGCTAGATTAATAGAAGTTGATAGATGAACAGAAAAGAGAAAAGAAAAAAACAACAATTTTAGAAATCGATAGTAAGCGACTTCAAATTCTCCTCGAAAATACTTTTGATTATTTATTTAAAAAAAATTATGCGTGCTCCTGTGTCGAATATGCTGTCACTAATAACTGAGAATATTCCAACGTGCAACATTTCAGTAAAAATTTCCTGTGAAGTAAACTGTCTCAGTAAATGAATTATAAGTTTCACAGTCGTAAGTTTTATTCAAATTTATTTATACATAAACAAATAGATATAAGTGTTAGTTTTGATTTTGCTGAGATTATTTTTTCCTCGATCAAAAACACATAAATTATGCAATTATAAAATTCGGATAACATTGAAAAATATTAATACTACTAGTTTCTTTTACTTCTCATTTAAATTTCAGGATAATAATTGATTAAACCCTCTTTTATAAAACTTGGTCAAATTTTGTTATCTTTGCTTTTTTTTTAAAAAACATGATTGACTAGAGACTTAAAAAATGATATACATCCTCTCAGGTGATATGCATAAACACAAATTCTGAAAATTATTTGAAACTACTCAAAAGTTTACAAGGTCGATTAAAATTACGTAAAAGGTGATAGTTCTTATTCACAAACGTGTTCGTTTTGACAAACTCAAGCGATTTACCTTCATTATAAAATTCTATGTTAACCCATAAAGATTTACCAACTCCATCATTAAATTCTACTTTTTATCTTTAATGAGTCAATTTCCGATGGCGACATACTGTATTTTCCAAAAATAACTTCAAAGTTTTTATGCGGTATTTAGAAATATTTATGGGCTTAAATATTTCGCCCAACTGATTTATTATTATTATTATTAAATTTAAAGCATTTCAACAGACAGTTAAAATTGAAGAAAATATTTTTTAAAACATCATATGGTTCCGTAAGTTGTACCGTAATTTCTTGACCCCGCAGGTTATATAATCCAGTTTTGCACCAGAAATTTCAATTGATAAATAAATTTATATTTGTACGAGCTCTTCCTTCGAAAAAGTTTAGATTTCTCTATTAAATAAAATTTCTGGTGGAGAAATGACGCATCTTACCTGCGGGTTACCTACCAGAAATTACGGTAATTTCCTGGTTGTAAAAAACGGAAATTTAATATACTGAGAAATCACCTATTTGACTTACACAATAAGTTGATATTGGACTTTCAATGACTAACAGCGATCCGAAAACGTGCATTTCTGACCCTAGTGAGTGAAATCTAACTGTGACTGAACCATGAAGATTTATGCCACATAAAGATTATACGTTTTTCTAAATAAACATATCTTTTAATCCTTCAACTATTGAATTATAAGGTCTAATGGCTATTAATTTTACTATTTTAATTTTTTGTTTTAAAAAATGTTTTTCATGATCTAAGAATAAATGCTGTTTATTATTAAATAAATAAATAAAAATGAGTAAATTTGTTCAAATTACAATGAAAGTTGATGTGTCTGAACTTGATAGAGGCTAGAGGGTAATAACATAACTGAAAAGAAAAAAAAGAAAAAAAAGATAACTTTGAATATTAGGCTCTAAAAAAGAAAAAAAAAATCTAGGAACAACATTATTTTAAATTTTCATATATCAAAAATGTTTATTTACAATTTATTTCCTTGTCACCACTGTGAATATACACCATAAGATATAACTTTTAGATGAAGTCCCCAAGTTTCAAATACATCATGCAAGCGCTCTTTTAGCTGTTTTTTCCGAGCCAATTAGCTGAGCTATTTCTCTGGCTGAGTAATCTGTTTTGCAGACAATACTCTCGTGAATTGACGAAGATGAATGAGAGGTAAAAAATTACATACTACATAAAGAACAGATTTAGTTTGTGACGAAATCTCTAGCATTTGAGGTATGATAATGTACAATTCATTTGTCGCAAGTAAAACTAATTGAAAACATTGGTTACATTGAAACTAAAATTTAATGATCTTTCCTGGATTTGGTTACACGTCTTGATACATGTTATTTATAAGGTTATTTCACATGGATTTACATGCAGTGATAAAAATGCTATCAAATACTATTTGTACTTACATTTTTCCGACAGTTGAAAGCATCCCTGAAGTATAGGTTCAAATTGTTTTTGGAAGTTTGATAGCTCTTATCCATTCTATTCATATTACATTTTACATTTTACACTTTACATTTTTTTTTTTTTTATTAATTTTTCTTTTGTCGACACAGGACATATTTCTGTAAAAATGTTAAAGGAGTAATTCTTGGGATATTTATGAATAGTGTCCTTGATTTGTGCTGTTTATTATTAAAAGGAAACATTATAGTATATTTATATAGTATTGTAAACGTCTTGACTAATGGTTTACAATATCTGGAAAAGATACTATTCAAAGAAAAAAAAAATCAGTAAAGAATATAATTAAATTAATTTCTGTGGGGGATTTTTATGTATGACTGTTGTGTTTATAGTTTCAGCGGGTTTAAAACATTTTTAAATCTTATAATAATTCACTAAATGCATAAATAATGAGTTATTATAGCTGTGTATGCGGTCTGTTTACACTTGCCATGTATTAATATGAAAAACTTGAAGTTTTATTTTTTCTATGCAAAATACTTTTATTACCCAGATTAAATATTTTTTATTTTAGCCAATAAAACGTGACTAGTTACAATAACTTCCAATTAAACTTCAACTCATATTTCACTCACAAAAATATGCCCGTATAATTAAAGGTAAAATTTGCAATGTGGCTAAATATGAAAAAAAAAAAAAAAAAAAAACCTCGTAGTCTTTTTAGTTTTTTTTTTAATTTCTTCACATCCTCTTTAGTCTTTTTACATTTTTTGTTTTAAATGAAATACAAAAACTTTATATATGAGAATTAAACCGTGGAATTTTAAAAACTATTAAAAGTATATCTAGTTTAAACTTTTGCTAATATCAAGTTAAGAATAATTATTATAATAATAATAATACTAAAACAGAAATCTACAAGGTTTATTATTATTATTATTATTATTATTATTATAAAATTTCAAGACATCTTTTGTTGCGTACCAGTTTTACATACGTTAGTAAAATTCCTTAAAAAAAAAAGGAGTCTTAAATTTATATAATATATATATATATATACTATATATATTGTCTGATAAATTCATATCTACCTCTAAAATATAAAGAATAATGTTTTGATTAGCATAATCTTTTTCATTTTTACTACAAAAATATGATTATTTTCAAATTATAACTTTCTGAAGCATAACATTAAATCAAATAAATTTGTTTTAGACTTAAAATGAAAGGGAGGAGTGCTCCATTTAGTACTTAGATGAAGGCGTTTCTGGCTTGACAAGTAATTAAACTGACGAACTCCGCGTCAAACCCATGAAGAATTCGCTTACAGTTGTAAGACAGCGTCTTAAAATAACGAAAGAACATAAGTAAATTGTATTGAAAAGAAAAACTAATGAACAACAACGAATTAAGTTACTTCACCCATTTCTACTCAAATATACACTTTCTTCGTTGTTGAAGTTCTTTGATAATATAAGTACGAACAGTAAAGCTGTTTGTTTTTAACTAAAGTTTACAATAGTTTACACAAAACTTTCCTGTTTGGAAATTTCAGCGTATTCAGAAATATTTCACTGTATGACATGACATATTATATTAAGGTAACTGTACCAATTGTAGATATTTTTAGGACATTTTTGGCGATTTTTAATCTTAAAGACTGTGATTAATGTTCGATATTTCAATAAACTCCCCGTGTAACTGATTACACTGAGAAAGATATTAAATAAAGGTTTTATTACTCAAAAAATTAATTTTCCAAATAACTTAAAATGTGACAGTCGTGGAGACGTGAAAATCCAATGATAGATCTTTTTCGGATAGTGGATAACTTTGAATTTTTGCAGATTTCTGTTGATTCCACTAAAGTATTCGCATTAATTAAATCAATTTTCTTTAGAATTCATCTCAGTAATTTAACGTTTTTTTGTGACTTTTATAACTCAACCAATTAATAATATATTTATGTTAATTTATTACTTGCGCTTAATAAAAGAAAAAAAAAATCTTTTAAAATATCTGGAACATATGTTTTGCGCATTGGAAATATGATTGTGAAACTCTTGTTTGAAATCTCCTATGTGAACAGTATGTTTTCAAACCTGCATGATGACTTGATTTATCAAATTAAAACAAACAAAAATAAGATTTAAAAAAAAAAAAAAGAAAAAAAAAAAAAAAGTATATGAAAAGAAGAAAATAGCAGCTGCACGCCTAGCACATTGATTGGTCAACGTTACACGCCTCTTTTCTCATAATAATTTCGTGTCATTTTAAAGCGTGCGATTGGCTAAATCTGTTTAGAAACACAAAATAATAAATTTTAAAGGGTATATTTAAATGTAAAGCCTGTACTTAAAAATAAATTTAAAAAATAGTTCTTCACGGGCAGACAATTTAATACTTGAAAGAAAATAATATAATAATAATAATGATAATAAAATGTTTAATAATTGGAAATTTGTATTGTATTATTTATTTTGCTGAAATTTTCCAATATTGTGTTAGCTGATGGAAACACCTAATGAAATAATTATAATATAATCTTGTACGTAATGAATATTATAATGAATAAGTTTAAAATATTTTTCTGAAATACTTATTATTCTGCATTGTATTATTAGCTTTTTATGTAATAAATCATAAAGACATATGATTTTTTTAAATGTTCTTTCTTAATGAAGAATAATAAATAAATTTTGTTGTAAAAATTTAATTGTTGCGTATTAATAATACTTTATGGAATCGATATGTAGGTAATTATTTATCATAAGGATGTAATTATTATTATTATTGTTAGTTAATCACAAAATGATTTAAATTATTCTCTGACATTGTTTCTTTAGTCATGAAAGTATTAAATAATTTTGTTTAGGTTTTACGATTTTATAAGTTAGCATTGGCATAAATTCATAAAATAGTGATTTTGCTTAATTTACGAACAATAACGAATAATTACGAACAAAAAACAATAGCATTTTTAAATATAAAAATGAAAAGAAATAGTAACTAAAAACCCTAAGGGATATTTTGAAATATATTTTTTTTATATACTTTTTAAGGCAACTAGAAATTAAAATAATACATCAAGCATAAATAAAAAAGACATGTCATGTGACAATTTAATGAATTTAAGGAAATCAACACCAAAGAGGTAACAGAATTGCTAAAAAACCTTGTACATAAAATTTCTTGTGCCGATAACTGCGTAATTAGAAAAATTTGGAATACTAGTAAATGTTTGATATTTAAAAGAGACCGTAAATAGTTCTCCAACCCAAAAATCACTATTTTTTTCTTTTTCTTTTTTTTTTTTTCCGATAATGTCATTTAACATGGTCATCCCCTCAGCTCCTCAATTAATAGATACGTATGAGATATTTGATTTGCAGGGAAATAAATATCTATTGTGGGAGAAACTCCTAACACCTCGGGATTTTGATTTTTGTTTCCAAATGTTTCAGTTAATATATTTTAATTATTGTCTCAATTCATTTAATTTTATGTGAATATTTAATCTCCAACTATGTTCTGCAACGTAACCAGATAATAAATAAATAATATAAATAAGTAAATACATATTTTGAAATGTGTAGTATATTACAAAAAATAAAATATAACGTGTAATAAAATAAAAGACAGACACAAAATATTCTGGTAGAAGTTTTACAGTTTATTCAATGAGAACTCAGTATTTAAACTGTCGACGAATTCACAGTAATAATAATTCGGATTGTGAGGAAAAATCAAAACAACTAACAATTTAAAAGGAAAGAACATCAAAGAAAAAAATAATATTGCATTATCCACAACCTGCTGAAAACTTCTGTATTTATATCAATATACACATTCAAGTATGAGCTTAATGAAATATTAACATATTCAAATATTAACTGCATTTAATTTTTTTTTCCACCAATGGCAGTATCTAAATATCAGTGACAAGTTAAATTAGTATGGCATTAATATTTCCAGTACATAAATTATCTTTATAGACAAATAGGATGATATAACAAAGAGTAAAATCTTATTTGATTATATTCCGCATAATTCTTAAATGTTTCAGTTAATTTGTTTAGTTTTATGTTCCTGAATTAACATATTTTATAATATATAACGTTCAAGATTAAACAGACAATAAAATATAATGTGTAAACCTTGCAGAATTATTAATATATATATATATATATATTAAACAGTGGACTCCAGTTTAATCTATTTTATATTAAAATAATAATAATAATAATAATAATAATAATTCTAAAATCACTGTTCTCTTCTGAAATTTTGGCTTTATTTATTTATTTACTTATGTAAAAATTTTAATTAGTTACGCAGTTAAATAAACGTTTTTTCCCTTTATGTACGTAAAATGCAAATATAATAATCACTATGTTCTAAGCTTCTGTGATAAATAAATAAGCCTTTATTATTATTGTTATTACTATTATTATTATTATTATTGTTGTTGTTAAAAAAAGTAATACTTTTGAAAAATCGTCTAAAACGATCAAAACAGCAGCATATCTGTAATTTAGAAAAGTTTTACTCTTAAAAAATTGCTTTCAAAAGTTATTACTTTGGCAAAACAGCCTAATTTTATTTATTTATTTATTTTTATAATTTCATTTAGCAGCAGAAGAAATAATTGTTCATATTTTTATATTACCCATAAAAATATCAAGAACAAATTGATAAACTAATTATGAAAAATAACTCCTCTACTGAAACGTTGCTATTTTGTTTAAATAGTAAAACTATTATTATAATAAAAATTTGTAAAGTACTATTTTGAAACTACTATACCTTATAACAAATAATTTATATATTGTGAAAAAATAAATGGCTTAAATTCGTATGCTGATTCACTGCGATAATAGAAATATAAAATTTTTAGTTCAAACTTCATAATTGAGGAATATTGTTCTTATTTAAATGTGGCGGACGTAAATTATATTATTTTACATTATGTAAGCTAAAGTAAAACTTGCTATTTTGGCACATGATGTATATAATATTAATAGAAAGGTAAAGACTTCCAGTATTTTTCTCCTAAATTTTGGTTTGAGTTACAAAAATTTGATCAACAAACAGCAATACATTATCTTTTATATATACGTACTACTCTAAAATACTTATTCAAAATATTGGAACATTTTTGGCCAAAAAAAAAAAAAGTAAATTTTACGGAATTTGTTACGTAATTTGCGCGTAAATCGTATATGATCTTAAATATACTACCATTCAATAAATTTCTAATTTATTCAAATATTAAGCCATTGTGCGATAACATTTTTATTACTTCCATTTTATAACATGTCATAGATTTTTAAATACTACCTAAAATTTCTTTCTCTTGAAGGTTGGGCTTGCTTGCAATAAACATCTATATTCAAGTTTTACTGGCATTATAAGATCACAGTCTTGCACCATGTATTGCTAATATACAAAATACATATATGGTGCAAAATATTTTTAAAAACTGTTTAATGCTGCCATACGTTGCAAATTTGAAGCAGTATTTGTTTTATTTAACTTATAAGTCAACAACATACACCAAGCAAATTTACATTTAAAATTTTACAGTTACTGCATGAAATTTTTAATATATTCAACTTTTCTTTATGAACATACTGTATTATATTTCTTCCACATTTATGTAATTTTCTAAATACAGTCAAGTATCACAATAGGGTTTTTTTTTTTTTTTTTTTTTTTTTTTTTTTTTTTTTCATATCTCATACTATGTTTCAGATATGACTTTAAATTACTACAAATTAGAAAAATGAAATATAACATTTTTCCTAACATTTTTTTAAAAATAATGGAATGGTGTATTTTCATTTCATAGTTAAATAAAATAATAAAAACGGGAACAACAAATTCAACACCACGGGAAAGTCAACAACAATAACATAATTCTTTGACAACATAATAAAACTTATTTAAATTACATATACATCGCGGAAAAAAACAAACAAAAACTGAGCAGCATTAGTACAAGAAAATATCGTAATTTGTTTGTAACAGATTTTGTTCTCTGTTAGTCCTTAAAAGTTTAAATAACATACTAAGCATACTTTTAAAAGATGCATTTAAAACTTAAAAAACTCGTGTACCTGACACATGCGAATTAACTAATAAAATCAACAATGCAAAAGCAACTAACAAATATTTTGATACATCTTAAAAAGGTACTTTAAATAAAACAAATTTTTTCTTGCTAAAATTAGTATCATTCTTATTCTTATTATTACTTTTTTGGTAGCAGGAGACTTGTGTGCAACACTATATTGGATTAAACCTCAACAAAAAGACAATTAATATTTCTGAAAATATTTATGATAGATTACAACAGTCATTATTATATTTTAAAAGATGAAAACTTTTATAAAAAAAAAAAAAAAAACAGTCCATATGGTGGAAATTCAATTAAAAATTAATAATGAAATAAAAGGATTAAGAGTAAATTTAACTGGAAACTTGGTTGTATGAGACATTTTTATGCATGATTTTTCTAATTACTTATATATATATTCAAATTATTGCTTGGAATTTATTATATAATGTAGCTGGAATTCCCACAATAAGATAGTTGTCAAATATATATATATATATATATATATATATATACCTTATTTAGAAATATAAATGTTGACAACTATGGAAAAAAAAAAAAA
The DNA here is from genome assembly GCA_963930645.1 of Salticus scenicus. Classification (NCBI taxonomy): domain Eukaryota; kingdom Metazoa; phylum Arthropoda; class Arachnida; order Araneae; family Salticidae; genus Salticus; species Salticus scenicus. The sequence goes on along the minus strand of OZ005657.1, from coordinate 151,793,505 downwards.
AAAAAAAAGTCTTAAAAGAATAATTAGATATCCAAACAAATTTATGTATTTTAATTATATTTTAGCCATAAATGCATCAACAGAAATCGTACTGCAAGTTGCAATATACAAAGCAATTAAATATTTATTTATAATTCAGTATTTTTCGTTGTTTGTTCATTGTTCATTCGCTGTCGTAATGCAAATTTTGATACTAAGCATTTTTAACGATGGTGTTATGCATACCTGCCAACATCTAATTAATATTCCGTAGTATTGTTGGCCCCGCCTTCTTTTTTTTCATACTAGTAGGATTTTACAGTATTTTCTTTCTTATTTAATCGTAATTGCATTTGGAGAATATTACTCTAAAAAATACTGGTGTGAAAAAAAGGGCGGCACTACCTACACTACGGAATATTAATGAGGGTGCTGGCAGGTAGAGTTATGTATTTTTAGTAATTCATATGATATAATTTAAATTTTTAATTGAAATCCTAAAACTCAATGGAAAAGAAAAATTATAAATTCACCCTTTTCCATAGAGTCTATGAATATTTTGATAATATGTATAATAACCTTAGTGGAAATCTTATTTTGGGAGTAGAAATACAAGTTAATAATTAGTTATTTTTAAGTATAATTTTTTTGTTGTTATAGTCTATTCACTTTCCTTTAACAAGCTTCGATACCAAATAAATTTACTACTCTTATCGTACATTTTTACTTGATTATTAAATATTTTAGTCCTAGAGCGCTAACAGTCCAAAAACACTTACCCTACAACAATGACACAGGTCGCTTTCGGTATTTTGTCTTTACTGTTATTAATTAAAATAAATTAAAGTGTCATTTTTTTTTTGTCAAGTAGTGATTTCTTTCTATGTAATTGTGACTTTTTAAACATTTATGGGAAAGAAAGAGAGAGAGAGAAAATGCTAATTACTAATTAAAATTTTATATTAAATAATCAAGTAATGTTTTCTATTATAAACATTTACCAAAAAAAAAAAAGTGATAATTCCTAATTTTATATTTAATAATTAAATATATCTATATTTTTTTAATTCAACCTTATAACTGTTTGCATAGAAAAGTTGTATAAAAAGAAGTTTACTTTGAATTCCAATTTATTACGAGGTTCATCCATTCTCTTTATTTATTTATTTATTTTTCAAATCTAGCAGAATATTTATAAATCAACTAATTCCAAATCTCTTTAGGTGATCTAACATGTGTCAGATAACATTTACATTTTCAGAAATGTAATGCTCTAAACATAATTTCTATAGTATTATTATAACATTGCCTTTTAAATAAATATGAATTGGAAAAAATAAATAAAATTTAAATTTTACATCAGGTATGCCACTTTATCGATTAGAAAACTTTAACTATCTCAGTGACATGTCCAGCAGTCACATAGGTCACAATCTGTCATATTTTGATTTCCACTAGGAGCAGCTTCGCATACGTACGTGGGTTCCGCACTGTGGATTTGAAATAATTAATCACGACAGCGAAGTGCCCCTTATTTCATTCAAATTACATCGCAGCTGTTTAGCAACTGAATGAATTCGCATTTCTCTTGACATTAAATTCTGTTAAAATGCGAAATGCAGCAGAATGAAAAATGCCGCTATGAATTTTATCAAAATTTTATTTCAATGTTGCGAGCTGCAATTCAGATGAAACATAAAGTTTCAAGAAATACTATAAAAATTTAAATTAAACAAAGTAGAGTTTTAAATATTAAAGCTGACTATTATTTAATATTTTAGTCTTAAGCTGCCTTTATACTTATCGTCTCCAAAAGTCACAGCCCATGTTATTCTGTGGGGAAATTCGTCATTAGAATTACTCATTACCTAATATATTATTATTATTATTATTATTATTTAATTCCGTTTTCACATTCAGAAAATTCCCAACTTATAAATTAGATCTTGTTTTCCAATAATTGTTCTATTTAAAAATATATATATAAGATGATGTATAATTCTAGTTACAAATTTCTCCATAGAATGACATAGGACCGGGAACTGCGAAATTTTAAGAAGTAGAGATGAGTCTTAAAATAAATTTTTACTTTGTAGAACAAACTAAAAGTCGACTTCATGGAAACAGAAAAGGAAGTTTTCAAATTATTTTTTAAAGATTATGAATTTTAATGATTTTAAAATAATAAATAAATAAATAAATAAAAATAAAAATTATAAAGTTAGCATTTTCAGGGGGAAAGGGATTTCCATTTCCTCAGCTTTTCCAAACTGTTTTTGACACACACCTCCACTCCTCTTAAATTAAGTACTTTTCTGAAACTAACATAATTACACTCTATGCAATTCTGCAATGAAAAATAAAATTTTAAGAAACTAAAGTAGATCATTCATCTGCTTTTGGAAATGTATTTAGATGTCCTTATTTTTTAGATTTTTTTACAAAAGACATTTCGTAAGTTTTAATTAAGATAAATCAGTAACGAAAAATTAAAAGTCTTTATATAGTAGATACATAAAATCCGAAACTTTTGTATTCGGTTTTTCAGTGGTAAATATAACATAAACAGTAGTTAACTAAATTAGACACCTTGTCCAATAAATGAAGAAACAAAATTTTAGTAGCATGTAAAAGTGAAATTTTAAACTGTCATACTTATTATAATTGCGCTTTTGAGTATATTTAAATCAGATGGTAATAATCTCCGTTATTCAGTTTTAAGCATTTGGTTAAAAATAATAAAACAATGCAAATTTTGTACGAAATTTATCAACAAAAAATGCGTATATCAATACGTAGCGCATAACGACAGAGAAATTGTTCTCAAGTGACGAAATCTTCTTTTAAAATTTTAATAATTTAAAAATACCTTTACATTTTCTTTAAAGTAATATATTAGAAGAAGTTCTGTTGTTATGTATTTTTAAATGCCCCCCGTCCCTAAAAATAAGAAAGAAAAATCTGCAATCTGTTTTAAAGTTTGCGTACATAAAATGTATTTTTTCTTATATAAATGAAATCTATATTCATGAAATTTTAAATGCAGAGAAGAAAATGTAATCTTTATATAGGTGAATGACTCTCCGCAACTTTTCTCTTCGGTTTCACAGTGATAAATTTAACCAAGAGAAAAATAAACTAAAATAGACACCCTGTTCAATAAGTGATAAAACACAAATTTGGGAGCATGTGAAAATGAAACTAGCGAGTGTCGTACTTGTCTTAATCGGGCTTGTGAGTGGATAAATCTCGTGACGTCAGCCTCCGTTATTCGTAAAGCGAGACATTAGCGGCTGGGATGCAAGGACTCTACGACGCCAATTCTCGAAGAAAGAAGGGCTGCTCGGCGGATGCTTTGAAACTGGCAAGCTTCCAGAGAACTTCCATCATCCAGTTAAGGTCCATGTCAGACACTCGCGGAGTTTAAACTCCCATCATTTTCTCGCCCTTCTGAGTCTTCACCAGAGAAGGTTTTCGGACCGATCGAATCTCGTTGTTGGGGAAACCATTTTTCTAAAGAATCTAAGCAACATTGTCAAAGGCTTGTCGCACTTTCATAAAAAGTTTTTTTTTTTTTTTTTTTTTTTCTCTACAAATTTTTGCATTTTAATTTTTATTTTAAATAGAGAAGTTTTGGCCGAAAAAAAGATCTGATAATTTAGGCTATTAATAGGACAATAGTAAAAAAGAAAAGAAAGTTTTAATTAGAAAGTTAGAATTTGCTTTTCACTTTATGTAAAGTATCAAGCTTAATAACTTTGTGACCAATTTTATTTAAAACATTTCAGGAACTAAAATTTATGGTGGGAAAAATATTTTTTTTTTTTATCTAATTAAGACAGGGTAAAAGTAAAGAAAGAAAGAAAGAAAGAAATCACGTTTGATATAAATGATACACTTTAAAATGTTTTTAACCACATGTACCGGAAGAATTTATGGAATAATGTATTTTAAATCTTTAACATTTTTTAAGGAAATAGTTTAAACCTGCTTGCTTAATCAGTTTGAACAGGGATAAAAATTACTTCGATACTAAAACATTAAATTTATTATTATTATTATTATTTTCATATAAATGTTGTGCCCTATACACACCTTTTCCTACGTAATAAGCGATTTTTTCATAGAATATGTACTTGATTTCTTGAAAACTGTAATTGAAATATTATATTTAAATTTCTTGCTTTGTGAACCTAAATATTTTCATGGTTACTATTAACCGAATTTTAAAATTATGATTTAAATTATTATTTAAACTTTATTTTTAAATTCAGATACCGAACATCTTTCTACCGAACAGTTCTTCCTCATCTGGTATGCTCGTATAGCAAGTAACCTTCATAAAAAAGGAAATTTTTAAATAATTTTCTCTCAAAGTAGCGGAACCTGAATTTAAAAGAAATTTTCCCTTTATAGTTCAGTTAGACTTGAGCTCCTTTACAATAAAACCCATTTAGAAGGAAAATTATATTAGAATTATTTTTCTTTCTAAGTTGCTATGGAAATTTAGTTCAGAAAAGTATGAAAACAAACATTATACAGAAGTATGCATAATTTAATGAGGAATGCAAGGGTTATCACATTACTAAGTCATGTAATAAGCAATTCGAATTAAACTAATTTAAAGACAATTATTGCATAATATTGAAAATTTTGTTATAATTCCATTGCTTTTATAACAATTGCTTTTTTACAGATTTTCCTTCAAGAGATCTACTATTGCAAGAATTTCTTTATGAGAATTTTGTTCGTTTCGTTATTTCGTTGTAGTAAAAAATTAAATGAGGAAAATATAATAAAATCGTTAAATATTACCTGCAAATAAAAATTTCACAATTCACTAGTAATAAATTGCATAATTTTATTATAATCTGAATAACTATTACTAAAAGCAATAAAATTGAGATGGTGGTTTGCTGTAAGTAAGAATTTGGGAAAACTTTTTTTTTTTTCCTTGCTCAAACAATAATAAAATCATTTGATTATAATAAAATTTTAGATGATATTGTTTCAATACCGTTAAAGAAACTTGAAATATTTCTGCTGGCATATTTTCAATCAATGCATTTAATACCATATAAGTTAAAAATAAATAAATAAATATGTGAAGAAAGTTCATTATAAATTAGATAAAGGAAAAATGCAAAAACATGAAAATGTCTCATACTGAATTTTCAACCATTTATAATATAAACTATACCTAAAACTTTACCATAAGTAGAAGAGAGAAGGGGAAAAAAAGGTACTTAAGCCTCGAATACTAAAAGTAATACTCTGGTGAGAACAATTACAACAATGAGTATAGAGTACACACAATATAAAGCCCCCTGAGATTGTATTGCAGTTGGATATCAACGTATACTTAATAAACCAGTCCGTTACCTATTGATACAACGATCATATTACAACAAATTAGTTATGCAATATGGCAAGATATACATTACAAATTGGCTATTTTGTTATAAAAAGGAACCTTAAAATAATAAATAAAATCATGTAACTTTGTATCATGAAAAATGGGTGGTTTGATAAAGGTGCCATACTTACTGCATGTTGCACTTTAAAATAATAATAATAATAATAATAATAAATACTTTAGACGGCTCTTTCATCTGTAATTCATTAAACAACTTTTACATTTAATTTTTGAAGTGAAATATGCACTGGAATTCAAATATACGAAGGTAGTCTTTTATCACTCATTTTTGCAGAATTTGCGACTTATAAGTCTAACTCTGCTTTTTTTAAAAACACTATCAAGGAAATATTTCCATTCCGCACTACTTCAGATTTAAAAGTATTGCCAACCTTCATAACGATCATTTTTAATGTATAATCCATATTATAACATCAAAATTTTCGTAAATAAAACAAGGGCTTGATATAGATTACTGTCACATTTTAGATTTTTTATTTTTTACCCTTTATGGTTGTATGTTTTCTTTTGCCATCGTTTCAGTACCAGTGGACGTAAAAAGAGGGTATACTGTACACATCTAGATGAAACAGGCAGTTGACACTTTTTTTCGTAAAGTTTTTCTATGAAGTATCTCAGACGATAATTTATGCGCAAACAGTCACTTTTCAAATAAGTCTCACTGTTCTTTGCTCAGACATGCAATCCTGGAGTTTTAAAAGCAGTGTAACTGTTTCAGAAATCCTAGCTTATAGGAAATTCCGTTCTATTGTTTCGGCCTCTTTTATAGATAAAACGTTTAAGGAACAAATTGGTAATGAAGGTGTTATTTTTTTATTACAATCTGACATGTAATTCGATAAATTTTAATGCTCGAACAAATTAATTATAATGATCTCTCTATTTGCTTAAAGATTTCCAAGACTTTTTTTTAATTTTGCAATCATTATTGCAATTTAGAATGAATTGGGTGCAATATAGGAACTTTTCTAGGAAAACTTTACACGACGAAGAAAGTTTCTGAAAAATTCTTCATCAACAACAAAAAATGACAATAAAAAGTAACAAATATTTATGACTAATAATCATTCCTGAAAAGCTGACATTCAATGAAAGCAATAATATAGGAAATTTGATTCTACTGGCATCTTTAAAAATGCTGTATTTTATACAAATAAAAAAATTAGAGGACGCAAAGAGTATTATGGAACATTTTTACACACCAGTATTCATTATAAATTGCTTTAGTTATACGAAATATTAGACGAATTAATAAAAAATCTTACAAACAATGTATTTATTTAAAAAAAAAAAAAATCTAGTATTATTTAGGATTTAACTTTTTTGTACAAATGTAGTTGAAATATTAATTTCTATTTTCATAATTTAGGGAAGAATATAAAACCTATCAAATTTTTTAAATACTGAAATTTCATTGAATTTATTTTTCCCAGTTTCTGAAACTATGTTATACGGAGTTTACGGAAATTATTACTTATAATTGAAATAATTATCTGGATGGTAATAAACAAAATGGAATGCAAACATACCTAATTACTATAGATAAATAACATATTGATATTTTAATTACAGATAATTATATATTGGTTTTAATAAACTAAATACAAATTTTTTATTCGTCTCTGTATTTTTCAACACTATGTATTTTACAAAATTTTTTCTCATAATAGACGGAAAAGCGGGTGATTCATGTTTTCTACCATACATTTTTTTTCTCAAGTGTAACGCCATACTGCCGTTTTTTAAATGGGTATTGGAAAAAAAATATATGTATAAATATATTATATTATTCGCTTTTTTTTTTTTTTATATCTGCGATTAACTAACAGAATATCTATTGAGTGACAAATATTTTGCCTTAAAAAATTTCTATCATTTTAACTATATTTTTTCAGCTGCTTTCTGCTAGAAAATAGACACACGTTGCTTCCTGTCTTTTAATACAGTAGCGGAAGGCAGAAAGTCAAACTATTCTTTCCCAGCTGTATCTTCATATGCACTCACTTAATTAAGCTCAAGGTCATAGCAATTTAATAACCCAGAGACGCGGGTAGCATACGCTGTGACTTGCCTGATTCCCCTTCCTTTTATAGAGTTTAATTTGCCACAATCCTTCCTCTAATTTAAGGCAAAATAGCTTATCCTAAACGTTGTTATGATGCTATTAAGGCTCTCTCAATAATAAAAAAAAATGTTATCAATTATGTTTATGCAGTTTAAATTTGAATATATTCTTCTGCAATTTATTTTTTATTCTTTGAATATTTAGGAAACTAAAACATTGGTCTACTCGTTGGGTTTAACGTCAAACTAGTGCAGCGCGGTGTGTAATTGGCGACGTTCTGGGACACACCCCAAGGATGGTTCGGAGGCATGCCATCACAATTCTGATCCTCCAAGGAGGGGATGGCTCCCCCGTGGAGGATCAGAACACGGTGACCCCAAGAGGTATAATTTTGATGGGAACAGGGAGGACCTAAAACGTTGGTGTCATAATTAAATATACAGCGATCTTCAATACAACTTCGTGGCTATCTTTTTTGAAATTTATTTTAAGTTTAATTCATAATTGAAATAATTTATTTTTAATTCAGATAGATTTCTGTTTGGTATGAATATCTTATACTGTCGAAAACTTACTTTTAATTATCGTAAAATTATATACAGTTGATATATTTACATTTTATAATGTTAAGAAATAATTATATCGATTTAATTCTCTGTTTTAACAACAGACTTACATTTAACTGAAATTGGATTTAGAAGTTTTAGGATTTCAAGGAACGTCTGCATCTGAAAATTTTAGAACATCGCGTTTATTATTGCACTAATATTTACAGTTACGTTTTTGGAGATCAGAATTAAATAAATTAGAAGCTGTAACATCAAATATACGCGAATCAAAACATGACAAAAATCACATAAAACTTCAGAACTGCATATCTGAACACATATTCAAAGACCAGAATTTTGGTCTTTTCCGCCAATTGTGGCTATCCATTTTCGTATAAGGCATGATAATTTCACAGTCTCAGTGAAAAAAATCGTCCATTCAGTTCTCATCATACGATGTCTAGGCGATATCACTGGTATTTTGTCCAGTGGTAACTAACCTGAAGAGGCGTAAATATCTTTTACATACATTTTTTACATAGTTTTTCTGGAATGTGTGAAGTAATACAAACAAAAAAAAATGTAGTCTTTACATATTAACATCACAGTTCTGTAAGTCCATAATCCGTCTTTGTATCCACTACTAAGGAATTTGGTTGCGAATGAGGTGAACGTCCAACCATGTGATGTGAAGATGGAGGAGGTGCCACCACTGGTTGTAAAGAAGGTGGTTGAGATTGAGGATTGGATATTCTGTTCGCATTTTGCTGGTCCGGATTATTATTGTTAGATGTATTGTTGGCATTATTGTTATTGGTTGTGTTTGTGTTATTCGTGTTATTGGAATTGTTGGCATTATTAGGATTTTTCTTCTTGACATTCTTTGTATTAGGAAGTTTATTGTCTTTCTTCCATTTCATTCGCCGGTTTTGGAACCATATTTTGATTTGCCTCTCTGAGAGGCAGAGAGCATGTGCTATTTCAATGCGTCGCCGTCGTGTAAGGTACCGATTGAAATGAAATTCTTTTTCTAATTCTAGTATCTGGTGCCGCGTGTAGGCCGTCCTTTGCCTTTTCGGCTCTACTCCAGGAAAATTTCCATTGGCAGCAACTGGAATAACAAAAATAAATCAGTTATAATATCATTTATTAAATGTGCATATGGAATATATTAATAAAAAATACTTTTAATTATATTACAAAAATTGCTCAATTTATCGTTACAATTATCAAGTTAGAAGTGGGAATAATGAAGAATAAGGTAAAGAAAATGTAGTTGATTAAAAGTGTAAGTTAAGTATCAATTATTTAAAATAACATTAAAATAACTTTTCTTCTAATGACTAATTTAATACTTGATTAATATTTCAGCTGTTAGTTTTAATGTAAATATTTATATTAAAATATCTACAAAAAATTTGTTTTTATACTTAAAAAAAAAAAAAAAAAAAGCTTATTTTAATTAAATTTAGATTATTTTGTTTTATTTAATGTTTATTTATCTTAATAGCCGTAAATGTGGAAGATAGTGAGAGGGGGGGGGGGGGTAGACAAACATTTATATGGTATCCTTACTTTATGTAAGACAAAAGTTTCAATGTCTACGTTAAAAACATTCCTCGAAATCTTTTTGAAATTTATTGAAATAGGGAAAGTAGTGCACCATAAATTTAGCTGTACTGTGGCAGTTTTCTGAAAAATATTTTAATTATATAAATGATATCATAAATACATCATCGGGAACTATAGAAGAAATCTATGTATAAAATAATTTGAAAATAAATAATGCTTTTGTGTTCATTGATAGTTTGATTTCCGGTGACACACATGTTAATGCATAATTGAAAACACATGTTAATGCATAATTTATTTTAGTCAACCTAAATGGGGTTAAGTTAAACCGAAAAACTGCGCATCAGATTTTTTTTTTTTTTTTTTATGTTTCTGTAGAAGAAACGACTGCTTAATCACTACGTAATTTTAAAAGAGAATGTTGTAAGAAATATTTATTTACGACAATTTATTTAAAAACGAGCTATTAAAAACTGAAAACAACGTGTACAAAAATGTGTAATGTCCGTATGCATTGTAAAACAAATAAGGTAAAAACCAGTCCTGTTTCGTATTAATATGAATCTTTTATCTCTTAAAATAAATGTAACATTTATTTTATTTTATTTTATTTTTTACAAGCACTGAAATACGAAAAGTGTTTAGATAGAAATTTTAAAAGTATAATCATAATCGAAATAAATATATTAAAATGATAAAATTTAATAAATATTAAATGTTATTTTTTAACGATTCTGGCATCACTAAATTTATGTAAAAGGAAAAAAAAATTGACCTTACTTATTTCTATAATACGAAACTCGGTTATCAAATTCTAATTACGAGAAAAACAGAAGAAGAAAAAAAGGCAGGCTTGTGTATATCCCCAAATTAAATCCGTTAAAATGAAATAACTTTGAAAAAAAAAAAAAAAAAAAAAAAAAAAGTTATCTCTGAAGAAAGAGATTTCATCTTGATTGTCAACTTCTTTCGACAAAACATTGTTCTTGAGACCATTACAGAAAAAAAAAAAAGTTTAAGAATAAAAAATAAAAATAAAATTCTGAGATAACAGACCAAGATTTTTGAGGGAGGGGTAGCTCTAACAGTATGGAAAGCAGGCGCACACCGAAGGTCTTTACACGGTAGCGAGTTGATTTATTGTTATTGCTAAAGTAATATGAGTCGCTGCAACGATTTGGAGAACGCTTTAAGTCTGTCGACCAGTGAGATATAATTTATGATTATGGCAGCTATTTATCGTACATGCACGTGGCCCCCATTAAAGCCTAGTTAACCTCACTTAAGTCATTTTGAATCGTTCCCTTGTGTTCACTCTCTTAACTTATATTCTAATGCGGTCGGGCTTGGAGTAAAAAGGATCACGTTGACAACAAGATTTTATGAATGGACGAGAATTTTACTATGAGGATGGGTGTAAAAATGAAACGATTCATTCAAAAGTTATACTCTTGTGACGTCACTGTGTTATTTGGGTGATGTAATAGTCTGTTTGCTTTGAATGGAATTGTTTTATTTTAACCGATTACTATAAAAGCAATAAAAAACTATTTTCTTAATTATGTAGTCGTTTAATTTACATTTTGGATGCACTGGAATTAGAAAGAGTGATTATATTCTTCGTTGCAAAATACTGATTTAAGCAAGTTTGAGATCAGTTAAGTAGCAGAGTATTTAAAATAATTATATTTGCATAGTTTGTGGGTGGGGGCAGTTCATTTACTTATCCAACTTCTACCGTTTCTATACATTAAAGTGTAATTCCCGCTCCCCCCCATATCATAGGTTGCTTTTATAATTGTACTCCTCGTATAAAGTTTATACCGAACTGAAAATTATTATAAATAATCTAATACTTATTAATGCTATAGTTTTTATAACTAATCAGTATCAGATAGAGTATGTTCGAGTAAGATGCCGTATCACGTGGGTCTCTGTTACACAGACGCCGTAGGGGGACGCCAGCCACTCATAGGAGAGGTATATCATTGACGAGACGCATGTTACATTTTTGCGAATATTTCGGCATTTTTTAGATTAGCATACATCGATAATCCATCTATCTTCATCAGGTAACAGTTAAAAAATTTGACTTGTTCCTTTTTTAGCTAGTTATATAAAACCGCAATTTAAACTTTAAACAGGGAAAAAAAAATAGTAATAATTCGGATATTTTTTAAAAGTACAATGTCTGGTTATCCCGCCAAACCTATAAAAATGGCCGGTTCCCCCATTTGTAAATAATAAACGGACTTACGTCTTTTCAGTTTTTTGGGGTAAGATGAAAATTTTTTGGAGTAAGATACCGGTAGTTTTACATTGACAAAAGATGCTTCGTTGTCTCCTTATTGTTTTAAGATGTAAATCTAGGCATTAATTTTTGCAAAATATTAAATAAGATAATAGATAATATTTTGTTTTAGTTTTGACTATGTCAATCATGAGTTTAAAAATAAATATATAATGTTTCATAAAAATGTGCATCGTACATTGAAATCCCATATGCCATCTTACCCCAAGATTGGGATGAGATGCCGAAGCGAAAGCAGTAAGGAAAATTTTTATAATATTTATGAAATTAAATATATTTTCACAGGAAATCAATAAATAACACAAATGTAACTAACAAGGGATTTTACAGAAATTTTAAATAAGAACGATGGCGTCTTCCATCAAACTACCTTATTTTCTTCTCTAAGCAATATTAAAATATCACAAGTTTACAAATTTTTGTTCCTAATTTTACTGTTAATCAATATCTATATACATATTTATATTTTTTCTTCTTTTCAGACTCCTTTAATAGAAATTAAATTTTTTGATGGTAATATCTATCTCGCTGCCAAACTTAAAATGATGATATAAGCTTTGGATTAAACGTTTTATATGAAATTGGTATTTTATTTGATTAAAGCATCCAAAATGTAAATAAGAAATTAGCGTTTTCCAATCACACCAGTTCTTTGACATATAACTGAAAATTTCAAAGCATTTTGTTAGAAAACGTTTGTAAAGATGAATAGGTATTTTACTTAAAATATCGTTTAAAGTAAAATACCGATTTTACTTTTAATGATGTTTAAAAATAAAATCAGAATTTTACTGAAAACATTTTATAATATAAATGTTTAATAATAATATCGGTATTTATACTAAATTAAAGAACTGGTGTACAATCAATATTTAAACTTGAAAAACATCTTTACACACCATAAAATTAATGGAAGCACTACTGGTTTTGAAAGGACAAGGCTTTTCCTGTTTCTTCTTTTACGTATTTTGCACCTGAAAAAGAAAGGCCACGTCCTTTCGAAACCGGTAGTACTTTCTTTAATTTTATGGTACGTGAAGAAGTTTTTCAAGTTTAAATATCGGTATTTGACTTTTTTTTTCTTTTTTAGTGTCTATATATATGTGTGTATACAAAACCTCTTCAAACACTGCACTATATGAAACCAAGTATCACATGAAGAACTATAAAAAAGGAATGAAGTTGACAATAAGAAAAGAATATATATATATATATATTTAAATTCAAACAATTAGTATTAAATGAAAGATTTTTAAATATTTTTTAATTTATATTTACATTTATATTTATGTTTATTTATTTATTTTTAAGGAAATGAGTTACTCTTAAGACAATATAAGTATTTACTAATATTTTTCTTTAAAAGTTTGAAAAAAAGAAGGGGGGGGGACTTGTTTTTATAAACTAAAAACATATTATTAAAAAAACTTTTATAATGCTTTTTGTAGAAGTTTGAATTTTAGTCAGGGTGTCACACTTGCTTTACATCATTTGTTGTAGTCTTTTATTGAAGAATCTCATGGATTAGTTAAATAAACCTCATTTAATTATTAATTGGTTAATTAAAGTGAAATAAAAATGTATGCAAATCTATAAATATATATTTTAATTGATAAAAAAAATTTCATGGGCACCCAAAAAAGCAAGAAAATTACATATGGAAAGCTGCTTTTAAAACCAGAGTTTCAGAAAAAATTTAAAAAGATAAATAAAAGCATTCAAGACTGTTTTCCTTGTCAGAAAAACTTTTAATACGTTTACAGTTAAAATAATATGTGTCAGCCTCAAATGCTTTTAAAAATTTTATTTTATTTTATTTTTTATTAATTAATTATTATTATTATTATTATTATTATTATTATTATTTTCATATAAAAATGACTATCATTGAAGTTGTATACAATTTCATGGTAGACAGTGACTGTCAAGTTAGGTACTGTAGCTAATTGCTTATGGGGATTATGCAATTACCTATCATCGCCGATGGTCGTTAACTCTACGAGGAAATATTTTAACAGAATTACACATTACTTATTGCATATATTTTTTAAATTCCATTTTGAAATTAAAAAAAAATAATAATTAACGACAGTTAAATTAGTACATGTTTTCCAAAACTTCATTATTTAAATTGGTAATAAACTTTTGTAGCTATAAATCGGAAAAACGACCCTAGTTTACTAAAAAAAAAAAAAAAAAAAAAGATTAAAAAACGATTCTTATTAAAAACTATCCTAGTTCATCTGTCGCACTTTATATGTATACAATAAAACACTCTACCAGATTTTTATATTTTTTAATAGTGATATAAAACCTCAATCACTTGACAAAATCTCATATATGTGACACTATTTCATAAAATTCATTTGCTTTTTATTATTTTTTATTTTTTAGTAAGTACTGCTTAATTTTTTATAATTAAATTACATGAAACTTTGTTTACAAAAATCACTTTCAAATCCGAATTTCGCCTTTGTATATTTTATACGAACTAATAATAATAATTGCAGCTGAAAAAAAAAAAAAAAAAAAAAAAAAAAAAAAAATGCGTAATTATCAAATAAAATTGACCACGCGTATACGCGATATACTTTTCCACCACGGCCATTTAAATTTAACATTTTAGTTTTTGTGTTGTATAATTTTCGAATTAAATTATTACAGCATTTTATGTTAAATTGTTATCTTGGGCTGTATTTTTGTCCCTTTTTTCTACAAATAAAATCCTCTTACCCCAAAAATGCGTGCATTGAATATAGCTGTGCCACTGATTCATATTTTTTTTTCTTGCGTTTTGTTATATTAAAAAAATATTTTGGGGAATTTTATGAAAACATTTTACGGATTTGTAAGAAAATTTTGGGGTGGAAAACATGATGAAAAGTAAAACTAGATGACTAATATTATGACTATGTCTTATTTTAATTTTTAAAACCAAGAAAGTTGTTATGTAATAATCTTTATGTTAATCGTAAACAGTAGAAGCGGACTTTTTATCTTTTTGTGTATACATCGAGTCTAAGTCAAAATAGATTGCATCAATATTTACCCCCTCCCTTAAAAAATGTAATAATACACAATTATGATAATTACACTTTTGTGACTCGAAAACAACAACTATAACAATGCAATTTGTCGAATCAAATCTCACTTCCTGTGTACTATATCATTAAAGCCTCTTTTTGATTCATCTTATGGTTGTTGCACTGCTAGTTGTAGTACTACTGTTATTTTCTCACCTTGCTAAAAATTCAGAAGTGTACGATTTAAGTGCAGTGACTTTGCGAGGCTGCCTAGTTATTCGTGAATAAATTTTTCATGCCTGCACGCTATCATATTGCAATCCCTTAAATTCGAGATTAGGTGTGTATATTTTGTTTTGCCTTTTTTGCATTCGTATGTGATATGTATGTAATTAAAAATCAGAGGATTATTAATCTCATTTTGCATTTTCATCCGAATAAATACCATCATGCAAAATTTTACATGGAATAACCCATTTGTGTTTATTTGGATTATAAGATACACATAGCTGATATTTTACAATCTTCGCTCAGCATATCAATATATAAAATAAGATACTAAATTAAAGTTTTTCATTATGTTACCGAAATATAAGATATAACAAAAAGTGGTAAATAATTAAATAATCTTGAATAATTGAAGACTTCATAATTAAAAGAACAATACTTTACAAGTTTCCAATCACACGTTTGCAAACAAGTTTGCAGCAATTGTATGCGGTATTAAGAAAATTTTAGGGATATGTGTATGGTTTTCATAGGTTTTTTTTTTTCTTTCTTTCTGTTATTTAAAATGGTCTGAAAGGAATAATAAATGGTCTTAAACTGAGAAAGAAAAAACAAAGAAAATGCCTTATACAAATGGATTATTAATAATTAATAATTTTAATTTTGTAATTAATTTCTCGTTCTTATATAAAGTAAATAGTTGAAGTATTATAAGCGCAGATAAACATTAATTATTATAAATCAAAACATAAGCTATAATCTAAGAATACTCATTATTAATATAGTGCCTTGTAGGATACACTATAATAAATATATTCCTAAACAGAAATAAATAAATAAATAAATATAAGTGAGCGAGTGTCTGATTATGGAATTGTAAATTGCATTTAACATGTTATATTGTAAATTGCATTGTAAGAGAACAAAAAATTCAGCAAAATTTGTATTAATTTATTAAATTGTTTACTTTTCCGGCAGATTTCAAGAAAACATAAGAAATTTCGTGAAAAAAATTCCGTTCACAAGTAAATTTTCCCCAAAACATTTCTGTTTGATTCAATATCTCATTTTTTAATATAAGAAAATAAATCTTAGTAATCATTATACGAAAGTGTATCGATTTTCAATTCAACTATGACATACAGAAATAATAAATCGCGTATGGAATAATAATTCGTTCATACGGGTCTTTCAAGTTGGAAACCCTTTCATATCGCTTTCACATAATTCAGAAAAAGAAAAAATAATAATAACTACGTCACCCAAAGTGACATTTTGCATTTTCGTTTGAGTGAACAACACACTTTTTAAAGTGTTTCGACAAAAAAGACCGTTAACTATTATAATAGTGTATGGTTCGAAAAACATTGGTGAAAAGAAGAAATGTAATTTTCCTTAGGGAAAGGAATAATAATAATAATAATAATAATAATCTTATCTTTTTAGAAGGTTGTTCAAAAAATATCGGAGAGAAATGACGCAACACATGTCAAAACAGTTTGTCAAGGTAAATAAATGGAATATTAAGCGTGAATTATGGTCAATAATTCCTTGATAGCACAAAAAGTCTATTTTAAGTAATCTGATATATTTATGCTTGTATATACATTTAATAAATAAAAGCAGTTGTTACAGATTAAAAGAAAAGATTTCCAGCTGATATGAAGACTTTTTTATGCAGCTATAGGTTATTACAAATTTTTATTAGTATTTTCGACATATTTAATCTTTTCTATAGACCCTATTTTATTTAACTGTAGAAATTTAAACAAGAAGAGAAATTTGCTCAAATATTAACGCATGCCAACAATCAAGAAAAATGTTTTTGGTCTGTAATAAGATAATTTTTCTTATGTCTTCAGATTTATGGCGTAAGTCTTTATTGTGTGATATAGTCTTAAAGTTTTAACGCTTTATCATAACATTTTAATAATAACAGTTGTTATTAACTTTAAATTTGATTTTAGGTAAATGTGTGACGTAAGTTTTGCTGTAAATATATGTAGCAAGTTATTTGAAATAACAATTATATTTTAATTTATAGCAATAAATTAAGACAATATTACATTTATTGCATGATTTTTTCTACCTTTATCAACAACTTAAAAAAATAAATTGTAAAAATTGACCGTCAGTAAATAAATTGTAGTATTTCCAAACAAGAACAAATAGTTATTTTTAGAAGTTCAAAATTATAGAAAAAGGTGAAACTGTCGATACGATGAAAATTGTAATTTTGATTAATTTATTTTAATTTTCTTTTACCTATTAGTATTACAAAAATATATAAAAAATAAATATCCCCGTTATATTTAAATATGAGATTAATTTATAAAATTTTTCTTGTTGACGATTTTAAACATTTAACAAAGATGTTTATAATATTTTTACAATTTCTTTTGTTAAACAGTTTTAACATTTTGAAACACTCGAAATTAAGCTTGTATCTACTTCTAATGCCTAATTCTAATATAAAGTATCGAGAAAAAATAATTAGTTTAAGTTTATAAAAATTAACACAATACTTATAGACTTAAATAAAATAAAAAACACTGAAATTTATTTTCAAATGCTACTATTTTATTAGAAGCCAAACGACGGTGGAGAAAAAGAGATCATCAGTAGATTTTGTTGAATTTTTATGGCAATTTAATTTTATTTGAACTTCAGTATTTTTTCATTCACTATTATTATACAGAATATTATAAACTTATAACTATAATACTAATAATATCTTTAATTCTGTGTTCCTATTTTTTATTTATTTATCTATTCTTTTTTTTCTAGGAACACCGTACAGTATTCCATATTTGTTGTTATTCACTTTCTCCGTTATAGAGCACATTATTCGTTTAAATGATATATTTTTATGCGAATAATATTTTAAAACTAAAATGGTGTATTTGAGAAACCGTTTCCAACAGTAAATACAATATTAAAAAAAAATAATATTGAAATCAAATGTATTTCTTAATAATGTGCTTGTCTTAAAAATATAGTAAGAAAAACAGAAGAAAACAAAATTCTTAAAATAATGTTTTTTTTCGCATAAAAACCTTGTAACAAAGTTACTTGTTTTTTATAAATAAATTTCGCAATTTTAACTTTCACATATTTTAAGCTCTTTTGAACTGTGTTACTGTTTTTAAATGTTCAACCTTTTTTCATTATTCAATTACTACAGTAGAACTTGGATAATTCGAAGTTGAAGGGACCAGAGAAAAATTCGAAATATCCAAAAATTCGAATTACATATACTATTTTGTCAAAAAAAAAAAAAAAAAAAGAGATAAATAAAAAAAAAAAAAAAATTAAAACTCTACTATCAAAGATTTAACACATAAACTTTATGTCTAAGAATACTTCTACACCCCCCTCCCATTAAATCAATTTTTTTTACGAACTTAATTATTCAACACTTTTTTTTAAAGATAGTCAGATATTTTTTTTTTATTTCTTCTTTAAGGACAATCTTTGCGTCATAGCATATGACTTGATACAAAAATAGAATCTTCTTCATTAGACATGACTTTCAATAAAAAAAAAAAAAAATTAAATTAAATGTATATGCACCATATCTTCTGATACACTAGCTAGGGGCTTCTCTTGTATTTTCTTATCCTTCTTTTGAATGACTATTAAAATATATTGGCTGAGAAAAATCTCGGGAACAAATTTTACAGTAATATTTTAAAGGTAATCGTATGAAAAATTCGAATTATCCAAAATAGAATTCGAATTATCCACGATTTTTTAACACTATTTTAATACAAAATTCAAGGGACCGAGTAAAAAATTCGAATTATCCAGAATTTCGAATTAAACAAGTTCGAATTATTCAAGTTTCACTGTATATTCTTTTCTGAGTTAGCATCCCTTCAAAAACAGCATTTAGTAAAACACGTTTCATGTATTTTTTAATTTGTTTCTATAGAAATTGACTTTATCGGGTGATGCAAAATATCGATATAATAACAATTACCGCATAAAATGTTGATTTTCTAGTAGCAAAATATAATCAAACCAGGATAGCCTTTTTTTTTTTTTTTTTTTTTTTTTAAGTGCAGGGCAATAAAATATTTATTTGATAACACTTTATATAAACATTTTTTTTTTTAATTAAAAATATAAAATAATTAAAAAGAATAAATTCCGTGTTTTTAAATGAGAGATTTTTTTCTTAAGTATTTGCATTTTAAAAATTTAAGCTTTTTTAAGGGAAGGTGGGGAGAATTATGCTATTAAGGAACGTCTGTATTGTGCAAAAAAGTTACTAATTGCAGTTCAATGTGATTATACTCCAAAGTATTCTTACGAATTCGACAGAAGATTTTTGCTGTGAAATGACCGCTTTTTCCTAGAATTTCGCTATTGTTTTAGTGCTCTACTATCTTTTCTATTAACAATGTTGCAATATTGTACTGTTTCTACTGGCGTTATTGCATAATGTTTCAGTAAAGTTGTAAACAGTTAACAGTTAAAATATTATAAAAACAATTCTAATGAACACTCTTTTTTTTTTTTTTTTTTTTTTTTTTTTCACTGTGAAACATATTGAAAATTTTATATTGTATTTTAATTATATTCCTTACTCATAAAAATGTTTTAAGTTGTGCACATTTGTCAAGATGCAATAGAAACACAATCCCAATAATTTAATGTTTTATTTGTATTTATTTATTTGTAATGAATCACATAAAGAATTATTACAAAAAAAAAAAAAAAAAAAAAAAAAAAACTTTTACGATATCGCAGTACTCTTTTATAATACATCAAGGATTTTTTCCAGACAGAAATTTAAAAGCAATATTTGAAAGATATATTAAAAACCTTTATTACTTTTTTTTTTTTTTTTTACTGATCCTCTGAGCATCGTTATTAAATATCTTTGTAGAAATTTTAGCATTTGATTTACATAGGAATATGTTTATAATTGCTGTGTATATAACCTTGACTAATATTTGAAAAGTATTTGTAGTGTACGACAAGAACAAAAGTTTAGTTGACATTATTATAAAAAATTTCAGCGACACGAGGTTTATTAAGCAGTAAAAGGACTTCGTACATTTTTTTTTTTCTCCAATTAACGAATATATGCATTCACAGCCAATATGAACATCGATGAGTAAAAATTTATTACTCCCACACTAAAACTATAAAAATGATTAAAAAGGTTTAAAACGTTTTTTCATACAGTGTGAAAAACATAAATCAGGTTCATTTATGTAAAATAACTATTACAAATAAAATACACTTCAGAAATGTCTCGTAAATAATGTTGTTTATCCTAATTTATTTTACTGCTGTTTCTGTAAAAGAATACGAGATGCTCATGCGCAAAGGAATCATTCAATATGAAATACTAAATACACTCCTTCTCATAATTATAAGGACACCTGTTTTTCTATATTAACTAAACACTGAACACTATTATTTAAACAAATATATTTTTAATTAATTTGAATTTCATTAATAGATTGTATTTAAAAAGTTTAATCATTTTTCTATCTTAAAAAACTTTAAATATGGTAAAAAGATCATTTTTCAGATGTTCACAATTATAAGGACAGCTCGAATTTTAGTAATTTTTTTCAGTTATTCTTTAAATTAATATTTTATGGGGTCTCTTTTTAGGGTTAAACAGTCAGACATTCTCTCTGGTATATATATATATATATATATACATTTCTTTTTAATATTCAGTTTTAATACCATTTCGTATAGCATATATGATATTCTTAGTACATTTAAACTATTTAAAATTGCTTTCCACTTGCATGCACTTTTCTAATATCATAAATTAAGGTTTTTTACAACTTTTAGGCCATGGGAAAGGCAATAATACAGAAGTTTCTTTCTTCAGACTATTTCCTATTGCTCTAAAAGTAGAGCAAAAATGTAAGTCTTGTTGAAAAAAATATTATTACCCCCAAAAATGTAACAAAAATCCGATAATTCCACGCTTAAAATTTACGGATATTCTCTTGATGTTCATAATAATGGAAAAAATTACTAAATTCATTCTGCCTTCAGTAGAAGCAGCTCCCCAGAGCACCATAGATCCACCTTTAAAATGCCCGATTCATATCTGCCTTTAAAAATTCTGCTCTGTCTTTCGCTATCTTCGTGCCAGTAACTGTTAAAACCATTTGGTTAATCAAGAATAAAATGTTTTTCATCCGAAAATGCAACATTTTACCATTTAATATTGTCTTTATTCAACTTTAACACAGACGTTCTTTCCCCCCATTAAATGCTGATTGATTATTACAGGTTTTTTATTCATTTTAAGATATTATTAATTATTTTAAACATGCATAAATGTGGACCCCAACCTTTCGTTAAAAATTACGAGCAAATTCAGCAGCAGTCATTATGAGTAGAACAGTGAGTCTTCGATCTCTGTAAAACAACTCTGATTTTGCATCAGATCTCTCTTCTATCGAACCAGCAATTCAACGTTTGATCACATTTCCTTCAGCAATTTTAGACCTACGAATCTCATTTGAAATTCGGCGGATTGAAATTAACCTTCCACTTAAAAAACACATTTATCATACTTCACTACTTGAACGTTCTTTTTTTCGAGGAGTTATCAGTAATGTCCGTCCAAGAAAAATTGAAGGCTTATATATGAATTAATCTATCCCAGTAGTTAACGAATTCGCATGTCAACTGTAATTTATCCGCTAGTAAGTTAAATAAAACGAAAAAATCTGGATTGTCCCTATAATTATAAACATCTAAAAACGTGGAGAAAAACACATTTTGCATTATTTTTTATTAATTTTGTTTTATATTAAAAAGATTATAGCAATTTTGGTTTTTAGAATACTAGATATATTAAGTGCACTTAGTATAATCTTGTTCACAATTATTTTTACATTAGTTATTTCAAAATATAAAGTGTCCTTATAAATATGAGAAGGAGTGTAGGTACCACTGTAAATATAATTGATTGAAATTTTGACAAAAATGTCTCTGAAATGGGCCGTTCAGTCTGATGATGCGAAAAAGTGTCTTATCTATTTCAGACATTTGAAGTATCTTAAACGAAGTTAAGTTAATATTTTTCATAAGTAAATAAATAAATAAATAAAAGTTGTGTGTTATTTTGTTTATCTGCTAAAAACAAATTTTAGGATAAAATAGGGCATAAATAAAATGCTATTAATATTTACAAGAAAAATTTCTATTTTTCGGGTCTGAAATTGAACCGAATGTCAACGATTTCATTAGGCGAACGTCTGCTGTATCACCTAGCATGATACACGGCATTTTACACTTGTATGATAGAATATGTTTTAGTATTTGTGAAAGGAATCACAGTTTTATGTTTTAATCGGTACTTTTAACAATAAAACTATCCATAATATATCTAAAGCTTAATATATATTATATTATTGTCTTGTCTTAAATTTTAAATGTAGAGGTTTAGAGTTCTTTTGTAAATTGCAAAACAATTATGTGAAAATAGCAGGCTATCGATTTTTAACGATTTCTCTTTTTAAACTGATGTTTAAAAGAAAAAATATATATATATTGTTTTATATTTTGCATGTGGAAGAAAAGAGTTAAAAAAAAAAGCAATTATGCCCAAATTATTCAAGAATGTTCAGTTACAAATTCGCTTTCTTAGCTACAAGTTACTAGCTTCGTTCGTTTTATTATTTTTTGTTTTATTATATGAGAATGCTTTAAATAAAAATTAACTTTTTTTCTGTAAATAAAATAAGTTTCACGTCTAAGTACTATAAATACATTTACTACTTATATAAAATAATGTTAAATTTATTGAATGTGAAACGAAGTTAAAACAGGATATGCATGTGACTTAAAATGGATTCTATGTTAAAAATTTGCTTAGAAGTGCAAATGTCTGAATTTCTATCTGTCTGAACTGTGAAATGTCTCTATTTCTAAATGCCTAAATTTGTAAATGTCTTAATTTCTAAGTGTCTAATTTGTAATATGGCTTAATTTCCGACATATCAAACATATTCAGACACTTATAACAGCTCGTTTATGAAAAAGCACTTATGTGTCTTAAATTTAGACACGTGGGCTGTTTCGCATACTTACGTGTGAAAATTCTCATACTTACGTGTTTCAGACATTTTTGTGTCTGAATTGGTATTTTAGACACATTTCTGTCTGAATTTAAGACGTATTAATTTACAGTGAGCAACGAGCTTTAGTGAGCATATTTAAATTTTTCCGAAATCCAAAGATATTTCTAAAAGATACAGTACAGAATGTGAAGAGAATCTGACAGACTGAAATCCTACACATTTTTGAACTATATTAAATACTGTATAATATTTACCATAAATGAAAAATAATACATTTTTCCACTATGTTGTTGTTGATATAATGCGACATCTATGTATATGTTGATTATGTTGATGTAGAAGACGACCTTAGTTTTTTCAACTATTTTGAAAAGTGTTTAATCCTTTCATTCCCCGTGATGCCAACTGGAATCATAACATTTCAGATTTTCTTTCTTACCATCTAACACTCCCGCTGATTCAAACGAACAATATTAAAATCTATATACATTTTCCCACAGAAAAAAAATATATTTTAGATGATTTCACTATCCTTGTTGATAAATGAAAGTATATTTTACTCTATTTTGATAATAATATCGGAATCAGTTTTCTGTTTTGGGCAATTTAAGTAAATTAACTGTTTGAAATGTTTTTTATTATATTTTTTAATGTTTATAATTTGTATTTTAATTAATTGCAATATGTATTTCTTCCAAAACTTTAATATTTTTATTTATTGAAAAGTTATGATTTTAAATGGCATCAGTGGTTATATTAAACATAAACATGCACCTCTCAGTTGCTTTGTTAGCTATATTAATTCATACTCTGCTATTACTCCTACTTAAAAAAAAAAAAAAAAAAAAAATATATATATTACCTTTGAAATAAATTTATTACTAAATATAAGATTTATTGTTTTATGGATGGAAAAAATTAGGAATGAAAGGGTTAAATAAATTTAAAATGCTGATTAATGAGATATTTTTACGCATTTCACATGTTAAAAATCGAGATTTTAAGCTTTAATTTACAATCTTCCGAGAGATAATAAATGTAATTTTTTTATTTCTTCGTATTGCAGTTCCAATTTGTTTGTTTTTGTTTACATTGACCTTAAATGTTATTTATTTGTAAATAAACATGATCTTTGTTAATTTTAATTTTAAGTTTTTCTTATGGATGTTGCTATAAAATGGATGTTTCTGTGGCACGCAGCAGGTAAAGCGGTATAATAGTTATATCAGATTAAAAAGTGTCAGTGAATATTTTTCTCTGAAATTAAGGACTTATTTATTTATTTATTTATTTTCCTAATCTGAAAGACAGGGCAGTATTTTTGTAAGAAAAACTGCCGTGCGAAAGAGTATCGTCACAAATAAATAAATAAATAAATAAAATTTAATATTTTAATATCTATATCCACTTGTAAAATAATTATCTATATATTAATATGTAATCATGAAACTTATCGTACGTTTTTAGTCTATTTTCAATAAAAGGAGAGGTTTAAAAGTTGTATCGTTTAAAAGGTACTTTAATTTGTGCTGTCGAAAAAAAAAAATTCATTTGTTGCCAACAAGACATACAAAAATACTTTTATTTTTATACAATTTTCCTTTTATACATCTAATCTTTTATATTTAAAATTCCTGTTGTTAAATCTGCATGGGCAATTTTTTAATTTTTTATACAATGGCTCGTGATTTAGCTCATTTTCTGGATTTGTTTTCTTAAACCTAAAACATAACGCTGCACGGGAGAATCACCTTATTTTTTTCCCCCCAAAAGAAGTGAGTAATTCTTAATTTATATTCTATTTTTTACGGCTATTTTATAATTTGTCTGGCTACAGAAATAAGTAAGATTTTATTTTTTTACAAACTGATGACTTATTGTTAGGATATTGAAAGTGTTCTTTACTATAGAAATGCCCAGAAGAAAATCTTTGACGGATCCGGTTGAGAGGCAAAGAGATAGAGAAGTTCATGGGGATATGCATCGTTATGTAAATAAAGACGTTGATAGCCATTTTTTTTTAAGGACTAAGAATTTACTAAGAATATGATTAACATGGAAATTTTGAATTTCTACATTTATTATTTAAATATTTGTTTTTAAAAATTGGTTTAATAATTTTTACCACTGGCTGATGTAACTTCTGTTTAACAGCTATAACTGTTGCAATACATTGTACATTTCTTAAATTCGTTGTTTAAGATATAATCATCATTACACCTGTTTTGAACTGGTATATAGATGCGATCATTGATAGTTAAAATTTAACATGTTAGAAAGTACTTTTTTTTTTTTTTTTTTTTTTTCTTTTTTGTTAATTCCTCAATTAGATATTTTTAACAGTGGCTTGTTTGATATGTATTTATATAAATTATACACATTCAAAAATTTCCTGTTTATCTTATTTATTTATTTATTTATTTATTTTTTGCTAACACTAGAAGTGTGTTCTAAAATGTAAATCTTAAGCGAATGTTTGCATGATTTTTTTCTTTCTTTCTTTCTTTCTTTCTTTTTTTTTTTTTTTTTTTTCATGTAAACTCCTGTCCAAAAGTATGTATAGTTAGCTAAATGATTAAAAAAGTATTATAGCACTTAATATTTTCAGAATTTTGATTTTAAATATTTGTTTTTAATCTATATATAATAACGAATATAATAATTGAGTGAGACAATGTCTGCAAACTTCAAACAGTATAGAAATATATGACTTTACTTCCTCCAAACGAGACTAAACTTTTAATTCCAACTTCTTTTACAGAATGGACTTTTTTCTTTATGGAATTATTCTGTATAAAATTATTCCTTCTAAAATTTATATTTCGTACTTTTCTTATTTTTAAAACAAAATTAATGCAGTATTTTTTAAAAAAATATATCTTTTCGTGATTTGTGATTTTACAGTAGTTATGTCATTACTAATTATTAAAACGTGTTTTTCCCTAAACTAGATTTCCCACACTCTAATAACAATATGGAATTAGATCAGAATATGAGTGACATTGACTGTAAGGTAAAAAGCTCAATTACTAACTGTGTCTTGCAATCGTTGATCAAAACGAAATTCAAATTCGTAATTAATGACTATAATGCAGTGCTGAAATCTTATAATAAAAGTTTCATTTACTTAAAGCAAAATCACTAATGTGAGTATTACAGGTCAAAAAGAAATATATATATTATAAATTTAAAACATAAAGCAGTTATAATTTACAAAGCTGGATTATGCTGTAAAGATCACGAGTTGTTTTACAGAATTTTATTGCATTTATTTATGCATTTTGCCCTACATTTATTAACTCGCCCATTTTTTTTTATTTCATGTATTATTCATTATCAGTAAACGTAATCTTTGCTTATGATAGTTCTGAAAATTTTAATTTTCTAGAGTTCTTTGGAGCTGTCAGCAATCTTCTCAATATAATAGTTATCTTTTTAGACTATTCAGTACTTCTATCATTTTAGCTTGCACGTGATCATTTACGTTTGTATTTGTTAGCATGTGTTTCTGAAGAAACATATTTGAAACGGAAAAAACTTTAAATCTGTCCTATTTCAGTTAAATATATCTCAGAGAAGCAACCATTAAATGTTACATTATTTATTAATAATAATAATACATAATATAAAAATATTTCTTTTTGAGAGAACTGATAAAATATATTTTGTTTTTAAATAGAATAATGAAATTCTGAAAAACAAATGTTTTATTATTTACTCTATATGGAAAATTTATTTCAACAAAATAGTGACTTAGCAATAAACAAAAAGTTTGACTAACGGAGCAGTAAACGCGATTATTCTGTTTAAATTATTATTCTCAAAATTGTTCTTATTTCCTGAATACTTTTAAAGGTGTACTAACTGATTTTTTTTCATTAACTGAAAAGTTAATCTTTTAAATTTTAGTTGTATATAATTCTGAAGAATATATGTCAAATCTCAAACAATATCCTATATTCAACCTCCAATTATTTTCCTTATACACATGATAACAAGTAAAAGTAACTAAATACTAAATGGAAACGAATATATTATTATTACTAAGGTTTTGATAAAATGTCCGTAAAAATGTCCGTAAGAAATTGAAATTTGCATTAAAGTATGTTTTCGATTCCAATTTTTCTTTGCTTGTTTGTTAACCATCACCAATACCTCAATAGTCAAAATCAAAGTTTTTCTGTATTCAAGGTCCTGTATTAGTGTTACTTTGAGTTTATTATAATGCAATGTTACTTTTACACTGCACTCGAGCCTACTTTTTTGCCTGGTGAAGGATTACGCTTAATTGTTTCAACATAAAACACAATTGTTGCTTGCGTTTGTAATTTATAGTGTTTGCTTACTTTCGTTATCTTTCAACACCAGTTTTTCGGTCTCACTGTAAAAAAAAATCTCGTAAGGTGGTTACGGGGAAAGCCCGGCAGCAGAGATTCCAGACAAAGCCCGTAAAAAAAAAAAAAAAAGAAAGAAAAAAAAATTGGTTTTACGGGCAAAATGTTTTTTTACAGGCATGTAACGTAATTTAAGGTTATTATATACTTAATTTACGGTCTAAGCGTTTCTTTTTACGGGCTTTGTCTGGAATCTCTGCTGTCAGGCTTTTCCCGTGATCTTACGGAATTCTTTTTAACAGTGATATTTTACTGCAAATTGTCAATTAATAACCGAAATGAAACTTTTCGGACTTTGCGGGAATAAGTATTAATGAAACAAAAACATACATAGAGTACTTAAACCCTTAACATTACGTTTAAAATATCTTAAAATTTAAGTATTTGTGTTGTTTTTGCATAAAAATATTAACGTATGCAGCAGAATGTACAATACCATAAAAATGTGCATAAAAAGTATGCGCTTTCGTATGTTTGACTGCTATTTTATATTTTAAAATTAGTAAATCGTAACCTAAATGGCATTTTTTGGACCACCAAGTTTTTATTGCTGATGTAAACTTTAATTATTACCTTTAAAGATATGCAGAAACATATCACAAGGGGGAAAAAAGGAGCAGTAAGTAACATTTTCAAAAATTAATTATATTTTATTAATTATTTATCGTCACATGAGGCAACAATATTTAATTTTGAAAAATTAAATTTAAGAAATAATTCCGTGTACTATCAATAGCGGATTTCTTTCTTGAATAGCAATTATTCGAAGATCTGCTGAAACTGATATCTTATCACCTTGTTGTTTTAAATGGATGAGGCCATTTTTTCTTAACGTTTCATTGTTTCTACAATGTTTACAGTTAATTACCTGCGGATGTTTAAATATATCAAATCCTTATTTTCGTTCGAGAGTTCTAATTTTGGAATGCCTCATCAGGGAACAAAACTCCTCATACCTAATATGCATCATCTTTTTCTTCCTCAGAAAGTAATTAAAAACAAATAAAGATAGGAAAGAATGTTGTCTTTTAGTAGGTAATTAGTTATATAAGATTTCTTATAATTAAAATCACATTAATCATTCTACGAAACTAAAAACACTGTACAAAAATCATGCAAATTCAACACTTTTCAGAGTTATTTGAAGATTATGATTGCGTTGCTTTTTCAGAGTCCAAATTCTAATTTTCATCTGAAATAACTAGAACGAATTTTGATAGGCGTCACTGATGTTTTTTTAACGTCTAACCTGACCTAGTTCCTTAAAAGCATTTCAAAATACCTGAAACGTACTCGTTTTGTAAAATTTAAGTCATGATTCTGATTTATTATTTCTCTAAAAAAAATTATGAAACATTTTGCAAATATACGAACATTTTATTATTTTTTTTATTTAATTTGCTTAAACTAAAAATTCAGAAAATATCATGTAAAAAACTTGTTGAATCGCTGTTGAACTGTTCAATCGTTGTTGAACTGTACAATCTCAGAACAACATGTAGAAAGTACATAATTTGGTAATCAAAATTAGTAAGCATTAGAATTACTAATTAAAGATATTATCAAAATGTTTAAACTATTTTTTTTTTTTTTTCATTTTTAGATTATTATCTGCGTTCATTGCTAAAGTCATCTATTTCTTTTTGAACAGCTTCCAGGTTTAATTTCCAGAAATCTACCCCCCCCCCCCCTCTTTTTTTTCTTTTTTTTTTCTTTTTTCTTTTTTTTTTTTTTAGCGTTTAACTTTCACTGTGAGTTATGGAAAATTTAATGTTGGTTGAATTTTCAAAAGACAATTTTTTTTTGAATGGGTAAATATTTTAGGCGCAAGAAAATTATTGCCATTCCTTGATTCTTTGATTAGTTCTCATTCAAAGAATATTTACGTTTTGCAAAAACTAACATAGATGATTGTTTAATTGTGTTATATAAAGTTGACCAAAATAAGGGTGTTTGTGCCTAAGTAATAGTTTTATTTTTTCATTATTGTTCAAATAGCTTAAAATTTCTTTTAAATTAATTAAGAATAAAATAAATAAATAAATAACAGATCTAAATCCAGGAAAAAGCTGAAAACATCTCTTGCCATCCCCACCCCCACCCCCTCCACATCTATGATGTCTATACCTATAATTGAACATAAATCTCTTTTAATTTGAACTCCATTTTAAATCTGGAAAAAAAAAAAAAAAAAAGGTAAAAAGGAAAGTAAAACATAGAATGTTTTTCTTTTGAAGAAATGTTATAGCTATATATAATGTTATAAATTTATGTAGAATAAATGTTATATCAATTTAATTTTAATTTAATTTTATTTATTTAATTTAATTTAATTTAATTTATTTATTCTTGTAAATTAATAATTTTTGGAAAATAAAAAACAATACCTATAATTTAACATCAAATCTTTAAATGCATAAAGAAAATAGATCGCATTATATAATCACAAAATTTGCAAAGGTATTATTGTTTATATTTTTAAAAAATTTCTGTTATATTTATTTTGTTGAATGTTTGAAGTTTAGTACGTATCCGAGCACCTTTTATTTTATTATTATTTTTTTCTTTTTTATTCAGTATGTAATGTCGTATTTACCCTAAATAATCATGAACATGACTCATGTTCATTACTTCACTCTCAAAAATACTTTAAATATGTGTTTTCATTCCTATCAATATTTAGAAACACGATTGAAGATCTCGGGGAAAAGCTTCTATAACTACTTGAATAAGGGGAAACGAAACAGTTGTTAACGAGGGCAACGATGCTTATCTGAAAAACTATATCATGTTAACATTGTTTTGCTTAAACATACATTATTTAAAAATAATAATAATAAGTAATGCAATTTTAGTTTTATACAAGTACTATAAGTTATCTATTCCGCGATTTTATATGTTTCTTCGTAATGTCACATTGCTGACATAATAGGCGTTGAAAATAAAACTTAAGTTTATTTTATTTATTTTTTTTTTTCTTTGTGTGTATGTGGGCTAAATCAAATGGACAAGAACAAAAATTATTCTTTTCGCAGTTGTTTAATAATTTTTAATGTTGAATTTCTTTTTTTTCTTTTCTTTTCTTTTTCTTTTTTTTTAACAAAAGCCCATATTTAAAAAAAAATCATCGAAAATATTTGTAAACGATGTGTTTGAACTTTTTAAAATATAACGGCGCAAAATTGAAATAACGGAATTCGGAAATCATTTTTATAATTATGCATAAACAATTCATATTTATTTAAAAAAATTAATTGACTAATTTTATTTATTCATTTATTTAATAATTTTATTTAATTATTTATTAGTTTTAATTAATTAATTATTTGTAATTTATATCTCACTGCCTAATCAATAAATATAGATACAGTTTTATATTTCTGAATGTTTTGCTACAGTGAATTAAATATGCATCCACTGTATTGTTTCCTTTTTTCTTAAACTTTTAACACTCGGGCTCAATTGTAGTACGTCTGTGAACTTCATATTACAGAATATTTTATATACAAATGTAATATATACATCGCGCGCATGAGCACAAGCTCATACACTTATGTACACCCCGCGACAAAAAGATAGGAACAAAGGGTTTTTTCTTTGATTTTTCATAAAATAACGTTATCTAAATTGTGTTTATCATTTATTATTATTATAAAATAACACTATTCCTGAACTAATTTTTGTTTTAAGACTAATTTAGAAAATTTTTAAGACTAAAACTTTTCTAATTTAAGACGACACAGCGCGACAAAAAGATAGGAACAAAGTTTTTTTTTTTTTTTTTTTTTTTTTTTTTTTTAAATTTTTGAATATGATTATATTGAATATGAATATTTTGAATATGATTCAAATATTCAATACGTTTTTGATATGATAATATTTGGATATGATAATAAATGATCAGCACAATTTAGATAATGTTATTTTATGAAAATTTTTTTAAAAAAAGCCCTTTGTTCCTATCTTTTTGTCGCGGAGTGTAGTCTTAAATTAGAAAAATTTTAGTCTTAAAACTTTTCTAAATAAGTCGTAAAACAACAACTAGTCCAGGAATAGTGCTATTTAATAATAATAATAATAAATGATAAGCACAATTTAGATAACGTTATTTTATGAAAAATCAAAGGAAAAACCCTTTGTTTCTATCTTTTTGTCGCGGGGTGTATATGTCTTCTAGTACATTTTCTTCTATCATCATTTTTTAATTTTTAGTGTTATGACTGAAAATTAAGAAGTTGACTCAAATTTTACTATATTTATGTTTCTCGAAGTTTAATTCGGGAGGACCATTAAGCAGTAGACGTTGCTCGTTGTAGGCGCTAGTTTTACTTTTCTTTGATGCTTTACCCCGATATTAGTGTATGTACGTTTTCTTATTTTATTTTATTTTATTTTTTACTATGAGTGTAAAAAACTTTTGTTTAATTGGGTATTTTCGTTGTGTTTTTATGTTTAATGACATTTCTCGGCATCATATACCCCATAAGAACTTTGAAAAAGTCTTTCTAAATATAAACAGTACTTTTCATACTAACACGCAATGTAAAATGTTGGTCTGAAACACCTTTTTCAAATACTTTGCTCTTACATTTTTTTTTTTTTCTATGTGGGGCTATAAGTCTGAAATTCTGTTGTTATAAAATTGACATTACCTCCATTAATGGGTGTTTCTGCACGAAATATTTGTTTATCATTCCATTTATGGCAATAACTTACTTTAATGTACTTTTATTTTTCAAGTAAATTATTGGTTAAAGATTTGGCTTTGAATAAATAATTAGTTCCCCATATCTAAAAATTTTATGAACACGTTTACTAGTACGATTAGGGATTATTTTATAAAGTTTTATGTGTACTTTTAACAGAATGTGATGTTATGGGATATAATGAAGTGTGAAAATATAATTTTCAAAGGGGAAATTTATCAAATTTTCAACCAGTTAAGGGAAAATTTTAATCAGTCCTCAAAAATAATGTTAGTAAAATTTTATTTTATAATTTTAACTGAGACTTGCATATTTTATACGCTGAAACCGAAAATGAAGCCAGTTTTTCTCTATCACGTAAAGGATTTTGTTAATATAGGATGTCTACCGACAGAATTTCTTCATTTTCTGTTGTTTCTAGTATATTTCCATGATAATTATGGAAGTATAAAAGATACTATATAATTAATTTTATGGAAGAGTCATTGAATAAATTGTGTCGGTAGATACTCTTTATTGACAAAAAAAAAAAAAAAAAAAAAAAAAATCTATACGTGATAGAGAAAAACTGGCTTCATTTTTTATTTCAGAATACCAAAAAATATAAGGATTAGCCAAAATTATCAAATAAAAATTTTAAGTTTAACTTGAGTAATTTGTGTTATCAAGACGAAATTAATTTGATTAAAATTTGATTTATTTATTTTTTTTTTTTTTTACTATTAAATCTTTTTTAGCTAAAATTAAAATTCTAATTGGGTATTGCGGTGCTATGAAGCCTAATATGTTTTGTAAACTGGAATATTGTATATGGATTGAAAACAAA
Organism: Salticus scenicus; assembly: GCA_963930645.1. Taxonomy (NCBI): domain Eukaryota; kingdom Metazoa; phylum Arthropoda; class Arachnida; order Araneae; family Salticidae; genus Salticus; species Salticus scenicus. Next base: position 151,760,344 of record OZ005657.1, on the reverse strand, counting down.
TAATATTTATAGAGAAACGATAAAAATTTCTTCCATTGTTTTATAATATTATATAAATTTTAGTTATCGAAGGAGATTTGACTAGAAACATTTAAGCTCAGAAACATTTGGACAGCCCCTATCTGCTGATCTCGGCCAAGCTTAACGGGTTTGGTTTGCTGCAAGAAACACTTAAGTTCTCAATTCTGTAAGGATTATTTTTCTTTTATTTATCTTTTGTAAACGACAGTTTATTAGAGATATACTTGTGATGAGCTTTTATTTTTATATTAAATTAGGTTTAATGAAAAAAATTTCATTTTTAATAAATGTTTAATACAACACAAAGTTGCTAAATTTAAATGACTTCATCGGACAATCTCTTTTCGATTCTCGCTAAAGATATTATCTACACAGTTTTAGAAGTATAATGTTCATTTAATGTTCATTTAATGTTTAAAAATTTTTTTATATTGTGTAAGTAAATATAGAAACATTGTTACCATTAAGAATAAATATAGCTAGCTTTTCGAATGGAAAGGTATAAGTTTACTTTACAAGAAATTGCATTTTTTTGTAATAATTTTATATAACTTTTTAACCTTAATATAATTTTTGTTTGCTCTATATTTTTAGCTATTCTGTATAGTAAAGTTACTTGTTTGCATGCGCTTTAGCTTTTAAAGAAAAATTTATCGAAGAAATTATTCTAGTAAAAGAAAGTGTTTTACATTTTCTTAAAGTAAAAATTATATTTTCTTTTATGTTTAACACTTTGAGGATTTTATATTATTAAAAAAAAAAAGGGGGGGGGGAATTGTCAAATCGAAAATATTTATTTATTCTTTTTACAAAATGCCTAACTTTACTCACATCATGATTAATAGTAAAAATTTTATTTCTCATTTTGGATGGAAACACTTTTACATAATGAAGATTCATTCTACTTGGGTATTGAAAGTGGACTATAATTTTGCTAAAATTAGTCACAGATGATGATTTCAAGCTGCAGGTTTCCCCAGTTTTTCTTTTAGGTTTTTCTTTCTGATATTGTTCCATGGGTTTTTCACGAAATCAAAATAGCAAGAACCCAAGAGTTTGCATTTACAGATAAAAAGAGTCCAAGTAATCCTTGATGGCTAACGTTTAATCATATCTCGACTTACACGACTTATATAACAATATATCGAATAGAGATTGACAAAGCAACTCTATGAAATTGCTTTTGTTAGCTTTGATGCTTTGCTTTGAGTTTGTTCTCACTTTGTAGAATGTGGACGGTTTAAACAGATGTCTTTTTTTTTTTTTTTTTTTTTTAAATCTGTGGACAAAAACTGCCTCCCCCCCCCCCCCCAAAAAAAAAAAAAAAAAAAAAAAGGTTTTGTTAACTAACATATAAACTTCAAAAAACATCAAAGCACGGGTGTGAAAAGCGTAAATTACATAAATTGTAGGCCGATTTTCCCGTGTTATACATTTCTACTATTTTGGAAATGGAGAAAAGAAAAAGCATAATTCTACGCTATCGGAGCTCATTGTACGTTATATCACGCATTAAAAAAATCAGTTTTATAAAGCATATATTTTAGGAAAGTCTTAAGAAATGCATTTGAGTAAAAACTTATTTACAAACCAAAAATCACTTTTTAATATAAAAAAATTCTAACATTTATGTAAATAATGGATTTTGCTGTTCAATTTTCTTCTAATATCTGCAAAACTTTCAAAGGTTGAAATGCTTTTAATGCAATGTTCTATACAGTTCTTTTCCAGTTTTCTAATTTGCATTCCATGTTCATAAATTGCTTTTCACTGAACATACTCATGAATGAAACGAAAGCATAAAAATGTTAATTGAAAAACTTCTTTCAACTTTCATCTTTAGATCATTTATCACAGCCTTATTCTAAATAATAATAAACGCACAACGAACGTCTTTTGATAATTATACCGAATGATTTGTAAACCGTTTAACAGGAAAATGTTGATAACTTTTTCGTAGAAGTGAACGGTAGGGTATGAAAAAAAGAAAATATTTACTACTGAATATTTTCCTGAGAAATTCTGATACCTTATGATATTACTTTTCACAAAAAAATTAAAAATAAATAAAATAGTTCAGATAACCAGACTGATTTGATCATCGTGACGATCACAATATTAGTAACCTAATTTATTATTTGCTAAAATAATCAGGAATGTGAGCGATTAAAAATGTCTTTCTGGTTGAGTAGAATCTTCTGTTACCCAGTTTACTAGAAAATTAAAAGATAGTCAGACTTTTAGAATGTTCTTGCATGTAGTTTTAAGCTTCATATAAAATATTTTAAAGCTAACTTATTGTTTACACTGTTAAAAAAAAAAAAAAAAAAAAAAATAAAAAAAGTTAAGTCACGTGATTTGACCGTATTATTTTACGGCAAACGACCTTTCTACCAGCTAAACGATCAAACCCCGTAAATTAATGTCATGAAAGTATAATTTTTCGCTCTCATTTTTTTACGGACAAAAGCCGTTAATCTACATAATTTTCTCAAATCTGCCATCAAACTGTATTTTTACGGTCAATTCCCTTGAAATGTAAAGTATCAGTTTTTCAATGATGTCATTTAACAATCAATTCGTATTTAAAACTAAAATTATAATTGTAGTTTTATTGGTTGAGAGAGTTTATTTATACATTCATACAAATAGCGATTGATATAAAAGAGCTATTGTTTTCCAAATTTAATTCAAAACTGTATATTTGTCACGATGCAAAATTACGGGGAATACATCATTTACGGTCCAAATGTTTTTTTTTTTTTTTTTTTTTTTTTTACGGGCTTTGCATGGAATCTCTGCTGTCGGACGTTGCCCGTAATCTAACTAGGATTTTTTTTTTTTTTTTTTACTGTGTATTTCTAAAACTTATAATAATAATAATTATTATTATTTAGGTTTGGTGTTCATTTTTTTCTACTTTAAGGACTAAGAGTTCACAAAAACATTACTTATAACTCATATCTCTTTAAAAATATGTTTCTGTCTTAGTTGGAAAAAAAAAAAAAAACATGCTTTTAGGTCTTTTTTTTTTTTTTTAACCACATTAAAATGACCAGGAGCAGGTAATGAGTTTCATTTTCCTCCATGCTCTGTAAGAAAAAGGATAACTTTGAATGTGAAATTTATATTGAGATTAATTGCAATGCATGTTCTTTGTTAATAATAGTGTCAACAGCCTTTTTTATATTTATGTATTCTTAAAAACAAATTAAAATATCTTAATTCTGAAAGGCATCTCAGATATTTAACATTCATCTATCAAACAATAAATATTTTGTTCTCCGATTCGGATTATATGTTACTTTATGAACTTCAAGCAATTAATAAGTATTCATTGATTAAAAACAAATTATACGTTCTACAAAATTAGCACATTTTTAACTACCAATGATCCTTAATGATGTCTCAAACCTAAAACCAAAAAGGTACATCTTAAGACGTATACCATTTGAAGAAAAAATACTTTGCGTGTGTGTATGTATATAGACATGTGTTTAAGGTAAAGTGTTTTATTTTTAATCCCGCTAATCGATGATTGTAAGTATAACCTGATTTAGATCTTACAATTCTTAATTTCCTTACATATGAAGTTCATTTAATTAAATAATTCACTAATGAGTTATTACTTTCTGTCACTTAAAATGGATAAAGCATATCTTCAAATATTTTTAATTTATTTTGTAAAACGTTGTAACCGTTTAACTTTGTAGAGTTATATTTTTGTAATATTTCTTTATTTTTATTTTTTGTTTCGTTTTGTAAGTTTTTTTAATATGTAATTGTGATTAAATAAGAAAAAAAAATTAGTTTAAATAATCTGGTGTGTCACTCGCATGACTTTCTCTCACTCTGCATTTCAGTATTATAAAGATAGACTGCATATTGAGTCGTAAGATCGATAAAGTAAAATAATAAATTTCAATGTATTTTGAAAATAATTTAAAATACTCGTAGATTTTGGAACAGTTATATTTGACAAATAACTCTCTGTGAAGGGGGCTACTGCTCCCTCAATTCGACCGTTCATTAATAGTGTCTTCATTTATTTTTATTTTTAAATTCAAGACTGTTATTAATTTACCTTCAAACATGCCAATCTTGATCAAATTTTTCAAGTGGGAACCTAATACGAACTACAAGATACCAAATTTAAATTTCCTAATGTTATTTGCTTTTAAGTTATGCTGATAATAGATATACATACAGATTAACCGCTAAAAATTGGACCTTTGTAATCAAAGAATCTTAAAACGTTATATTATATATATATATATATATATATATATATATATATATATATATATATAAAGAGTTGAAAATAGAACTTAAAAAATACTTTGTTTACAGTATGAGTATGAAAAATTAATTTTCCTTAATGAGCAGTCTTTGTCTGCATAGTAAAATGTAGCAAAGCACTTCCATCAATTTCATTCAATAGAAAAGAATGTTTAGCTTAATTTCGGATAGCCCTGTATAGTGTCTATAAACTATATGAACATATCACATTGTGTACTTACATTTAGTTTTATATGAAAAACCCCTCACACAAAATGAAATACATTTCCAGCAATTTCCAAGAATAACCCCAATATATCCAAACACTTTGGGTAGCTCTGTAAACGCAAGATGAATAACTTCCATACCACAATCTATACAAAACATGCTTTTATGCATATAAAAGAATATGTTCATTCCATTTTGTTTAGGGCAGCCTATAGGTGTCACACTGTACGTAACAGAAATTCCCCTCCATGGATGTAATGTATTTGAATTCTCTTGGATGGCCTTATACGACCTGTTTGTCCCGGATCTCAACGAAAGACACCAGTATTCTCCACCCCTAAAATTTGCCCAAGTGCTCGCTACCCTCACAAAAGACATGTTGAAATTAACGTTTAATAATATCTATGAATTTGAATCCGCCCGCACTAAATTCCCCAAAACCGGACAATCTAGTTCGAGCGGAAATTCATAGATATTAATTAACGGTTATTTTAATATGTTTATTGTGAGGGTGGCGAACACTAGTGTCTTTACCTTATATGATACATATTTAGAATATTGAGTTTGGACTTCCATCTACTATATGTTCTTGAGATATGGTGATAACAGACACACAAACACACACACAGACCAGCTACTAAAAACACGATTTTTGGATTAGGGAGACCTCAAACGTTTAAATATAACAAAAAACACAATTTCGAAAATTTGGCACAAAAGCAATACTTTCTCTACCATATTTATGGATAAGAAGAACAAAAATTGATATTGAATAAAAGCGTGTGTAACAATTTTACAGAATAAATTAAAATTATTGGCAAGTCTGGCAAAGTGATTCTAACGTCAGAAATTATCTGGTCACGACACTAAAATACTAATCCTGTATTCTATTTATAAAATAGTTTATGATTTTATGGTCGCCCTGCGACTACTTTTGTTTATTCGTTTGTTCGTTTTTAAAATATCATACAATGTGTTAAACAAAGGTTTTCTTAAAATATCGTAATAATTGTTTTTGCAGAAGTTATGTAGAAGTTATGTTTTGTAGAAGATCTTATTTACAGTTAGTAACAATATTTCTTACTAACACTTTAGTAATAATTTTTTATATTTAATGTTAGAACGGTTATAATAGAGTGGAATTTCATTATTTTATTAAATTTAATTGTTATTTTTCATTTGCTTTCCACCATTCAAAATACATTTTAAAAATATTGTACTGCTGACAAAGCTGAACACTTTTCACACATCTAAATTAAAAGTTATAAAATTAATAAGCACGATTTAATTCATTGTGACAAATTTTGAAAAAAGTTAATAAACGCAGTCTTTAAACTTTTTTATGCAAAATTCATAACAATTTTTGTGGCAAATACGCATTTGTTGTCATGATTTTTTTTATAACATTACTTATAGTTACCAACTCATTCAAATAAATGTTTTAAAACGTGTCATTTTATTTGTATGAACAAAAATCACATTGCTTTTGTTTTTTATTCATTTACGTCGGCGATATTTTGCCCCGGGAGGTTTTGTCCCCAACCCCAAAATTTTGTACCCTTTAAAAATTTCATGTCCAGGACACGAGGCCGAGCCCCCATGCGATGTTCAGGTACTGAGCTTTACGTATATGCCAAACTATAAACTTGAATATGGATTTACAGATAAGCAAATTTTTTTTTTTTTTTGTAGATTAGGAAAACGTTTTGTGTTTTGTGATATACAGGGTGATTCAGAAAGGACTCCTCAAGTTCGAAATGACATAAATCATAATTGCGAAATTGTGACAGAAAGGTGAAACTGGTGGTATGTTGGACAGACAGGTCTGGAACTTTCTATATGAATAAACTACAAATTGATTTGTGGTCTGGACTTATTTTTACTATTAAGTTTACGTTGAAAGCTTCACCTTGTCATAGTCGGAATTCGACGTAATCGGTGGTATTCCACTACAACAAAAACACGTTGCTCCAAGGAATACGACATAATGTTCTTCAATTTCCTATAATAACTAATTCAGTACAACTCCCTTCCACGTGTCAGGAATGAAACAGACTGACGAATGAACTCTCTCTGCTTCTGAGTATAGTTAAAGCTCTGCGTGCTTGTGGCGCAACCTATTAGCTAATCTTAGAACTATTTCTGCAAACCGGTGTATAGCAGTATATGAGATAATATGATGTACACTAATTGCGAAGGATATTTCCAGTATATTCACATTACACTGAATTTCAATTTTAGAAAAGCTTTAATTATTTTTTTTCAGATTTCGAAAGACAAAAGTTGTTTAAGTTTTGCCGACCCAACCTGATCCCGCTTGAAAAATCATATTTGTTTTTGTGAACCGGACCCCACGTTAGAAAATTTGCTTTTGTTTGATAGCCCTGCTCGGTCTATTTAAAATATCATATTTGTTTTTCCGGGTCCACGCAGACTTGCTTATTAGATTTATCTTTAAAGAAATTCGTTAGCTCTTTTGTATTTTGTATTTTAATTAACATTTTCTAGGGGGGAAAAATTGCACAATTAGTGTTTTATTTAATCATGGAAATGAATAATAAAATTAATTTTAAATCAGATTTTCGAAAAATTATCCTTTAATAATCTGTTAATTTTATGCTAAGCAATATGAACCAAATATTTTTGCTGAATAAATGCAGCATATTTTATTTTATTTGGTAAACATGTTAATTTCTTTGGTGGTAAAGCTTGTTAAAGTAACAAATCACTGAAAAATATTTCACTATAAGATTAGTGCAGCTATTTCAGTATTCACATTTAATTTAGTCAATCGCAAAAAAAAAAAAAAAAAAAAAAAAAGTATAGCATTGTAGAAGTGCAGTATCGCAACACTGTAAAAATTTTCTGTAGTAGATTACAGCACAGTGTGCTGGTAAAAGTATTGCCTACTCACTGTGCTGTATTTTTACAATGCGCAGTAAAATAAATTCGCTGCGATTTTTACTCACGTGTGCTGTAATTTTCACAGTATGCTTTAAAAATATTTTCTGCATATATTACACATGCATGCAGAGAGTAATATACAACTTATTTATTTATTTTTTTACACACATAATTTACTTTATTTATTTTTTCATGCGGAGCAAACGGTCTTGGATAGCCCGGGATTCGAACTCACAATCTCCTGCTCTAGAAACCAACATTTTGCCAATTGCGCCGTTGAGCTCGCAATGACTTTTCCTTACAAAAACAGATAAGGTCAACATCAGCACTGATTGGTTGATAAATCATGTCATACGCACCAAAAGACTTCTAGAAAATTTTTGATACCGATTTACAGCACAATGTGAAGTAACCAGTTTTCAATTATTTTTACAGAACAAGCTGTAAAAATATACAGCAAACTATGCTGTATTTATGTTTAAAAAGTGCTTTATTTTTACAGAATTTTTTTACAGTGAATTTAAAACAAATCTTTGCCATTATTTTGATTCAACATGCATTGTAATTCAAAATCTTTTTTTTTTCTCTGTGCATAATATTAAACGTTTAATAATTTTGCCTTCTAATAAAATGAAGATTATTATCATACTATTAAAATATAATTGTATTTAATTTCTGGTCCCGCGTCCAACGCCCATAAATATTTTCAGAATTTCCTAAAAATGATACATGTTATTCAAATGCACTATGGAATGTTTCCTATTTAAAAGGGCATTAATAGGCCCTGTACAACTGGTTTGTATACAGGGACATCCCCCCCCCAAAAAAAAAAAAAAAAAAAAAAAAAAAAAAAAGCCAATGTATCTTGTTTTAGAAGCGATATTTTTATAAATCACATTTAAATAACTTTCTACTGCAAAAAGTATAAAGAAATTTAAATTTTTTTGTTAATAAACTGCACTAATGTTTTGTATTGTATATCATATGCTTAACTTTTAGATTTACAGGGCTACATTAAAATATTTAGATACATTAATAGATGCAGTTGGAAATTAAGCGCTGCGTTTCCGTTTGTGTTAAGTATTTTTAATAATTTCCAACAGTGTTTAAGCGTAATTATGAAATGAATTATTCTGTATGTCTGTCTCTCTGTCTTTCTGTCCTTCTGTCTGTTTGTTGTATGATAATACAGTCTAATAACATCAAAGGTTATACAAACGATACAATGATTACGTACAGTTCGAAAGTGTTAATAAACAATGCGTTCCGCATGATTTTTCGTATTTCTTATTATATTTTTCTCAGTTGTGTTCTTATTTTATGGTGGTAGTGGTGTAAAGATTATGGCTAAATGTCTGCGATACATAATAACGCTTGCATGGTGGTCTTTCTTAGGGGACCTTATCCCGTTTTCACGCGAGTTTCGGAGAAAACAACGGAATTCTCCGCACTGAAAGGCTAACGAGTGCGAAATTGATTCAAACCTTGCAGAGCCCGTATACTAGCTTCAAGAGCAAAACAACCTTTGCTACTATAGGTCGTTGTCTGAATAAGCCCGCGATATCCTCTGATAAAATGAAATTTGATAATTGCATATTTTTGGAATTTATATCTGTTATTAAAGTAGAATAACAAGATTCTTGATAAAAAACAATTAATAAAAATAATAAATAAATAAATAAATAAATAAATAAATAAAGATAAAAATAAAAAATTACTTGGGTAGAACCAAACATTTTTTAGCTGTATTTGCAACCGTTTAGTGAACCATATAACGTTTTATGAAATGTATTTATGATGGATTTCGTGAATGTTCAGTGTTAATAACATGCGTCATCATGTTTAAAGAAATATGTCTGCTAATTTAAGGCATCATTTTGCGATTATTTTGTTGCCATTTTTCATCCGTATAAATATCTGTTTATTATTATTATTATTATTATTATTATCATCATCATCATCATTCTTTTTAATCGCGTCTTAAATTTTACATAATATTGTCATACAACATTTTGTTTATCAACTAAGGTTTTAGATAAGCAGAGATCAGAGAGGTCCTACTTTTTTTTTTTTTTTTTTTTTTTTTTACGTGTATTTTACTATTTTGTCATCACTATTTTAAAACAGTAATTTTTTAAATACGAATATAGCACCAGAACCTTCTAGAAAGAAGTGTTTTTAAAATAGTGATGGTAATGGAATAATAAAACGCACGGAAAAAAAAAAAAAAAAAAAAGAACCTCTGGCGACCTTCGGATATCGGTCAAGTAAGCACTTGCTCTCATACGTCAAAATCAAAGGAAGGATGGCATTTTTGATTATTAAAATCATTTATATTAGTATTACTAAGGAGACTGATAGTTTGCCGGAGAAAATAAATGAAGCATAACCAAGGCACATTTTTGTTTAACGTAAACATTACATTTTGAAATGAACATAAGAAAGAATTTTTTTTTTATTATTATTTTATCTGTGTTTTATAAAATTATAAGTTTTCCAAATGCCTTCTTTTAGTTTTATTTATTTATTTATTTAAGTCAATATACTAACACTCTCTATTAAAAATAATTATTAAAATGTGCCCTCCTTTGTAAAAACCTGAAAAGTGGCAGTCGTAAATGTTTTGTAGAATCACTAATTTTGTATAGAATTAATGTAATTGTATTAAAATAGTAATACTTTCATTTAATTTCAGGATACAGTGAAGTGAAATAATGATTCTGGAAAACACGGACTGGTTATTGCCATCCTGTACGATGAAATACAATCCGGTAATAAAAAGATTTTTACATTTGGATTTATAATCTTTTAAATCTTTAAAATATGTAAAAGAGAAATATTCCTAGAGGAAAAAATTACCTTAAACTAGTTTGTTTAATTGTCATCGTATTTCAACCAAACAATAATATATTTTATATTTAAACAGCTAAGTTTTAATTCTGTCAAAATATCGCCGAAGATGATGTAATCACTTTGTCTTGGTATTAAAGATTTCTACGTTATTGCCGACACGCTCATCTCTATTTAATAAAGTCGTCAAACAAGTCATTATTTTGAAATTTTACGACATATGATATAGGAGAGCTCAAATAATTAAAATCTCTACAACGAAGCTGTTCAACTACTTTCTTAACAAAAAAAAAAAAAAAAAAAAAAAAAAAAAAAAAAAAAGCCGGCACATGAAATGCACTTTGTCGTGTGTTAATTCTTTTATTTTAAAAATATTTAAATTCTGAAAAACACATTTTAAAGGAAATGCCGTTATTCTTCATTTAAAATAAGAAAGAACCTGCTTATTATTATTATTATTATTATTATTATTATTATTATTTACATACTATAAAATGCACGGCAAAATATAAACAATAAGTGTAATATACTTTATTATAATTAGTTTCTCTAATATCTGTAGTTTCAGTGTGAAAGCACAAGTAGGAAAAACTACCGATAACTTTTGTTTGTTTAATAAAAATTTAACCTAACCTATTATTCATTTCTTATTTATTAAATCTTCGTTAGTGAGATTTATTTTCGCACTTTTTTTCTTTCACTTCACTTGTATTAGTATTTAATTTCATTAAAGCGAAACGTCAATGTTTCTTTTATTATTATTATTATTATTACTATTATTAATAAAATATTTAAAGACAGATAAAAAGGAACACCTTATTTATTGACTAAAAATTTTTCTCGATGATAATACCTGGCAAAGATATTTTATACATCTTAAGTGCTATTTTTTATGATGTTACTTATATTAATATCTGTGACGTCACAAAGTTAACGTCATAAACAAAAGTTAAACTAAAGTTGGACGTTTATGCTATAAAGCGCCACTCTATCCCTCATAGATAAAATTTGTTACAAAATATTAAAAGTTATTGCAATAATTTTTATTAGTAATGTATAATACAAATGCTTTTTTCGATGTTTCTAGGTAAATGCGTCTCCTTAAATTCTGCTCTTGCTTTTTAGTAAATATCTTTTCATTCTGCCTCAGCATAAACGCTGTTATAATGGATATTATTATTATTATTATATATATTATTTCTCTTTGTTTTTTTAATGATTACTGTTAAAACATTTTCAAAAAAGAATATATAAGATGGGGCTGTGTAATGCTATGGATCTTATATATTTTTTAATGTTTGATACAATGTAAGATTTAATGACGAAATGTAGAAGCAACGAAAAGCGTAATACAGGAACAGAGGAGGATTTAGTGACTAACACATTAGCTAAATATTACTTACAAATCAAATGAATGACAAGGTGCTGTTAAAAAAAATTGTTTGTTGATCTTGTTGCCTGGTTTTCTTTCTAATATTGTTCACGTAAGCAATGAAAACCGAATAAAAAGTTTCAATATAAATCAAACTTTTTTCACTTTATTGAAAAATTGAAAAGCATGTGTGAAAACAGGCTACTCAACTGTTAGTCAGCAATTTTTTAGACTGAACTCACGGTGTCAGCGTATTAACAAGTGCTATCAAACGTTCGATTATAATTACGTATTTATACTTATATGTCCCATACGTCTTGCTAAATCACATTTATTACTATTATTTTTAATTCAGTGCTTTACATTATTTTTATTGTTATTATTATTTTAATATAAATAAATTTTAACGTATTTGATAATACCATTTTTCGATAAAACTAAATGAGAAATAAAGATAGATGCATTATTTTATGTACCTAAAAGCAATCTAAAAAAAATATGCCAGATATTTTGTTTCATGTATATCTTTCTTTCATGTTATTTAAAAAGAAAAGTGCATTTCTCTAGATTAGTCAGTAGTGAAGAATTCTATAAGATGTTTAATCTTATTCCTTCAATTTTCTTTGGAATGTATTAACATTTTTCTTCGATCTAAATCATGTTTTGTACAATCTCTTCTCTTAACTATATTACTTTTCCTGCCTCTATCGTCAATAACCTTAAACAAAACAATTCTCAACTGTTTCCGCTTTTCTTATGTCTTGCGAAAAGAAACGGAAATATTTATTTTAAATTATATTTGCGCTATACTTTGTGCAGCTATTTGATGGATGTGCAACATTTTGATGGATTGCTATTTGAAATTGAAATCCTATGTCGCACATACATGTTTATTCAGTTTTTCAGAATAGGAAAATATCGCTGTGCCTTACATTGATAGATTTAATGTCTTGATGCATTTAAAATTATCAGATGCATCGATAAATATGCAAATTTACTTTATAGTTATTTATCAATATTTCCATATATTAGATTTATCGATCTTCTAAACAAATATACGATATATTTTAAGCTTCAATAAATAGTGAAATATACAGTAAAGGATTATTCAACTGAAATACGTTTTATCAAAAATGTGTTGCAAAAACTTTATAACAAAATTTCAATCATATTAATCCAAGAAGACGTCTGAATATCGAATATTCAAGTTTAATTTCTACTTCTAGAAAACTTTGGTTAAGGGAATTTAATAAATTTACAGAAGTAAAAGTTAACGTTAAAGATCAAATAATTGTCCTGAAAGAATAAAACATACGAAAACATTTACTTGGAAGAAGAATTACTAAGTTCGTTTTACGATATAAAATCGGATAGAAATTCAGCATTTTGTTAAGAACTTTTGATCACGGCTATTTCAATTTCAGTTTTTTAATGCAGTAAAACCTCTCTAAGTTGGACACATACGGTTCCAAGAAAAAGTGTCCAACTTAGAGAGGTGTCCAACTTATAGGGGTTAGACATAATGTTAATGGATACATTCCGTTCCGAGAAAAAGTGTCCAACTTAGAGGGGTGTCCAACTTATAGGGGTGTCCAACTTGATTAGGATAGCAGTTTATAAAATAGTTCTCGGTAGCATTTATTTCAAGCATTTTTTTTTTCTTCTATGACTTTGGAAGTTACATTCTAAATATCAAATTGTAGTTTGTGCTATTTTATGCATCAGAAGTATTATTTAAGTTTCTTTTTTTTTTTATTATCATTATTGTTATTAATTCAGACTCTCCGTTTATTGTTACTCGAAAATGATACATTATAAATCTGAAAACTTTTTTAAATAGAAGTTTAATAGTAGTTAATTAAAATTGTGCGACCTTGCAATAAATCAAACGGTTATAAAATTATTATAATTTCGATTTATTCCAATTAAAAATATTTTTTTAACGTTTCCTATTTCACCTTTTCTTATTACTTCTTCTTCCTCTTCGTCGTATGCTTTTTTCCGAAATTAATTTAGACTAAATATTTTTTAATTTTAGGGGGGGGGGGGAAGAGGAGTGGGGTTAGTTTTTGATTATGTATCCGTATTTGTATATAATAACTCAAAGCTTCAGAAGATTTATTTTATTTGTGTGTATATTTATTTATTGAGAAAGAGAGACACACACGTGCATAAATATTGGAAATTGTGGCATATGTCTATGAACACTCCTTGTATTTAGGAATTATGCTTTGGGAACATTGATATTTTAAACTCCATTAATATATTTTTAGTCAAACTGTATTATCAATTTATGCTTTTTTTTTTTTTTTTTTTTTTTTTGAAAAGCTATCAAGCAAATTTTGGGTTTTAATTGAATATGCAGCCATATTTATAATGTTAATATGTTAACGATTCAAACATAATTATAATTTGTATAATAAGAACATTTTTCTATTAATTAAAATTTGATATTTTACTTAGTATCTTAAAAAAAAAAAAGAGAGAAGAAATAATTATTATTAACTTTTGCTTTAAGTGGCGTAAAAAAAATTAATATAGAAATTCATATCTGAGTGCCTTTTAAAGATCTCAGCTTTCACATCATTAGGTAAAGGTTGACTACAGTTTCATAAATCACAGAGAAAATACCAATTAGAATATTCTGTCGAATCAGAAATATTTTTTGTGTGTTGAATGTAAAATATGAATCTGGGTGTTGGGGGGGGGGGCAGTTATTTTACTTTTATGAATATATCTGAGTGTAAAGATAATACTTTAGATACTAATTCGATGCTAAATATTTATAACAAATATTTTAAACATTCAAAAACAACGGTATCTTGAATACGACAACGAATCATCATAAGGCGGTTTGGAAACGAATATCTATTACAGACTTCACTAAGTGATCGTGCATTACGAAAAACGTGATCAAGTATAACTAGTTCTCATCATTTTCGTTAATTGAAAACATGGCAAAGCAATATATTTTCGAAGCTTTTGGAAAATTAAAATAAAATAACAATAGTGAATTCCCCTTCACGTAAGACAGAAACTAATTATTTGTTAGTTCCTAATTAAAATTCAGTTTTGCTTCGATAATTAAATGTATAGATCTGCTTAGGAAACTCAAAAGCTGGATTAAAAGCTAAGAACAACCCTGAAGTCATTGATTCCGGAACTAAAAAGGAGAAAACATTTATCATGACTATTATAATAGACTACTAATACGGCCTGAACATCACTACATGCAGTTTTTTTTAAGCTTACTTTTTTTCCATTACTTCGGATTATGAACTACGTGCACACTTTCGTAGTTAATTAATTTACAGATAGGTCATGGTATTTTTCTTTCTAAAATTTAACTTACTGCAAAAAAATAAATTAGTTTTTAAAGTTAAAGTTTTTTTTTTTTTTTTCCTAAATTGTTTAAATTTCTTTTAAAAATTAAAGGCGTAAGAAGTAATGAGGATTTAGTGGCGTGATACTTTTTTTTAAAAGTAAAGTAAGAATTCGGACAACAGTTTCATTCTTAATAAAGAAGCATCAATAAACTGGCGTTGTAAAAATATTACTTACAAACTTTGAATAAACACCATAAAATGCAATAAACTCGCAACAATTGTTTCGAGTCGAAAAATACACGACCCTTCGTCAGGCGAATAAAGTAAGCACGAGTGCTGCAGTCAAAGCGGCAACGCTTTGACTTCAATTCATTTTTTTTTTTCTGGGGACGCAATTCATTTTTTTTTCTGGGGACATACAACCACATTTATGATTACCAAAATCAATCTATATAGCGCATAAAAACAGTTTTTTTTAAGTTATTGATAAATTCTAGTTTAAATAATATTTGTCATTACACTGTTTAAAAAAAAAACAAATCCTGTTATATTACAGAAAATTTTTGACAACAAAGGTTGCCAGAAAAAATAATTATGTTACGGGAAAAAACTGCAGACAGAAACTGTTCGTAACCGAACAATACAAAAAATATTCGTCGTGCAAACAGATTTTCGCGTAGTGCATATGGTAAAAAAATAATAATTATAATAATAAAAATTAATTAATTAATTAAAACTAAAATTAAAACTCCTCATCTATCAGACAGAATCGAACCAGAGCCCACCGCGCACACAGTTTTACTTAGTACTTCACAAACCTGCTTTGATATAAAATTTTCTGTATATAAAATGGAAAATAATATTCCCCGCCCATTTATCCAGTAGCAGAAGAAATATGTCTTTTAACTGTTTACGATATAGTTTTACAGTAAATATTCTAATTTTAGAAAACATAATTTTCAAAGAGAAAGCTGCAAAAGTTTTCTTTTCTTTCCTTCTTTCTTTTTTTTTTTTTTTTTTTTTTTTTTTTTTCTCTTTCTTACAGGATTTTTTCCAGTGTAGACATTTTTTTTAAACTGAAAATTTATCTTTTAATTCCTTCAAAGCATCTTGGAAGTTGTCCACATACCAATTTTGTTGAGAATTTCTTTGCTTGTTTTACTGTAGGATATAGCAGAATTTTAATTACAACTACTCGATAAATAAACGAATGAAATGTACACTGTAAAAACATTCTGTTAAAAACAAGAAAACTTCTGTAGCTTTCTTACTGAAAATTTCTGTTTTCCAAAATTACAAATATTTATTATAAAATTACATCTCAATCTTTCAAAATATGCATTATTTTTTTCCTGTTACAGGATAAAATCTGTAACCATACAAATTTTACGATTTTTTTTTTTTTCTTTGTTTGTTTGTTTTATTCGGTTACGGAAAATTTCTGTCTATAATACTTTCCCGTAGCTTACTGATATTTTCTGGCAACTCTTGCTGCCAGAAATTTTCTGTAATATAACAGTTTTTTTTTTTTTTTTTTTTTTTTTTTTTTTTTAACAGCATACGTGCGTAAACGTCAAGATTCTAAATTTTTAATTTTGCTTCAAAGTTTATGCCTGAGTACTAATTCACCAGCTTGATTAATGTGTAGTTCAGATTGAGATCATTAAGCGCTTTTTACCACCAAAATCATAAACAGTTAAGAAAAAAATGCAAATGAACATTTATAATTACAGTTATTATTTATAGAATGTATAGTCAGACTATTCTTATAGACAATTCAGAGTATTTTTATAACACAAAACAATTTATAGCATTTTTACGTGGAGGAGAAGAAAAGTTTTTCTTAAAACTATACCAATCAAAATTTCTTTGTAACTTTAACTTAATATGTAAAAATATTAGACCACAAGAGAAATTTAATTATTTGAAAAAAAAAAAAAAAAAATCTTATTTTAATATATGGTCAATTTAATGGGCAATTCAATGTATGTTTCTGTAATTCTGAATTCTAAAATACGACGAAAAAATTCATATTCGCTAAAATAAAATAAAATTAAATTTATAGTTATCGGCAGCGGTGTGTTAAAAAAAAAAAAAAAAACTAATGTAATATTGTATTTTTAGGTTTAAAAAAAAAAATGTTTAAATAAATATTAAGGTTTGGTAGAATGAAAGAAAACGAATAATCCTGCGTGAAAAGTTCTATTCTTAGTTTAATTTGGTTTTTAAATTTTATTTTTATTGTAATTTACAGAAGTGATTTATTAAATTATATTGGCTAACAATATCGTATAAAAAACTTATTCAAGAGAAGCTCAATTAAAGAAGTTAGTAAAGTAGACAAATTTCTGCAACACCAATGTATATTTTTCTATTTATTTATTTTTTTAATAAAATACTTTTTAATTAAAATATCTGTGATAGAAATAGACTTCTGTGTTATAGCAGGGAGCTATTATGTATCAGCTCTTCACCTTTTTACAGTTTTGCATGCATACGTCTCTCATTTTATCTGGACTAGTTAATTAAAATTAATTCACACTGGAACACAGAAATACAAATAGCATTGACGAGGGTCTTTTTTGAAGGGGAATGGGAGTCTAAAAGTAAATTTATAAAACACAATCGCATTTTACTAGTTCCTAATGTAATTTTAAGCGAAAATTCCTTTAAAGAAATCTAATTACGTAATAATAGATTAAGGAAATAAGGAAATATCTCGTTTTTCGTACACATCTGGATCTGTCATGTAATTTTAGATACATGAATTATGAGTTGCTTAATTCCAATGTCATTATCAGACGAGCAGTGAGATATTTTCGCTCAAACATTTGATTTGAATTCTTCATACTTTCCTTAAAATTAGTTCCTGTGTGGGTTACCGAAGCGAGTGCGACATCCCATGCGTGAATCAAAATTGTGAAGGCATGTCTCCTGACCACCACTAGGAATGTCTATCACACATCGCCAATAGGGGTAATTTCCCAAACTATCGTACTAGGTAGCTCTACTGCGATCTTAATCCAATTCAACCTCAACCCAAAAATAAATGTAATATTTTTCTTTTTTTCATCCTCATTATCCGTATGTGTGCTCCCCAGAATACATACTATATATTACTTTTTTGTATTTTGTAGCTTCATATTCAAATTTTGTTTTTAAAAGTATAATTTTTTGGAAATCTATGTTTTAGTCAATTACATACTTTATGGGTAATTTCCTCTAAACAAGGACTTTCTTTACCTCCTCAAAAATAATACCAATAAAATTCTATGGAAATAAAACACACGCAAGAAATTTTCAATAATATGTCTATTTTCCTTATATAATGGATTAAAAGTAAAAGTTAGGGGCTACTGAGATTTTTTTTTTTTTTTTTTTTTTTTTTTTTGTTTAAGAAATGTTATGTCCCCACCTTACCTTAACACGAATCTAATTGCTAAAAGTTAATTTAAAATTAACATATTTGCGATACATAGGATTTAAATTATTAAAAACTGCTATGTAAACTATTAAAGAAATACTATGCGATTTTTTTTTTTTTTTTTTTGTCCTGTTTTTAGAAATATTTGATATGGTTTCTTTTTTTTATAAAAAATATTTAAAATAGTGTTCCATGGATTTGTTGCCATCCCCCCCTGTCCCGAAAGAAAAAATATCATATCTGGCAACATGTCTGTTAATCCACATTACTATCTGGAGTACAGTTGTATCACGAGATAAGCCATAATGAAATGTTTTGTTTGAAGAATAAAGCATGGGTCTGTAAAGGTTTGTGATTCACTGTCATATCCTGGTAATATATTTATTCACTGTCATTACCCTGTTTTACAATATTGTATGAAAGCCACAAACTAATGATTAAAATGAGTTTTCCAAACTAACTTTACCCCTTTAACGATCATTGGTTTCGCAGCGAAACCAAACATTTGACATAATTTAACTTTTTTTTTTTTTTTTTTTTTTTTTTTTCAGCAGTTTTTTAACATTTCCCCATTATTTTAATTAGGTTTTAAACCTTTGTTCCTTTTCTGTTCGATAGATAGCAACACTATTCCAAAATTTAATAAATAATGCTTCAAAGGAAGCTAAATGCATAAGTCACTTGAATTTTCATAGTGTGCGCGAGTGCGAATTGCTGGTTGATGATGCACTCATGTCTAGTTTTTTTCATTTAATGAAGAGCTGGACTATTATTTTCACCTGAAACAACTTTTACGAATTTTTGTAGTCGATAATGTTAACTTACAAATTGTTTTATTTATTAAATTAAATATTATTTGAATTTAATAAGGTTAACTTATAGATGTTTAAAACAAAAATTTATAGCAAAGGAAATATGCTAATTTTTTATTTTTTAAATATTTATTATCAGTTATGTATCTAAAAGCCGTTATTACAATTAGTTTAGTAATTTTTAAAATAAATTAAGTAGTGAATGTTAAAGGGTTAAATGTAACTAAACTTCGCACATGTGCACAGAAAAAAAAAAAAAAAAATTGTTTTTTTTGAAACAACCAAGCTTTATCAACAAAACAAAATTGGTTGATTTAACTTATATATTTTATTTTATAATTATTATTATTATTATTATTATTATTGGTCTAACCAAATTTTTTGTTGATGTAGCCGGACTTTTTTTTTTCTTTTTGTGTGTGTGTGTGTATCTGGTTCTGTTACTGAAAAAGCTAACTTTATTTTTCTGTCTTCTGCCTGTAATCAATCTTTATTGTCTCATGCAGAGCAGTGTTCTTTACATTAAGTTCTTTAAATTAAATATTATTTTTCCCCCTAATTATATTTGAATGCTTTGAAATATTATATAAATACATTGGAATCACAATTTAAAGGGAAAAATGTAATTAACTTTTTTTTTTTTTTTTTTTTTTTTTTTTAATTTGTTCATTTAAGAGAAAATCACTCACATGCATTTAATAATAATAATCATAATAATTTTACTACTAGATTACTTTCAGTGCTTCAAAAGAGCAGTGGTATAGCATACAAAAAATTCATATAGTGAATCTTAAAAAAAAAAAAAAAAAAAAAGGAAAAAGTTATAAATACTGATAGTTATTGTAAACATTTTGGGTCGCATTTGATAGAAAATATTTCATGTGACTGAGGTTAAAAGGTAATACGTTTTAATGTCTTGTATCTTCGATTAGGCAAAAGAGTACCGTATTAGCAACAATATTTATTTCTGCATAGATGTTAAACCAGGAACTATAATTATAGCTGTATAATTTACCGTTAGGTTTCTTCCCCCCCCCCCCTAAATTGGAGAAAAAAGGAGGGGGGGGGGTCTGTAAAATGATGTTTGTTTTCGAAGTTTTTATTCATCATTACAAGCCATTTTTATCTTTAAGTATTCAATTACATATAGAAAAGAGGTGATTCAATAAAACTTAACCGGTATTCAATTAAAAGGTTACGCGGATTTCAAAGGCTAAAAAAGCATATTTTCTCTCTCTCTCTTTTTTTTAAACATATATATACCAAATAGAATTTTTTATTCAAAATTTTGAGCATATAAAAGACCACATTTAAACGATATTTTATAAAATTTTCATTCAAAACTATGGAAAATTCTGTTGGTGGATCCTTGTTTCCGGAGAAAAGCGGTAGAAACGATTTCTAAAAGCTACTACTAATAATAATAATATTAATAATAATTTATTTAAAAATGGATAATATCAAAATGATCTATTCTTGGTTTTTCAGCTAATGTTCTAAATTTTGTTAATATCAGTGCTTCTTTGTAAATTTTATTTTTTAAGCCTTTTTTAATACTTCACTCTTAAAAAATTCGGTTGATGATATTGCATACGATTTTTTTAAAGTAAAAGGTAAGACATGGTTAAATCATACTTATTTATACAATTGAACAGTGTTGCCAATTTAGAGGATTTTTGGCACGATCTACGGGAAAGTAAAGGTTTAGCGGATTGGATTTTACATTGCACTGGTGCTACACTATGGGCAACTGAATTTTTAGCGGATTTTCATGTGTGCTTTTAGAGGGAGAAAAAGTTTGTGTTGACAACACTACAATTGAAAATGTGTTTAAAATTCTTTATTCAAGTGTATTTTTAATTTTCTAACATTAATAAATAAGAACTTTTAAATGAACGTATGACATGTATTTTACTTTTGAAATTTGGATTAAAAAAAGAGCTTTCGCATTTTTTTTTTTTTTTTTCTTTTCCGTGAAACCAAACAAATCTTGGGTAACACACAGATCAAAATAACAAATTTCTGTTATAAAAAAAAATTATCACTGTAAGAAAGGTTATTATTATTATTGCTATTATCATTACTATTATCACATTTTTATTTCTGAATACAGTAGTGATGTGAAATGTGATTCTGAGTGAACTTGTTTTATTGTAATCTATAAATAATATATATATATATATATATATGTATATATATATATATGTATATATATATATATGTATATATATATATATATATATATATGTATATATATATATATATATATATATATATATATATATATATATATATATATATATATTTAAATTATTTATTTGCTTTCTTTATGCAATTGCAAAAATATAATTTTATATTTGTTTCAAATATTTGCAATTCATTCAAATAAAGAAAGAAAAAAAAAATCTTGTATTACATTAACAAATTTGAATAATATGAAATGCTCACTAACAATTGACGAATAAATATTTCTTAATGTAATCGAAGAAATCCATTAAATATCGTCCCAGATTCTGTAATTCAGCGATAGCAATCTATGTTTACATGAATAAAATTCCCTTTCTTTAAACGCGCCGAACTTAGATTCTATTACATGAATTCTTTTTGGAGTCGTGTTGTAAAGATCGTTGGCAATCATTAGACGGCCATCCAAGGTCATTTTCAGCACGATGTTGCCTGTTAATGATGCTACAAGCACTCGAACAGGGTTAGTACTCGGAACTCCTTTCAAGAAATTGGTAGTTCTGATGCGGTTTACAGACATTTGGTTTCACTGGAATTTTGGAACTTCAATAACAGTTGATTTAATGCTTAAAGAATTTTTAAGTGATCTTTCAAATTATACACTGAGAAATGCCGACGAATATTCTTATAGAAGTGAAAATGTAAAAGTATTTTTTATTTTTACAAAATGTATATTATCGGAACTGCATCTTAGTAGATTTATTTTTCAGAGACGTATTGTTTTTCGTATAGCACCTTTATTTGAAGTATTTTACAACGGAAAAGTATTGTTGCATTTAACAATATTTTGGAAGTTATACCTTATAAAAGGAGTTTAAAGAACTTCTTTCTAATAATGTAAAGAATTTTTGTCTACTTAGATATTTAACAGAAAATAATTGCATCAGTAACGTGATGACCTGATAATCTAATAAATGTTTTAACAGTTTCTTCCTTAATTTTGAAAAGACAAAACTGTGAAAGAAGATTTGTCTATAAATCTTAGAAATGTGTATACATATTTAAAATTGCATTCACTTTCGTAAAAAATGCATAATGGATACAACGGAACATGTGCTAATTTTTAAGTCTTATTTTGTTTTTGAATTAATAACAAAAATTTTACGAAAATTGTAGTTAAAGAACACACTATATTGAGGGAACTATGTTTTTAGTATTACGTAGATTAAAGTAGTTAAAAGGTTTATTAAAGTTTTATCCAGGAATAAGAATTAAACAATCAGGTACACTGTTAAAAACAGCAGTTCAATGTTCACCCTGAAAAGGGTGCAAATTTGAAAAATTAAGCTGTAACTTCTGGAAATTTGGTTCTTATATCTTGCCCCATGTTAGTAGTGCCATTTGAATAATTAAGCACCATTTTAATGGCGTTTACCATTTAAATAGCACTATCCTAAAATCGTGAATCACAGAGCACCAAATTTCTTAAAACGTCAGTTACAGCTGATATTTCTAATTTGCCCTTTTTCCTGTACACAGAACAATCATTGTTTAAATATAGCTTCTTTAGATAATTTAAATTAGAAAAAAAAAAAAACTAACGACTATATATTTATACTCCAAGATATTTCTAGCAGCAACATTTAGTTAACATTAGTGTTAATTTGAGAATACAATAAAAATAATTGCGTTATATATACTTCTTGAAAAAGCAGGAAGATGTAAAGAAGTGAAAACATAAGCTCAGAAAACTTCAGAGTAGCGTACGATTTTCGAAAAATGTTTTCATATCTTCAGATACCATAGAAAATGGCACACACACAAACACAAGGGAAAAAAAATGAGTTTATAGAGGCTTTTATGAAATAAAAGGAGTCTTGTCAGACTATTACTTTAAGAAAAGTTTCTCAGTGGTCTTAGAATTTCTTTATACGAGATAAAATAGATGTCAGACTTATTCTTTATATAATGTGATATTGTATTCTTCTGATAAAATAGTTAGAATTCACTGGGTCAGAATTTATTGAAAAAAATCTATTGAATTTAATAGCATATTAATTTTAGGGTAAAATGATGTTAAGAAAGGTTCGTTATTAAATTAAAACGGACAGCATTAAAATAAAATATTTTTTAGAATAATGGAAACAAATTTTAAAAGCTTTTCAAAAATGATAATAAATAAATAAAAAAAATATTTTTTAAAATGTCTATGTAATTTTTTATAAGTTACTACTGTTCTTTTTTGATAAATTACTAACTGTTCTTCCGGGCATGGGTGTAGGGTCTCATTTTAGCATGTAAATGCATCAGATATTCAAAGAGGGCTATTAAATGATTTTTTTTTTTTTTTTTTTTTTTTTTAATCTTTTGTAGTTTGCTTCCCGATGACAACTCAGCCACGGACTATCAGGTCTAAGAAAAAATGTTTACTTTCATCTTGTTATCAGATATATCTTTTGTTTTTACAAACGCAATTCCAGTTAGTCAATTTCTTAACGTTTTTGTAAAAATACTTAAAAAGTTCATGCGTTTGTAAATGTAAATTGCAATGTGATCGTGTGGGAAAAAATGACTCGTTGCAAGTCAACCACAGCCTTAAATATTTATATCTCTTTGAAAAATGATTAAGAATTTTTTTTTAAATAAAATATATTTGCATATGGGCTACAATCAATGTAATGAATTCGATTGAGATTCAAGTTGAATGGATTTTACGTCGCACTAGATCTAAGGACCTAGTCTAGTATTTATCCTTAGGTATGGTCCGGAGATATGCCCTCAGAATTTTGAACTTCCGCAAGAGAGGTGTATCGCTTGTTTTGGTAACCTTCAGAGGTATTATGTAAAAATTTCTGAATTATATTATAATGAAACTAACGTTTACAAAGTCCATAATAAACTATACAATATTCCATAAAATTTCCTTTCTCTTATTTTCTTCTTCTTCTTCTTCTTTTTTTTTTTTTCTTTCTTCGATAGCTACAAACGCTTTTTCCAATGCAATTAAACTCCATTTAGCATATCATATAGAGAAATACTCGTTCATATAAACTTTTATCAAGTTAAAAAAAAATATTCTCATTGTCTCTCATTTGAAATGTTAATCCCACTGGTTTCTGAAATGCATGTCTAGTCTGATGATAAGAATTTATTAATTTTGGAAAATTTAAATTTCTCTCCATTTTTAACATTGGATTTTGGCATCACTCAAAATTAAGTACTTTTATATTTGGTGACATTGATTGACTATTCCTAAAGTTACTGATTTAAAATCGTATTAAAAATACAATCTCAAAATTATATCATCTTTACAATGACAAGTCAGGCATAATATTGAAAAAGAGGTAGAAAGTTATGAAATGCTGGTAGATTTTTGTACGATTACGCTTCTCAAAAGTTCTCAGATTAAAACCAGAAATATTTGTCTAAATTGAATAGGTAATGCATTGAACAATTTATAATAATCCTTAATATTATGAGAAAAAAAAATTGAATTTACTTTTTTTTTTATTTAGTGCTAATAGAAGCTTAATAAAATGTATTGACATGAAAAAACACAGTACATGTTTTGCTTAACTTAACCCGTTAGTAGTCGCTAGTTGGTCGATTTGCCGCCCATCCTTCAGTTTTTCCAGATTTTTTTATTGAATTGCTACCAAAAATTTTTAGAAGTTTCATTTGATATAAATAAAACGTGAATAAAATAAAAGAAACGTCAATCACATCACTTCTTAAAATTATTGGTGACAGTTAAATAAAAAGTGCGCAATCTGTAATAGTTGGCGCTGTTTATAGCGACTACTAACGGGTTAAGAAAGACAAAATTTTATCAATTCTGCTAAAATTTCTTTAAGTTATATCTCAGATGAGTTTTTAATTTGAACGACACATTTTGTCAGACTGTGGCAAGATTTAAGAATTTTTTGAAAGATTTATGAATATTTTTATTTCTAAACGGTATTGGTTATGTAATGTCTCCACATAATAGGAAAATTAGTATTAGCAAAATAGATAGTTTCCAATAAAAGGATCTGAAAGTGTCTTAGAAATTACTGACAAAAATAAAAGTAATATATAGTAATATTTCAGAATATCCATTGTATATTTAACTAAATAAACAGTATGTAGTTTATTCAGGTAAGATTGTATTTAATGTTTTTAAAGGTACATTTTTGCTTTCAAAATAGTTTTCTGTCCAAGTCATAATTAATTTTAAAGTAATTTGAGCCATTTAGCAATATAACTGATAACGCTTATGTAATTATCTAATATTGTGGTTTATTACACGATTTAGTTTCGCATCCGTAGAGAATTACACTACTTTTATTATGTATTTAAGTAAGTCTGGTAATTAATGAATAGGATTTTTTGAATGGGATTTTTTTAATGAATGCAAAATCTAATGTGTATCTAATTTCGTAAAGTAAGTGAATCGAAATAGTATGGTAATGATAATCTATTTAATCAAAACAATATAATAATAACAACAATAATGTAAATAATAGTATATAATGATAAAGGACATGCAGATTTTTTTTTTTAGTTTTCTTTTTCACTGATATTTCTCAGTATTTTAAAAACTGGCTAAACTTTGTGCGACCAATGCATACTCGGTAAAGGGAGAAAAAATTAGCTGCTATTTAAATTATTACAATCATCAATTTAAAAAAAAAAATAATAAAAATAATAAAAAAAAAAAACTTTTTTTTTTTTTTTTTTTTTTTTTAAGATTTTTTTTCTATGATATCCAAACTAATAATTTAGGTCTTTTAGCTTTTTGAAAATGCATTTCATTACAACAATTAAAGAGTAAATTATTCTTAAGATTTAATTAACTTGTGTTAATTTAATTAATTTATGTTATGATTTAATTTATGTTAAATTATTACATAATTCCTCCTCCTCCTTTTTCCTCTTTTGTATCAAAATTATGCAGTAGTTTTTGTCACTCGAGAATAAAAATGTGGCAAGACATGTTTCTTGTTTTACCTTCGCTTTACTCTTGTACTGGATCAACAGACCATCGAACAAGCTATGTTTTAATATTTTATTTTTCTATTTTTGATTCATTTCTTCGATCTAGCATTACATTAGCTTCTGAAGGAAAAACATAAACATTAACAAATCCAAAGACAAAACCCAGTAGGGGAGGGTTATTTTGCGCATCAGTGATTTTAAACCTATCTGTGACTGTTTTCCCATCATCTGTTCCACAAAATATCCTCAACTCTCTTAACCCGTGTGAAAACAATTCCATTCTTTCACGTTTTTCTGTCAGACGCTACCAATGGAAAAGTGACGGGTTACTAAAAATGATGTAGTTTCTCGAGAGCGCTTTTATCAGACTGCTCAATTAGTTTGATAACTAAATCTTGCCTGCAAGCTGTTGTTTGGAGGCCGATGATTTGCGTTATGAGATGATTTACGGTCATTCTAATGTCTGATAAAGAATAAGATGATCATCATTGTTACATTACCGGTATCATGTTCACATGTAATTTATGTGTATCAGATATTGCTGTGAAAGTTCATATTTCATATTTTATGCTTTAGATTTTTTTTTTTTTTTTTTTTTTCGTGTTTTGTATACAGTTAATGTGATCGTCTTCGATCAGAATCTTATTGCACGTAGTTTTTATTTTGTTTCATTTATTTATTCATTTTTATGGAAATTATGTGAAATGTAAATTTTTTTGTATAAATATTTTTAGGTATTTAACGAAATAATCATGGTAAAGAAGAAGCAAAATCTATATTACATCATGATATTGAGGGGGGGGGATGTTCCCTGTACTGCTTTTTTGATTATAAATTGCATACAAATAAATTATTTAGACATTTTAAAGTACCACATTTATTTATAAAGTTTTATGGGACGTAAGCGTGGATAATAACAATCTTAGCTTGTTCTTATTTAAATAATACATATGTATATATATATATATATATATATATATATATATATATATATGTGTGTGTGTGTGTGTGTGTGTGTGTGTGTGTGTGTGTGTGTGTGTGTGTGTTTTATTTTTTTTTAATTGATAGTCGGATTAAACTGAGTTTTAGTTTAATACTAAACACACATATTAATTTTGGAAGATAACATTATTTTAAACTTGGTATCGTTCAAATAATTCCAGTTTTAAACTAGAATAAATAAAATTAAAACGAGCAATGAACAAAAAAAAAAATTAAAAAGACACTAATATGTTGGTTCTGTAACGTTTGAACAGGAAAATACATATAATTCATATTAAACCGTTTTTTATATATTCTCTTGTTTTATGATATGCAATATGTTATATAAAGCTTTATAATGAAAGGAATTTTCAGAGAATTAAATGTAAATATATAAATTGAAAAAGCTAGAAAAAAAAATTCAGGTTGACTTTAAACCACCTGTTTGTTTTCTAATTAGAATTACAGATGAATTTACTTCGGATTTATGTATACATGTTTGGTGGTACATTAAAAATAGCAACTTCTCCTACACTATCTATCAATAGGTATTTGGACATTTTCGAACTTAGTCATTTTCTCAGACATGTAAAAAACTTCTTAAGAAATTATCTTGAAACTTTGGGGTGATAAAGAACATATTATACCTCATATATTTCAGCAAAAATTTTGTCCTGAAGAGGAAAATGGAACCATACATATTCATGGATATATAACGGGTTATTTTTTTTATAAAATTGCCCCTCAAAAAATTCACTTTTTTAATTCTAACAAGTAGGGTATTAGATACAGTGCAAAGCCATTTTTAGGAAATCTGGCATACTAAATTAGACACAGCATACTGCAATCAGGATGAAAAAACGTTAAGTATCTTATGAAATACGAGCATTTTCACTAAATAATTTTTTATTACGCATACACAAGCTTTTCAAAATATCATTTGTGTAATGTAATAGCCAAAAGTATTGAGTAACGTATATGAAAGCCCCAAACAAATATCGTGTAAATTCAAAAGTTATGAGAGATAGAATAAATAGAAATTCTATTTCTCTCAAAAAAAAATCTGAACTATAAGGGTTACTCATAAGTTACATATAAGTTTACTCATATTTTTATTTTAATTCAATCAATGTCCAATGGTAACGCAGTGTTTGCAGATTGAAAACAAATATTGATAAAACCTCCTATCATTTTCTGTTTTTTTTTTTTCAGAGGAATTGAAATTCACTTCATTATATAACTCATAACTTTTTGAATTTACACGATATTTATTTGGGGTTTTCATATAAGTAGATCAATATTTTTGGCTATTATGTTATACAAATGAATTTTTTTAAAAGCTTGCGCATGCATAGTTAAAAATTATTTAGTAAAAATGCTCATATTTTCTAAAATATTTAACATTATTACATTGTGATTGCAATATGCTGTGTCTAATGTAGTAGTCCAAGTTTCCTAAAAATGGCTTTTGCACTGGGTCTAATACCCTACGTGTTATAATTAAAAAAGTGAAATTTTTTGGCAATTTTTTAAAGAAACCGTTATATCTCCATGAATATATGCGGTAGCTTCATAAAAGTTTATACGGATAATTAGAAGAATCTTCATAATCGCATGCTACAGTTAAAACGCATTTCAAGCATTACTTTTTACAGGGTGATCCAAAACATTTAATTTTTGTTTAATTACTTTCCGAACACTATAGTGAGGAAAGTATTGTAATCATGTCAAAAATCCGAATTCGATATTTTGATGTTTCTATACGTTTCGAGGTCCAACGAGTCCGTTTTCACTATTTTTACGATGATGTATGTATGTGTGTGTGTATGTATGTGTGTATGTATGTGTGTATGTATGTGTGTATGTCTGTGAGTGAACACGCTAGCGTCTAAACGCTTTGTTCGAATAAGCTGAAAGTTGGTACGTATATTGTAAGTCACCATAGTACAAACCCTATAGATTTTGGTGAATCTAGCACTTATAGTTTTTTTACAGGGACACAAAGAAAAATTCTTTATCATTATGGCCAAGGGACCAAAATCTTAAAAGTGCGATAGCATCTAAACGCCTTATTCAATTGAGCAAAAACTTTATACACATATTATAGGTCACAGATACTCAATCTGTATAGATTTTGGAAAATCTAGCACTTATAGTTTTTTTACAGGGACACAAAGAAAAATTCTTTGCCAAATTTTTAAAAGTGTGATAGCGTCTAAACGCCTTATTAATCTGAGCAAAGAATTTGTACACATGTTATAGGTCGCATTTGAACCAACTGTATAGATTTTGGTGAATCTAGCACTTACAGTTTTTTTACAGGGACACAAAGAAAAATTATTTTTCATTATGGCCTATGAGACCAAATTTTTAAAAGTGCAATAGCATCTAAACGCCTTATTCAATTGAGCTGAAAATTTGTATGAATATTATAAATCACTGTTGCACTAACTATAAGCATTTTGCTGAATTGTGGCCACCACGAGACATTCTTCTATATTTTCCTATACAAATTCACTCAGTAACAATAATTAAAAAAAAAAGTGGGACTTTGACAAAATTGTGGGTAAAATGTGAAAATTTGTTTAAGTTTGTCAGAATTTATAGATTTTTACAGGGACACAACGAAAAATTCTTTATCATTATGATCTAAGGGCTCTAAGTTCAGTAGCGTTAAATAAAAACTCGTGTGATATATGGAGAAAAATACTCAAACACTCTGTTATGGTTTTCTCTCTTTTGTTTGTTTAGCAACTCCTCTTTCTTTATTTTACCTACAAAACTGTTAGTTACTCAATGTTCGGAAAGTCGAGTGGAGTCACTCCAGATTTTTTTTTACTCGTCCACATTTCCTCTTCAGGGAAAAAAAAAAAAACTTTTTCTGAAAAATATGAGGTATAATATGTTCTTTATACTCCTAAAGTTTTAAGATAATTCTTCAAGAATTTTTCTAGATATTTAACAAAACGTCTAAATTCGAAAGTGTCCAAATACTTATTAGTGTATTTAGTTTATAAACGAAATTCCCGATACGTTTTTAAGTACTTTGTCGTCTACTATTCTTTTATATAGAACATTACATTACCACAGAAAGACCTTAATATACAAATTGAAAAAAATAATGAAGTGTAATAATAAAAGTTTTAAACATCAAGTTTACTATTAAAATAATTTTTAAAAGTTTCTTCTCAATTTGCGTATAATCATAGATTTTTTTTTTTTTTTTTTTTTTTTTTATAGAATGATCTTTTTTAATAATATTTCTTAGAAATCATGTATATATCTCCAGTACAGTTTAACATCCTAATATGATTGAGCATGCTCACATTATTAATATATATAAAATAAAACAAGTAAATAAAATTTAATAACGTAAACTTTACATTTCAAGCTAAATCTATATATTAAAATGATTAAATAAAATCTTCTAAATACTGCATATACTAACTTATCATAAACAGATAAAATTTTAACAGCAGAAAAATGCACCGAAGTAATGGTGTTAAATAATGGTGGAGTAAAATCTTTGTGAGAAAACACCATCGACTGCAGAACTGGCGACAATGGTTTCGGGTTGAAATAAATCGACTTTTAACATTTGTTTACAATTCTGTTTTCTTAGATATTCTTATTCATTATTGTGGTATTTGTGTTCCACCGTCACAAGGTATTCAGCTTCAAATTATATCTAAATGCGTTTACGTTCTACAGTACCATGTATTAAATTATATAAAATGCCTCTTAAGGGCCCTCTTCACTACTCGCTGCTGGAAGCCGAAGCTAATGTTATTCTATGAGACATTTTTCTTTACAAATAACTTATTAACTAATACATATTTTTAAATTCTGTTTTCACATTCTGAAAATTCCCAGCTGTTAAATTGACGGACCTTTTTTAAAAATGCACTTTTTAAATTTTTAATATTTTATTTTGAAGCTGCAAAATACGAATTTTCAATGTGTGATTTCTTTTCATTTTGCAATTTCAAAATAAAGCATTCAAAATTAAAAAAATACATTTTAAAAAAAGGTCCATTAATTTAACAGTTGGGAATTTACTGAATGGGAAAACAGAATTTAAAAATATATATTAGTTAATAAGTTATTTCTAAAGAAAATTTCCCCATAGAACAACATTGGCTCGGGCTTCAGGCGACGGTAAGTGAAGAGGGCCGTTAAATGAAAAATTTGGTTGATACGTTGTTAAATGTAAAATATTCCAAATGAGAATGTTTGGTACGCATCTTTAACAAATATTCGACATTCAATCAGACTAGAAACATACATCGGTCCTTTTGCAAGTAAATCTCATTTTTTTTTTTTTTTTTTTTTTTTTTAAAGTAACAACCTAATTACTATTTTTCATGGCTGAAAAGAAATGGGACTTCGTTTTATCCCCCATTTTTAGTACCTACATTTCTAAACAACGATGTCTTGTATAATTTTCATATGACGAAATATTAAAAAAGAAAGAAAGAAATAGTATGAAGAAATAGTATAAGGGGTGCAAAAGTTCTAAAACTAATTAAATAATAATGTTATATTATAGTAATAAAATATGAACAAAAAACGTTATAAAACTTTAACATGTTATTTTTTAGGTATTTAGAATACGTTTCGTTGTTTTCACATAATTTGGGGCATTATTTTCAGAATAACGTATTGAGTTCATAGATATGAAATGTTTAATCTATCAACTTCTCATTAAACATTATAAAACAACAATATCGATCCTTATATATGGAACACCTGATCTCTTCAACAATTTTAGGTAATTTTGTTTAAAAAAAAAAACCTTTAATTACTATGAAAAGACAAGTAACGGAAACTTTCTTTTTGTAGATTTAAAGAGTAACATGTTGGTACGATATGATTTGAAAACTGCATATTTTCATCTAAATAACTGTAAAGTAGATTTTTTTTTTTTTTTTTTTTTTTTTTTTCTTTTTAGGAAAATGCACGCCTATAAATAAACTGAATCATCCTACCTTAATATTAAACAAATATATTACTGACACATTTTTAACGATATATTTTGTTAATTACACTGCTCGGCTTGAAAATTGACCCAACACTATTTTTGCAAACTTTTATGTAAAATGACCTCCTGAATATGACTCCTATCACCAACCGTTTTTTGGGGACGCCCTCCTACGTTTACCCCTTTTCGGTAATTTTATGGCTATAAATTTGGTTTGTAGTGGAAAAAAGAAATATTTTAACTGTTAAATATCTTCTGAGGGCCTAAAGAGATGAAAAATTCTGTAACATGAACATTTGCAGCAAGGGGAAGATTTAGAGGGGGGGGGGGATTGCTACAGAAATTATAAGTTACATTTATTATATTTTATTAATCAATTATTGTTATCACTTATTATACGTTATGTTTTTTTTTTTTTTTTTTTAAGAATTAAAATAATTATTTTCCATTCTCCAAATCAAATTCATGACCATAAAATTACCGAAGAGTGTTAAAAATTGGGGGAGGAGGTGGCGTCCCGAGAAAACGGCGGGTGATGGGGCAAAGTGTGTGGTCATTTTCGGATTCAGGAGATCATTTTACATAAGAATCAGCAAGAATGGTATCAGGTCACGATTTTTTTTTATTTCTTTATTTTTTGTTTATTGCAGCGGAGTGGTCTTGAACTATAAAAATACTTGCATGTACTCCTACTTTCACTAAACATTCTTTTTTTGTTAAAAGCATTTAAAATAGTTGAATGTAAAATCTCATTTGCACAATATATAGTAGGGGAAGCCGGGGTAATAAGAGATAGGGGTTATAAGAGACGCAGTCAAAAAACCCACGAAAAAATATACTTAGACAACTTTAAAAATATGTAATATTAAGTATCATGTGTATTCTTTACTACAATACACTTATTGAGAAGTTTATAACACATTTTGAATTCTTTTTATACGACGAAAAAAAACCTTCACTTTGAACTTACCCTGAAAGTTCGTGACTTTTTCTAAATTTTTCTTTTTTTTTTTTTTTTTTTTTTGTAGGTAAGATGTTTGGGATTTATTAATGTGTAACCTTTTGACCAAGACTATGACTTTGATGTACAATTTTTTAAAACCTTGAAAGCATTCTTTATTTACATGTTCTAGGCATGTTTCTTATTACCCCATTTTTATTTTTTGTGGGGGTAATAAGAGACATGAGTCTCTTATTACCCCCACTGTTAATTACTGTGCCCCCCTCCCCCCACCCCCCATTGTAGTTTCTGTTAGTTGTGCCTGACTAGTTTACGAAGAGTTTACCAAGTGTTAGGCCCAGTCTAAGTTTACCAAGAGAACATTTTTTTCACTTTAAATCAAAAAGCAGTTTTACTGATTTGGCTAGACAATATTTAGTTGTTATGATTATGTAAATTTATGATTAGAATGTGTATAAGTTAGTATTTAGTCATTAATACTTCATTACATAATAAATAAGTTCATTTATAATTACTAGAAAAATCTTTTATAACATTTTGTTCGCTTGTATACACTTCAAAGATACGTTTTTTTTGCCTACACTTTAGAAAATGGGTAAAATATTTTCTGCCCATTTTAAAAATTATATTCATGTTTTTGGTTAATCCCTAGGTTATGTTGATTATGTAGAACTATCATTAAGTAATATATTATATTATTTAGGACCTAATATTAAAATAAATGAATTTCACAAACACATTTATGACAATTAATTTTCGAGAAAACATATTTTTTGGATGGATGTAAATAATAAAAATTAAAAACTATTGGCTGATTCAGAATTGTTTCCAGATGTCTTTTATTATCCCACATGATTTTACATTGTTATATATGGACAGTTACAAGCCAGGTCTCTTATTACCCCACGTGGGGTTATTAGAGACCAGGATTTAATGAAAATTTAAAAAACAAAATTAACAAAAAATTTAAATTCAAAAATCACCTAAAAAATCACGAGGAGTCCATTTAATGAAATTAATACGAGACATTTATTTCAAGTTATTTAGATTAATAGTATAGATTTTATTAATATTTTTTGTCTCCTATTACCCCTTTTGTCTCTTATTACCCCGGCTTCCCCTACTTTTTTTTTTTTTTTTTTTTTTTTTTTTTCACAAATGGTAAGATTTTTAGAACGTAGTATAGACGTTATTATAACAGAAATGTTACTCTTAAGATGATAATAGAACTAAAATTAACAATTATGAAACAATTTGTATTTTTTAGTTTCGTTGTAGTTTCAACATTTTACAAATATAAGAGTATGATGGCTTGTAGACTGCGTAAAACTTATTAACTCTAAATACCATGTCACTATTTTTTTTTTTTTTTTTTTACCTTTTTAATTAATTTTTTAACATTTCCTACGAATGGTCCTATTTCTTGATAATTAAACGCAGGAATAATGAAAATAATATATATTGTTTTCTTTTACGAAGATAATGGAAAGATTGTAATGTTTGTGTAAATGACGATTCAGGTAAAAACTTTATTTAAAATTATTCATTGTAAACTGAAGAGTATTCTTATATTTTTCTATAAAATCAATTTAATGTTTTTTCCAATGGAAACTATTTATTAAAAGACATATTTTTTACTTCAGCTTCCTTCATTAATAAATTTGAAATAGAAAATTGAATAAATTTTATTCTGAAGGTAAAATAGCATTGCCAGATATAGAACCAAGGACTCAAAATTTTCCTGTTTCGCTCAGAGTAAAATTATTCAATATTCAACGCAATTTTATTAATTAAGCTATTCATTATCAAGAAAGCATAAAATATGTGAGAATGCAAAAAATTGTATCACGCATATTCCTTTCTAAATGACAAATTTGTTAATTAAATAAATTAAATACATAATTCTATTAAACTACTCTTTATTTCATATAGAACAGCTTTTTTCATCAACATTTCTCTATGAAGAAAAAAGTGTATATATGTTTATTTATATAACTAAAGGTTGTGATAAATATGATTATCGAATCCTTATATGATTAAAATGTTTTTATTTCATACATTCGAAGTTTTTGTATGCTGTTTTTATTTGTGAATAGGTAGATACCTTTTCAGTCTTTCTTAGAAATCTTTCTAGCTTTTGCAAACACATTGTCTTTTTCTGAAAATATGTAATTGGAAAGCCATTGATAAGATATTCTAGATCATTTATATTTTATTATGATTAATTGTTATAAAAATTCAAATTTCTAGAATTTGAATATGTTAAAAAACAGTTTTAACTAACTAAATATCAAGTGTATATAGTAATATACCATATTTCAAGACATAACAATATATTGATAATGACGTTGTATAGCTAACGAATTCCCATGGAAACTTCAAGTTATCAGGCTTCAAAGCGTTCCTAAATTTTTACGCTCATTTTATTAATTTGTCACCACTATTTTATAATAATACTTTTTTACAAAATATTTTAGCGTTAAAATGCTTAAGAAAAATATCTCTTTGACGATAGCGGTGATAATATAATAAAACGCGTGGCCTGAGTTATTCAATATGATCATGATGTGAATATGCAAATAAATGTTTTATGCATAAGTTTTCTATGTACAGTTTTTTCATTAAAAAATCCGTATACCAAAGATAAAATTGTACATTGGTATGAATGCACAATTAAAAATAATAAATAATTATGATTCCTATAACCATTTTACAGTAATATTAATCATTCATTTTTCTTATATGCAAAATAATGTTTCAAATTTAAAACAAAAATAATACTAAGATGCTTGTATTTATCAAATTAAAATCTTTAAAAAATATTATACTTTTCGGAAAACGTATAATGCAATCGAAGAATTAATAAGACTTAATTTAGTTATTTGCATATTATTGGAATTAATTAATATAAAGTGTTTGTCAAAAGCATAAAAATTTAAAATTCTATGTGTATATTGTCATGCCTTGAAAAAAAAAAAAAAGTATACAATTTTTTAGAATGATTGTGACTTTTTAGTTTATTTATTTGATTAATTTTCTAATGCAGGCAATATTTCAAGGGAAATTTATTTACTTTTTAATATAATTTATCGTTCATTCGTTAAGAATAGCTTGGACAATATTTTTTATACTTTCCAATAAATTTAGTAATATGACTTCAGTTCGTCTGTGTGTCTCCATGTTCATCGAAAGTATTAAATATTGAAATGCTATGTGTATAATGTCATACTTTAAAATATACAGGCGTACAAAAATTTCTAGAGCAAGTGTGACTTTTTAGTTTGTTTGATTACTTTTCTAATGCTGGCAATATTTTAAGATACATTTATTTATTCTTTATTATAATTTATCGTTCATTCATTAAAAATAGTTTGGACAATATTTTTTACAATAATAAATTTAATAATATGACTTCAGTTTGTCTGTCTCCGTTTTCATTTCCATAAATATTTTTTAATTCCATAAAGCACTTCCTAGATATATTTACCGTCACACCATAAATACAGCCCCAAACATATGTTCTAACATCACTAGAAAGCGTTCAAAACGCATAACACAATTAAAAATACACCTCTAATAATTTCCCGTAGTTCCTTGAAATATTTTTTATGGACGTGTAAGCGAATATTATTAACATTAACGTTAATTATATTATTTTCTAAATAAAAAGTCCTTATTGCATTTGAAAAATGGATGTTGATTTCGTATGTTTAGATCAGTATAAAAATGTTGAAATGTGATTATAAAAAATAGGTATCTTAGACGTAATGTATCCGAATTATTTTCTTAGATCTTCATTCAGAGAAAAGTTTTGTTGAATTACAAAAATTTGGTTGGAACATCAACATTTTTGGTTTTAATGCATTCTAGTAGAAATTTCGTTTCTAATAACATAATAATTTTTGTTGAAATTCTAACAAAAGTATTTTGTGTTTCTTAAAAAAAAATGTGTTTTAGTTACAAATATACAACATTGTATTTCTAATAAAAATACATTAAATATTATATTTTATAATTAAATATTATATTAAAGTTAAACAAACAAACAAACAAACAAACAAAAAATCTTAATATAAGAAAATACGAAGGTATGTAATGATGCAAATGACAAAGCTTGTGTAAATTTCTTAACAATGTCTTTTGTAATATAGTCGGCAGCAAAATTATTGAAACGCTAGCAATAATTCCTGTATGTACACCTAATACTGTTTCTTTAAGTAAATATCTGTTGAGTCATGATCTTAGTCTTATGTTGTTTATAAAACAGTAAGTTGATGATAAAAATTAGCGATCAAACTAATATATATATAATAAAGATGATCTATTAAGCATAGTAGAAGCCAAGCAACATATATATATATATATATAAAATTCGGAAGTGTGCTTCAATAATTTTGCTGTCGACTGTATCATAACAAACCTGATTTTTTACTTCTAAAAAATTTTGGTTTAGAAATAATTTAGTTTACAAGTTTATTGATTAAATAACCTAAACAAAACATTGTCTTGTAGTTTTAATCAATTCATTTTTTTCTGGGTGTGTCAACAAATTTCTACATCAAGCATTCGACGGTAAATATGAAATATCTGGCTAATATTACTATATCGATTTTATGTAATTAAAAATATCTATGGAAGTGAAAACGCGGACAGACAGATAGACAAACTGAAGTCACAAACACTTTTAAAATAAATTGGAAATTGTCAAAAATGTACTCCAAACTCTTAAAGAATGAAAAATAAATTACATTAAAAAGGGAAATTATTTTTCTTGAATTTATTGCATGTATAAAAGAAAAGTAATAAAAAAATTACATTTATTCTAAAAATTTTTATATGTCTGTAACTGAATATTAGTTAATAAATTATATACTTTTTGATAACTGGTTACATTTTTTTTCTTTCTTATAAAATCGCTAAATTAATTTAGTAGTTATTAATTAATATATTTGATTTTTAAGAAATAATTCGTAATTTTCTTAAGGTAATCAGGAATGTTTCTATACGTGAAAAGATTTGGCTAAAATTATTTATTAATTTCTTTAAAATAGAATTTGTTATTATTAAATACTATATTATATGTGTATTTTGAGTTCAACATTTCTTTATAAATCAATCAAATATGACGTTAAATATTTGCTTTAAATTAACAAAATTCTGCTGTTATGCTTCAGATTTAGTAAAATCGTGCTTTAAATTTAATTTAAAATATTTAAAAATCCTTATGTGTCATACAGTTATATTAAATTTTAATTACATTAAAAATCGAGACAATATACATTAAAAAATATGCAATTTAAAACATTAAAACAGATTAACATAAATTTAATAGTTTCGAGCCTTTTACAGACTCCTCAT
Source organism: Salticus scenicus (assembly GCA_963930645.1). Taxonomy (NCBI): domain Eukaryota; kingdom Metazoa; phylum Arthropoda; class Arachnida; order Araneae; family Salticidae; genus Salticus; species Salticus scenicus. The sequence goes on along the minus strand of OZ005657.1, from coordinate 151,721,687 downwards.
CAGTAAAAAACATAAAAAAGTAAACACTGAGAAGAACAATAGATCTTCTTTAAGAGAGTACAGCGTATTTAGCGGGGCTGCGCATACCTCATTAAGCTCTAAAACCGTGATATACGTTCTAAAATAGTGCAGCATGCCATAGAAACAGACCATTTACCTTATTTTATTATTTTAACAATACTAAAATAATAATATCTAACTGTTGAAATTATCATTCAAGAATTTTCCTGGAAGGCTGGTATACGAAACAGCATTTTTCACCGCTTAATGAGGCATGCGCAGTCTCCGCTGAATACGATGATCTGTTGTTTTTTTCAGTGTATACTTTTTGATGTTTTTTACTGATGAGGAACCTGTAAAAGGCTCGAAACGTTTAATTTCATGTTAGTGTGTTTTAATGTTTTAAATTGTATATTTTTTAACGTACATTGTCTCGATTTTTAATGTAATTAAAATGTAATTATAATTTAATATTTCTAATTATCGTTTAATTTAAATGAAATGTCATCATTTTTGTGCTATTTTATGATAGATATATGTATCGAAATCTCACAAATAAGAAAATGATTTAATATTTCTTTTATGCCCTTTCTTTCATGTTAGAAAACCAAAATTTAAATTTAAAAAATCAGAGATTTAAATTTACTGATTTTTTCGGGATTTTATTCTTTTGGTTGGTAATGAAAAGTAAAATATAAGGAATTCCTTTAAAAGCATTGGGATCTTATATTATTTTTTTGGAAAACTGGAGATTCTTTTTTTAGGAATTGAAATAAATTTTCAAAAACATATATATATATATATCTTTCAATTTTGAGTGGGACTTTTATTTAAACACTTGATGGCTTTGTCTTTGTGCGTGGAATTTAAATATGCAGTACTTTTCAATGAGAAAAAAATATGTAAAATTTAATGCTCAAGAAATAATTTTTTTTGTATAAAAAAAAATATTTCTTTACGTTTTAAAAATGATAAACTATTAGCAATAACTAAATATCTGGAATGGTATTTTTTGATCATGTTTATATGATCAAATTTTATTATATTTTCTTATTCCAGTACTTTTGTTAGTGTATAAAAGAATTTGAATAGAATCATGACAAAAGTATTTTATCAAACTCATATTTATTTATTCTTTATTTTTTACAGAAATATCAATTTATTGTTCGACAATTTTGAAGAATTTCATCGAATAAAAATCTAATCACTCACCTCCTTTCCGCAATGTCCAGTGAATATTGTACCAAAATTTTTTGAATAGGCCCAAAAAGTATTTAAAAAAGTTTTTTAGCTACTTACTTTGTTTAACTGCTCAGAGGGCTTATTCATACTCTCATTCCTTATTTAAAAGTTAAAAAGCGTTAAAAACTACTTGCTTTAAAACCTATTTAAAAGTTATGTGTATCTAATATTTTCTTACACAACTAAAAAAGATTTACTCTTAAATAGTTTTTTAAAGAAAATGATGAAAGTTATTGTGAATTGTAACTATTGTGATATTGTATTCTAAAGAATGTTTAAAATGCGGATATCTGTTGAAGTTTTCTTTAATTCATATAACTTTCTCTAATTCTGAAGTTAGAAGTTAAAATTGCGTTGTTTTTTTTCTCTCCTACAATTAATTTGAGAGAATAACAAAGAACTTTTATATAAGAATGAATTTGGTTATTAATTGATTTTTTTAGTTTATTGAATTTTGGTTAGTTAAAAATCTTCTTAAATAACTTTTATGTCACATTAGTCTGTTTTAATTTTTTTTTTAATTCATTCTAATTTATATCAAAACATATATAGTTTTTTTTTATAAAGAAATTCCTACTATTTTCATTTAGATTTTCATTGCGAATTAAGGAAATGTTTTTGTATGTAATACATTTAAGAAGTAAATATAAATACAATTATAATTAAAATTATATTTAAAAAATAATTCATCTTATTTTTATTTATTTATTTATTGAGCGTCAAAAGTTCTGAACGAGATCTACAGTATTTATTTTAGCAAATCTCACATTTTGCTCATCTTATGAAATCATTTGACGGATTACTTCAAAAAATGCATGGCATATGCTGATTCGGAAGCTCGCTCCTTTCGTATAACAATAATTTAGAATTTTGTAAATGCTTTGTTAAAAAATTATGCAATATTAATTTTATAATTTAATTTAAATATTACATAATGACGTAATTTTTTTAACGTACTTAAAATATTTTTTGAAAATGAATAAGCGGACTAATGTGCTATTGTTTTTCATTTTTTAATCATTTATATTTATAATTAATAATATATATTTTTGTAAGGAGGTGAGATGATTAAATAGGGTTAAAAAATATCATTGATTCTGGAATAAATGAGATATTTTATCAAAGGATCACAAAAGATCGATGAAAACTAAAAGCAATTTTTAATAATAAAATCTAATTATCTTAAGCAACACATTTTAAAACTTATCTTAAGATACATTTTTCACTGAAACGAAAATTACTATTATCAAAATCAAATATCATAGAAATGTTGTGTATATTTAAAATAATAATAATAAAAATTCCCTTATTTTTTTTTCTTCTTCACTAATCGTTATTTCGTTATTTTTCTCTTTTTCAAATATTTTTAATAATGATATTTCTTGAGTGTTACGTTTTCTTTAGACAATCGAAGTACATCGAAAAAATTAAAAATGTTACTTAAAATTTATTATTATAGAAAACCGTCAAAAATACACGGAATGGAACACAATAATATCCTTTTACTCTTTTGTTATAATGGGATATGGACTTTTTATTACTTATTTTCATGTGCAGGGGTTATAAAATTATTAGTATTATATATACTTCAAAATTAAACAATCGTGTTATATTTTCAGAATATTTTTCGATGAGTTTAAGCGTAATAATATTGAATACGCGAGGAATTTATTTATTTCATTTTTAAAAAACTTTTTTTTTTTTTTTTTTTTTTTTTTTTGGGGGGGGGGGGGGGGGTTATTTTCACGCAATATTAATTTTTTTAAATGTATTCCTGATCACAGCAAATTTTATGATAATTAAACGTTTATATAATGGGGAAATATACATATTTTTAACTATAAAAATGTTTATAGAGTTACGGTAAGCTGTCTCGTTGGACAAGATGCCGTGTCACATGGTTTTCTTTTACCAAAGCGCCGTAGGGAGGGAGGGGGCGCAGATATAGGAAAGTCACATTAGTAACCAAACAAATTTCACTATTTTTGAGAATGTTTAATGATATTTTTATAAAAGTTTTTATCAATAATTAATATAATCTATCTTTATGTAATCCGTAGTTTAAATGGGGAAAAAAATAATTCGGATAATTTTAAAAGTACAGTGTTTGTCCTTCCCACCGAATCTAGAAAAAGGGCGGTTCTCCCTTTTGTAAGTTAATAAACCGGTCTTATGTCTTAGTTAATATTTTGGTGTAAGAAGATGAACAATTTTTGAGGTAAGATCCCTATAGTTATACAATGAGGAAAGATGCCTGATTGTTTTCTTTATATTTTTATGTTACATCTGGGCGTTAATTTTAGCAAAATATTAAATAAAATAATATATAACATATTTTTAAAGCTTTTTCTGTTCTAATCATGTGTTTTAAAATAAATAAAAAACGTTTCATAAAAATGTGTCTTTTACATTCAAATCTTCTAAACCACATTACCCCTAAATATACGGCCATCTTATCCCAAAATTAGGGTAAAATGCCGAAATGAAAGCGTTAAAAAAAAACTTTTGTTTAAAAGTTTTTATATTATTTTTGAAGTTAAACATATTTTTAATATGTATTAGTTTTCATAAGAGATCAATAAATCACAAATATAACCAATAGGGAATTTTACATAAATGTTAAACGAAAACTATATCGTCTTCTCCCAATATAAGAAGAACTTGTAGATTTTTGAACTAGTTTACTTAGATTTAGGTTATTTACAAAATTTGCAAATACATAAAAGAGTTTTGAAATTAATTTGTAAAAATTTTCACATTAAAACAAGCGGGAATTTGCTCTCAGAAATCCTAATATAATTTTTGAACAATCTGACTGTAACAAAGACGATATTAACTACAACAACAATAAAACAATAAATATTAGAATAATAATTATGAAACCTTAACTGTAATGTTTAACAAATTATATGCCGAGTTTAGTCTTTCAGATTAAGAAAATTCTTATTCCCTTAAGCATAATACTCTTAAACTTTCACGAATTCGCCTTCTACACGTAGTTAATTTTTATGCCATTACAAAATGAAAAATTAGTGGTCAATTCGTAATTTTTACTATCCATTCTCTATAGTCAAGAAACAAGATTAACCATTATTATTCAAGGGAATTGAAATAAAATATTTCTATGTAAAAGAAAAAAAATTGTAAACTTTAGTATGAATTATAGACTGTGAAATGCCTAAAACATTACAATGCTTTACTATGTTTTTATAAATAACTAGAGACGATGAAGGAAGATTGTGAATCTTAAAGGAAATTTTTAAAAAGTATAGAAAAAATTTATATATCCGAAATTCTAAAAAAAAAAAAGATACGTAAAAAAAAAAAAAAAAAAAAAGATTTGATAACAAAAAAGGACAAGGGTAAGTTTAAGCTTTGTAATAGTTCTAAGATTTTATTATTTGAGAATTAAACGACATTTTATGATTTTTTTTTTTTTTCTGACAAGGAAATAAATATTTAATCTGATAATTTTTATTTATTTATTTTTATTTATTTATTTATTTTTCGCTGTAATCTTAAACAACATGCAGTGGATTTATACTTATGGTCATTCAGCTTGGTACATATACAATTTTGTTATTAATAAATAACTGAGCTGAGAGAATTCAAAATCTAAACGAACTGAAAAGATATTCTTAGCATCGCCTTGATTTATACTGAAGTATATCCATATACAACGCATTTCTCTCTGGCGGCTCCATTGATCAAAAACGGCGGGGAACATTGATCGGTATTCGCACTTTACACCACTTTTCCCTACATTTTTGGTGCCTCTATGTTGTCAATTTACTCTTCCAATGGATTATCCTGGATTGTATAGGAAGCCTAATAGATTAAATCACAGAGAGTGCTACACAAAAATATCAAATAATCGCTTATGTGTTTTGATGTTTCAATCTTTTTTAATATTTATTATTCCATTTCAAATATTCCTTAGACTTCTATATAAATGTGGTATTTCTTTTAAAAAAACATGGCGCTTCTTTTCCTTTTTTTTTCTATAGAATTTATTGGAAAACTATGCATAGAAAAAAGTACGTAGTGTTTAGTAAATAGTGTAAAGGAAAAGATAAATATTGCCGTTTCGCCGTCGATGTTTTTACTCCAATGAATTATTAGATATTGACAAAAGTTGAAAATTTTTTAAAGGTTGAAAAAATTCTGAGGAATCATCGGTGGTAAACAGGATTTTTGCGCATTCATTGGAATGTGGAACTTTATCCTATTTTTCTGGATGGTTATAGTTCACTCTCGCAGCATTTTGCCGCAAACAAGTTAATCATTCAATGAATATATCAATGTGTGTCAAAAAGTACATCTTTTCAAATGTGTAAACAATAAACAAAAACAAACTATATTTAATAGATAAGTAAAAATGATCAATAAAATATTATTATTACTTTTTACATAATTACATTGAAAGTGTTTTGTGTGATTTAGCTTTCAAATATCAGTTGCAACTGAATTTTCAGAATTTTTTAAACGGTTCATTTTAAGTGAAGAACTTTAAACTATTCATATTTTGCTGTTTTAAAATCTAAATAACTTTTTTTTTTTTTTTTTTCTTGATGTATAACCTTTTTTCACAATAAAAAATTTTATTCAAGATATATTACTTTCCATAAATGACTGAACACTTTTGATATCAGACGTTTCATCAAATACAGTAGGCGCTGATTAATAAATTCACTGATTAATAAAATCAGCCGCTTAATATGATCAAATTGCCAGGACCGGAATCAAATCAATTCAAACTACTTTTAAAACCGCCACTTTTTAAAATCAGCATCGCCGGTTAATAAACTCAAAAAATATTTCTTCAGCAGCAAAAATATCAATTATGCAAATTAAAAAAATTGTTTATTTACATTGTGATTTTTTTTTTTTTTTTTTTTTTTTTTTTTTCAAATAAAGAAAAAAAAAAAAAAAAAAGAAAGAAAGAAATTAAAGCACAGCAATACCTTAGGTATTTCTGTTTGTCGAAAATTTTACATTTGCAGTACAGTTTTAAAGTAAACAAGCCCCATCACTTATCTCAATAAATATTTGAAGGAACGTATTCTTCATAGCGTGGTAATAAGTTACAAATTTGATTTGATTCGCAAATGATATATATATATATACATTTTTATTTTTATTATTAAAAGACAATTTCTAGTTCTTATTTTGAAATAACTATGAAGCAAGAGGTTTAAACGGAAAGATTTTAAAAGAAAAGCGTGCAAATTTTACTTTTGCAGTACAGTTTTAAAGTAAACAAGCCCCATCACTTATCTCAATAAATATTTGAAGGAACGTATTCTTCATAGCGTGGTAATAAGTTACAAATTTGATTTGATTCGCAAATGATATATATATATATACATTTTTATTTTTATTATTAAAAGACAATTTCTAGTTCTTATTTTGAAATAACTATGAAGCAAGAGGTTTAAACGGAAAGATTTTAAAAGAAAAGCGTGAACTTTTGGCAAAATAATGATGATTCACCTCAAATGAAAGCGCACAAAATCTTGGAATGCGTTTAATTTACTTATATTGAAGTAAAAATAATTATCTGTCGAACATTAATTAATATTGTTTATTAATTCCTTACTCGTTATCTTTTGAAATTTCTTTCCAAATTCACTGAATATTACCTTTTTCTTGAGTGCAGAAATGATCGCCGGATTTAGAAATCAGCCGCTTAATAAAATCATTTTGGTTCAGAACGAATGTGATTTTAATAAGCGGCGGGCACTGTATTTGAAAAATTACTTGACGCAAACTTGCAAACTTTAGAAACTTCAGGGGTGTGTAAAAACATGGTATACCAAATACATTTAAAAGAAAGTTTTGCTCCCCTTCTCCCCCCTAAAAAAAAAAAAAAAATGGAGGAGGGAACCAGTAAATAATTTAAGAAAAAACAAAATCTTTATGATCACCTTGTAAAAAATAAGACTTGAAATACGTTCGGTCTTTAGAATGCAATTAAGAGGCTGCTTCTAATTACCCGTGTTTATTTGTATAAGACTAGCACATATAGTTATAGAGAAATAAGGGTTTCTTTAAAAACTGTATTAAAAAAAAAAAAACTTTTTATTATGATTTACTGTGCCTTAAGCCCAATGCAAAACGCATTTTTAGGAAATGATATATACTACACATTAGACAAGATTGCAGTATGTCGTGTCGAATGTAGTGTGTCAAGTTTCCTAAAAATGCCTTCTAATTGGGTTTAATACCCATACATGTTATAATCAAATAAAGGGCAAATTGTTTAGCAAATTTTTTATATCTCTAAGTATATATGCACTAGCCTCATACATATGAATACAGATAATTAGAAGAAGCCTCGTATCACATGCTGTAGCTTTAGCTCATTTCAAGAACTACTTTTTACAGGGTGATTTCAAGCTCTTTCTTTCTTTTTTTTTTTTTTTTTTTTTTTTACTGGTCCTATTTTTGCTTTCAGGGCAAAATTTTTGCTGAAAGATATGATGTGTAACATGCTCTTTACACCCATGAAGTTTCAAAATTATTCGTCAAGTACGTTTTTAGATATTTGACAAAATGCCTGAAAGCAAAAGTGTCCTATCTTTTATAGAAAGCTAATGTTTATCAATGCGTATTAGCAAAAATGAGCGATCTAGTGCATTCCTAATTTTTTAGTCCTTACATATGATTCATTCCCTTTTATTACATATTGTGTTACTGATTTTGATTTGTTCGGAAATATAATTGAGTCATGTACTTAATTCAAGTTGTTCAAGATATGTAAAAACCGTAAAATAACGTACGATTATGCGATTTTATTCACCTTTAACTAAAAAATATTAAATTTTCATCGTCAAAAATTTTAGAATTTTTGCTTTAATCCTATTTTAATGGTACATATAGTAAAAAATTTTAATTCCATCTATTCAACACAGCGTAATAGTTTTTTATAGACAATATATATTTACCTTTTCTGTATTATTCAAAACATTTAAGTGATTTTTTCCCCGAACTTTTTAAAAATAGTTATAGGTATTTAAAAATTGCTTTTATATTCTTAATTTTTCATACAAAAAAGAGTTTAATGTATTTTTCTCTAGAATTCTTTAAAAAAAAAATCTTTAAAACTGTGCATGTGTATGTTACTGAAAATTACAGTTACATTGTTTGGCTGCATAGGGTTTTGGTTGGGTTGTCGCTCTATGGCCATTTTCTAACATATAGTCTCATTAAAGCAGGACCAAGTGTATAAAGTGGATTCTGAGTCACCTGGAACTTTGCAATTTGAAATGGTATCAAAAACTGAAGTCCTGAGCACAAACATTCCGGCGTCAGGAGGGCTTTCGCTGTATACTGGAATGGTAATTCAATCAATGTTCAGAATTGCTTTAAATAAATCATATCATGGGTATTTTCTTAATAAATTACATTTCGGGTTCAGTGTTTTCAATAAAAGTTTAACAAATTTGAATTGGTTATTAATTTGGAAATTATGAGCTATTGCATTCAAAATAACAAACTTTTATCGAATTTTAGGTAAATCCATTGCACATAAACTCGGAATTACAAAGTTTTATTGGAATGCTGAATTCTATTATATATATAAAAAATTTACATTGCTTCTAGTTTATGAAAATTTTCTCCTTTTTGTAAAATAATAATAATAATAATAATAATTTAATGTTCTGTCTTATAGGCAACTAGTTAAACATACATACTTTTAATTTTTTTTTTTTTTTTAATTGGTAGCGATAAGGATTTTTCTATGGCGGACTACAGCTTTCTGTGTCAAAGTAAAGTAAATTTAAGTTAATTTGACAGAACAGTCACCTTCATATCTTCATCAGAAGCACGGGGGAAATCATTTAAATCATTTCAAAAGACTTGACTATATTTGTAAAATAGAACTTGCTGTTTGATGCTGATTTGTTTTGATCCTCCTTCAATTGAGTCTCTGAATATCTTATACAAATACAATAACAGTAAAATAAAGCAATAAATAGGGAAAAATTAAGGATGATAGCTCTTAAACCTCTACAATTATTTTCGAATATTTTTATAATGAATGGATGGTTGGGTTTTACGTCGCACTAGTGCTGCGCAGATGGGCAATTGGCGACGGTCTGGGACACACCCCTAGAGGTGGTCCGGAGACATGCCATCACAATTTTGATCCTCTACGGAAGGGAGTATAATGGAGGTTACCTTGATTTTTGAACCGGATGATAAACATTGTAAAAATGAGACCAGAAAGAAGTGGTTTACTACTATAAAAAAATATAACAATGAAAGACTCCATTGTCTATAATTTTCCCAATCATTAACATAATCCAAAATCGTAATTAATGTTCTTCAACGTTGCGTTAGTCTTCTTATTGGTATAGGTGCAGGTACGATATTCGAAAATTAAGGTGAAAGAAAGCAATTATAAAACTCCCAAATCTCAATCTGATAACAGGCGTGTTGTAAGAAGAGGTTGCAGTGTAATCTATTAGCAAGTTTTAGTTTTATTTAAAATCATTCCTTTAATATTTTGAGTCTTCGTAAACAAAATATTTAAATAATTTAGCTCAAGTTTGCCAAGATATAGAGATTTTTCTTTAATTAATTAATTTTTTTACTCTCTACAGAAATAAAAATATTTGCCGTCATTTGGTGTACATTTACGCAATCCTTACAGAATAGCCTTTAAATTAATACATCCATCAATAGCGTAATGTATAACGAAGCCTCTGGAGACTGTGGGGAAGATCTCTGATTTATGATGTCTAAAATTATATAATAATAGAAATAGCGAAAGCGACAACTGAAAATCTATATCTCTCAGGTTTTATCATATGCCTTTCTACAATATAAGTTTTATGTTACAAGACTTAATGTTGCATCTATATGTCATATTACGATTTTTAATAAATCAACCAAAGGCAAAAATTTGTTCATGCAATTTATTATAGGGTGCAATCGGATCTATGCAATCGAAATTTTAACAAGAATTATAAACTAATTATTCAATATAACTAAATGCTGAAAATTGACCAATGTTTACAACTTTCGTTAAAAAAAAAAAATAATAATAATTATTATACATTAGGAAAATTAAATATAGGAAATCTAAAAACAAGATAAAAATTAAAAGGGAAACTGATAAGTACACAGTTATGTATTATAAAGTATTTCAAAAGTATTTTTTGAGCTATTTTTCCATTCATCCAAATAACATTATATTAATATAACATAAAATTGTTTGAGTAAAAAAAATGACAAAATAGATAATACTGAAATTTATATTTAATTAAAAAAGGATTTTAAAAAAATTAAAATTTTTTCTACGTATAATTGGTATTAATATATATATATATATATATACATGTATCATTTAGTTTTCGATATTTCTCTGTTGCACATTTAACAAATTTTTTTAGAGTAAGTTGTGTTTCATTTTTCAAGGTTAAAAATATTAATATAATAACAATAATATTTTAATCTCTTTAATTTGAAATCATAACTTACGTAAGTAACAGAAGCAATCGTTATAGCTATAAAGAATTATAAATCAGTATCATTAATATAATAATTTTCCTTCAGTTATTCATTTTTTAGATAAGCAGCATATGTATGCTACCAAATAATCGGCAACTAACGGCAATTAACAAATGCTTTGTCTGCGGAATTCTTTTATTCTAAGAAATAAGGAAAATCGTATGCTATTGTCTGTTTCATTCTCAATTCTCTACTTTCACACACATTTTGATTATTTTTTGTTTTTTTGAAGATGACTCTATTAGTATAACTAATAAATATTTTTGTACGTCTAGATTCGTCCTAGGAAAAGAGTTTGGTTTTCTGTGTCATTTAATTATGATGCAATTTATGTGCGGATTGTAAAAGTTATCGTTTACCTGTCATATGTCTTTTTGAATGAATATCGCTTTTAATCAATAACTGGAGTTAAGTTCCCAAGAAAGAATTTTCTGTTACGCTACTTATGTATTTGTTTTCCAACATAGAGTGAAATAATTACAGTGCGGCCACATATCCTAAAAGTAGCAGTGAGGACACGTCCAAAATTTTGGAGGGATGCCAGCTTGACCAACAGTTTGAAATTTGGAAAACATCCAATAATTCCGCGCTCTGTTATTGCTCTTTTATCTGAGTCAGATGACTGTCACCCCTATCTTAGCATAGGACTCGTTGAGTTAGCACTTGCGCAGAGGCTTCCATGGTTTCATGAAATGTGGTCGAAGAATAAAACTTTAGTGTACCATTTGATCAATAAGCGTGCAAAATCGAATTGATATAAGAAATGCCAAAGGTTTTTAGAAGATACAACCTATAGACCTACTCAGTAATTAGTACCTGGCACTAGTCATTATGTGCAACCGTTTTTATTCAAGAAAAGAATTTATGGAGTGCCGTTGCTGTTTTGGATCGCCATTTTTAACGATTTCTAATTAACTTATTTATCACTTCAAGAATCTACCATCAAATCTTTAAAAAATATCTAAAGGACATAAAAATTAATACTTAAAAAAAAAAAATTTTTTTTCAAGGTCTTGATCTTTCTATCGTCCTCTTTGTACGAATGGTGCACCAAAGTGCCCCCTCACTAAATCCTCATTAAAATCTAGGATGAGATGATATGCATCTTTTTTATTGCTTTTATCTTTAAAAATTACTCTAAAGTAACTTAAGTTACTAAAATTATTCTAACAAAAGAAAAAAAAATGAAATTCAATATATTATTTGTTTATTTCATAATGCAAGAAATAAAGGTTTAAAATTATTTTAGGTTTTGTGTTTACATGTTTTTTTTTTTTGTGTGTGTGTACACAATTTAGGTTTTGTGTTGCGAATGACTTATCTCAGCGATGGTTTAAACTTTAAAGAATTCTTTCTAGCAAAGCAAAATCTGATTTTAATTTTAATTAATTCTTTTTTTTTTTTTTTTTTTTTCGAATTTTAACTACTATACTATACATTATTATATAAAAAGGGAAAATTAACTCACACACATAAAAAGTAAAATAAACATACGTGGTAAGTCAAAATGAATATAGCGATTACAAACGGCTATAACTATTTAATGGAAAAAAAAATTATCGATAAGATTAACACAGAATGTAGACAGAACTCCAAAATTGTGTATACATACGTCATAGATGCTCTATGTGACTTCCATTGGGCACACGGACAACATTTAGACGGTTGTCTATTTCACGCCATACATTCTGAAGTATCTCTGCAGGCGCATTACAAATGAGTTCTTTGAGACCCTGCGATTTTTATCTATGAGTTTATATAAATGACAGAGTGTATGTGCTTCCCACGGCCAAAACAATTGAAGAACTCAAAGTACGCATTTGTAATGCGCTTGCGTCGGTGACTGAACAAATGCTTCAGAATGTATGGCGTGAAATGGACTACCGCCTATATGTTGTCCGTATGACCAAGGGAAGTCACATAGAACATCTATGACGTATGTATACAATATTTGGAAGTTCCATTTACATTCTGTGTTAATCTTATAGTTAAATTCTTTTCCGTTAAATAGTTACAGCCGTTTGTAATCGCTATATTCATTTTGATTTACCCTGTATTTCAGCTATGCACTTGTAAAATTCTTTTTATTTAAGATAACATAAAGAATATATTACATTTAAGGCGTAATTTTTAGTATAAATATACATAAAATCTGCTTGCTATTAAAAATGTCGAAATACAAATTTCGTGTATCGTTTTACAGGGGTGTGTTGGTGTTGGGGAACTATAGCCAACTAACTACTCCAGAGTCTTAAGCCTAAGTAACTTGCCCTTGGTGTGTGTGTGGAGGGGGGGGGGTCTTTAATAGGGACCTGGAATGTAATCACGTAGACTTTGGAGAAAACCTTAAAATCTACGAACGGCTAGGTCGACGAGCATGTTATGTTTATAAACCGGGCTTAGAATAGAACCTCTAAGCCACTGTTAGGGCTGTTTTACAGGAGAAATATATTTACTATATTAAAAATGAACACATAATCGTATTACAAGAGTCTGCTTAAAGTAACTGCAGGTCAGTTCATTTAAAAATAAGTGAAAGCATGTTAATTTAATAGTATTATCATGAGGCACATTTAAAAAAATGTAAATGAAATTCGACACACATAATGCGCAAATATCATCCGAAATTTAAAAGTTCAGGTCATTAAAAAAAAAAAAAAAAAAAAAATCTTGACGTGCACAATATAAAGCGCGGCCCAGTTAAGAAATCATTTATTCTTGCTTTGATTACACTGGATTGTAATTTTTCCTCTCTCAGAGAAAGAAATTTTAAAATGTGAAAAACAAAAAACTAATCGTGCACTGTTAAATATGGTTTCTTAAAAATGAGCAAAATTGTCTCAAAATAGCTCCGAAACAATATATACTTAAATTTGAAAACCCATGTACTCATTTTTGAGTATATTGACATGTCAAAAATGGGTATTCTTATTGGTCAACCCCATTTTTGAAATATACTAAAAAATGAGTACATGGGTTTTCAAATTTAAGTATATATTACTTCGGAGCTATTTTGAGACAATTTTGCTCATTTTTAAGAACCCATTTTTAACAGTGTGGCTTTATGATTTATATACGAAATAATTATATTATAATAGCACGTACACTAAATATATAATTTACATAAAATGACCAATAAATAGCCTCGGTCTTTTATATACATATATACAGTTTTAATTATGTTGACTACGTTTATAAGAAATTACATGAACGATATAAAAGCATTTATATTAAATATCTTAAAATTTAATATCTTAAAATGCTAGAAAGGATAAAACTTCTGCGACCACGGAGTTAAACTATTCATGTATCTGAATCTCCTTTAAATATTTGTTTTGTTAATGAACAGGGGTAGCTTTAGAATAGTGAAAATGTTGTCAAATACCGTTACAGTAAACTTTATAGGCACTTAAAAATTCGTTCATTGGGTTAAACGTTAGAGTTTTGCAATGGAGACATTGACAAATTTATTCTCAAGTTATATTACACTGAATATATTCTTCATCGGATTTCCCTTTAAAAGGATTTTAGTGTATAGTTAAATATTAAATATTAAAGGGAAACAGTCTTTTAATTGGTATTATATGAAAACTATGCTATAAATAGGTCGAGTTTTTGTATCTTGTTACGAAAAGCCCAAGTGCCATATTTAAACCAAAAGCCATATTTATACTATATATCATATGTATACTATATCAATGAAAATGTTTTTCACCACCTAAATATAGTTTGTATTTAGATAATTTAAATAATACTTGATATATTACTTATATAGGTAGCTTCTAAGTTTTTTCATTTACAGCAAATACTTTTTTTTTTTTTTTTAAACGTGAACAGAAATTTTTAAAGCGAAAAGAATCTCTGTAACACAAAATTTAAATTTACCGTTTTCATACTATTTTACTCTTCTCACTTTAAAAAAAAAAAATAATAATCGAAATTCTGTACAAGAATTCCCAAAAGGAATGTAAAAAGTACACTTATATATGTATATATATATGTACACGGTACTGTTTTTAATAAGCTAACAAAAGAAAATCACATAAAAATACTTAAAACGCAAACAATATTGTACAAGATTTACAATATATATATATATATATATATATACAAAAATTCAAACACACACACACACACACACACACAAAAAAAAAAAAAAAAAAAAAAAAAAAAAAAAAAAAAGAAAACATTTTTAATACCGTTACGGTAAAACTTACAGGGTGCTTAAAAATTCGTTCAGTGGGTTAGATGTTAGAGTTTCTCAATGGAGGCATTGACAAATTTATTTTCAATTTATATTACACTGAATATATTGTTCGTCGAATGATTTTGCCTTTATAGCAATTACAAACTTTTGTATCTCTTACGTGACTAGAAATTTTTAAAGCGAAAAAAATCTCATTAGCACAAAATTTAAATTTACCGTTTTCATGTTATTTAACTCTTCTTCCACTTTTTTCAAGAAAATAATAATCGAAATCCTGTACAAGAATTCCCAAAAGGAATATAAAAAATACACTTTTTTTTTATAGATACTGTTTTTAACAAACAAACAAAAGGAAATCACATAAAATATTTAAAATTCAAATACTATTGTACAAGATTTACGAAAAATTATACAAAAATTCAAACTTATGAAAAAAAAATAAAAAAAAAACTTTTTATACATATGTGTGGATTTGCATGTCACGTTGCATATGTTCTTGTCTATGTGTGTGCATTTGTGTTACTGGGTGTATCACATTTGCATACCGTAAAAGTAATGTTATTGATTTGCGAAGTTAAAACTTGTTAACATCTCAAATTTAAAAAAGGAATGTTTATAACAAGCAAACAACAACAACAGCAAAAAATAGTAATAGCTTATATATTCTAATATTTTACACCAAGCAGAGTTAAATGTGTCAATACCAAAAAAAAAAAGTGTCATTTCAAAATTAGCTAGGAATTAGGGTGTCATAATTTTTTGGCGCATGAGCAGCTATATCTATACCATAAATTTCTTTTGTTTTCTCTGTATGTTCAACCCAAAAATAATCGAGTATATCTGTACAACTGATTGCTGAAAGCCGAATTTTTAGTATGTTCTAGCTTTTTCTTACAGTTATATATGACTTTGTAATGGCATAAAATTTTCTTTCAACAAATCGTTTCGTTAAGAATAGGATAAATAAACAAATGGGAAATAATGTAGAAAACAAAGAGGAATATTTGAATTTTGTTGTGGTATTCTATATAAAGGAGTAGTTATTAAATTAGTAGAATTAAATTACTAAAAATTACTAAAAATTTAAATAATTATTTTTTAATCAAATGCATTTCATTATTAACAGTCGGACATTATAAGAGAAATTACTCTATACCATATTATCTATGGAACATAGGTTCCTATATGATGCTTCTGTAATTACGCAGTATAAGAAAAAGAGGAGAACGTAATTGTAAATAATATTATAGTTTTAAAAATTAAAGAACATGCTTTTATAGAAATGTGAACTAAAAAGCACAAAATATCTATCTTAGTATTAAAATGCAGGGTAATATTTACATACATTTAAATCTTTAATTAAAATAATTTAGAATTAAACAAAAAACATTTTTAAAAAATCTCCCCTGACTGGGCTCGAACGCTAGACCTTTAGGTTCGTTATGCGGAGCTTTACCGCACAGCCACAGCGTTCACTCAGGGAAGTTTTTTTTTTTTTTTTTTACAATATAGATTTTTTGTTTGCTCCCAGAGCGGTTATAAACATACATACAGGTGAAGCTAATGAAAGCGTGTTAAAATAGATAACAATTTGCATAACAGCGTTATTTGCTCCAAATTAATCTCAAAATAATTCCTCAAATTCCCTTTTCTTTAGATATTTACCTAAGACTTATTTAAGATTATACTATACGACTACTTAGATGATTTATGGACGTAGTTACTGCGTAATAATGTAATATTTTACAATAAAAAGGTGCTTATAACTATTTTGCCAGTTATTTTTTGTTTGTTTGTTTTATTTATCTTTTTCTCCTTTTCATGTTATGTTCCCCAAATTATGGGATAGAAGGATAAATGGCTTTAAAGAAACTAGTCCTAAAGCTACTCTTTTACTAAAATTTCAATATGTTTTGCATCCTCCTGCAAGTTATTAACACTGTTTTAAGCTTCAATTATAAATATTTCTTAATACTTTAAAGCTGATGCCCTAGTGACATCCATCTAGTTTTTTTAAACCTGCAACATATAAAGTGAAAAACTGCGCATTAAAGTTTTTGAAAATAATTTTGATGCTTCATCCCATAAAAATTCATTCATTTCTAATCAATATAATTTATTTTATTTTATTTTATTTTTATTTAGTTTTTCATTTTCATTTTCATTTTTTTTTTTTTTTTTTTTTTTTTTTTTTTTAAGAAATGCATATTTATTATTCTAGAATTATTTTCTAGGATAAAACAAAAGCCTTATACTGATAAAAAATTGTATTAAAAGTTTGATATTACTGATAAATTAAAATTTTAGAGTAGGCGATTTAACAAGTATGTGACAATAACATACAAGTCTTTTTTTTTTTTTTTTTTCCTTCGTGCAATAACAGTGTTTATTTTTGCTAATAATTTTTAGCTCTAAAGTACGCTGAGTTTTTTACTAATGCACGAAAATAAAGTGAAATCATACCTTAGGCTTAATTTCATTTCTTCATCTGATAAATGACTAATATGACTTCATCGTATTAAAAAGGTTTTTATTTACGGATAGTGATACAATTTTTAAAATAAATATATTATATTTCTTTTCAAAAGCTTATTATAGAGCAAATAAAAGAAAGCGAAAAAAAATTGAACATGGGCTTAAAAATTTAAAAATTTTAGATTTCACAAAAGATTTAGCATTTATTTGAAATTTTGGAAGATTTTGTATGAAACAAAGTTTGAATACCCGTTTTTTGAGAATTTCCTTGAAAAATTATTGAAAGAGAGTGATATTTTCCTATCACATTTTAAAGAAAGTTAACTGCCAAACTAATTAAATACCACAAATAAATAAAATTTTATATATTAATATAATTAAAATTGTACATAAATAGCGAAATAAATAAATTAAGAATTAGTGAAAGTTATATATCTACGTACTATGCTTAAAAAAAGTCCAGTCTTCTAAATGTTGTTTGGCTTAATTTACAACTCATTATTAAAATAAAGTTCAATAAAAATATTTTCAAATATCTTAAAAATTTTAATTTTTGTTAAATGAAATCAGAAAAATGTTATTTTTAAAAAGAGAAAAAATTCTGACGCAAGGAAAAAATTTATACAAATTTTAATAATTTTATCGGGAATTATAATAAAAAAATTTTAATACTTAGATAATTTGATTCACAAGCAACTCCATTCGCCAAGTTTTTCAATCGACCTGAAAAAAGAGGACTTTCTCAGTTTAAGCGGTAATTGTATTAAAAAAAAAAAATTCATGTATAATATTTCACAAGGGAAAGGGACTTTATTTTAAAAAGTACACTCATTACATTATTTGGTTTCATTAATATTTGAGTGACTGCATAGTTATCATTTTTATTTTTACTCTATTAAACTTCTTCATAGGTTTACACAGGATGCACACTTATGTCTATTTCACCATTTTAACTGCTGGACGGCTATAGCTATAAACATAAAAATGGTGTCTATGTATAGTGAAAGTTCCTATGTGGTTGCATACAGCGCCACTTGGTGGAAAACGACGGAGTTTGCGTTTCTATTTCGGAAAAGGTACGAGATCGGAAAAATATTACATTGTTGTAGAACATCAATTTAATTGGAAAAGTCACCTTTTAGGCATAAATATTAAAAACAGAACGCTTAAAATGTACATTTCTTTGTTCGCAATCTTCTACACAGTGACGATACGAAACGATCTTAGAAGGAAACATTCAAAAGGTGTCGTCTTCAAAAAATATTGAAAAAAAAAAAAAAAAAAAAATATATATATATATATATATATATATCATTCTACTGTTTCTAAAACACCAGAAAGGGAAAAAAATATCGGCTGAAATGAATTACAGCGACCACAAAATATTATTAAAATTAAGCATATTTGGCGATTTAACATTGTTAGGCGATTGATTTTGAGTACTTGGCGGAGAAACACAGCACGGTTCTGTTCGTACACGGCAATCTCGGTGCTAGCGAACAGAACGCCTAACAGCGCTAAATCGCGAAATATGCTTAATTTTGATAATTTTGTGTGGTCGCTGTAATTCATTTCAGCCTATAATTTTTTCACTTCCTGGTGTTTTATGAAGAGTAGAATCATATATAGAGTAGAATCATATTCAATATTTTTTGAAGACGACAACTTTTGAATGTTTCCTTGTTAGAAAGAAAAAGACTCATCACCAAATACTTTTATCTTTAATTTTCAAATTTCTGTTTGTCATTTGCAATGTACAGTTGGACCCTTGATTAAACTCTACTTTGCACACGTTGTAGTACAGCGAATGACACGTGTGCTACATAAAATTGAGGCAAGGGTCCATATGTGAATTGCAGCTGGCGGACTGAAATTTGACCATTGAAAATAAAGGTATTTTATTATTTATACTTGTTTTATATATATATATATATATATATATATATATATACTTTTTCATTTTCATTTTTATTTATTTATTCATTTATTTTAAATCTAAAATCGTTTCTTCGTGCCACAGTGTAGTTAAACTGCAAGCAAACAAATGCATGTTTTAAGCGTCCTGTTTTTAGCATTCATGTCTACAAGCTGTCTTTTCGTACTAAATGGAAACTCTACAAATTTTAATTCACTTTTCTCCCCTATCTCGTACCGTTTTTGAGATAGGAATGATAGTTTTTATAATTTTCCTCCTGATGAGACTGTGTAAGTGGTAGCATCACTGTAAAAAAAAATTCCGTAAGAGATTACGGGGAAAGCCCGGAAACAGAGATTCCAGACAAAGCCCGTAAAAAGAAACGCTTAGACCGTAAATTAAGTATATAATAACCTTAAATTACGTTACATGCCTGTAAAACCAATGTTTTTTTACGGGCTTTGTCTGGAATCTCTGCTGCCGGGCTTTTCCCGTAATCTTACGTTTTTTTTTTTTTTTTTTTTTTTTTTTAACAGTGACCTAGTAGCGTATAGCCATTTCACTATAACTTGTAAGTACTTTTAAGACTATAGCTGCAGCCGTTCGGCAGTTAAAATGGTAGGAACGGACTTTAGTGGGCATCCTGTATGTATATTATACCTGACTTTCTTATTATATATATATATATATAACAATCTAATGTTTTACGTATCACATATCTATCAATCTAACCTATGTTTCGACAAACATGTGTGCGTAAAGTGAATTTTCGGCAATTGATACTTTAATTTTAGAATGAGATTTGATGCTCCTAAATATGCAATATGCATACTGTTTTGGTAAAATAAATAAAATTTATATCTTATAACATTTTTAAAGAAAATTGTGTACGATATTCAACAATAACGTCCGTAATTTGAAGGAATGTGAATTCAATTTTATATATTTCAATCAATGTATTGTTTACGACCTGTACAAATGCAATAAATATTTATGTATAAACAAAATAAAATAAAATAAAAACAACTGTTTAAATGAGAATTCAAAAAGTGTAAGAAGGAAATTTAAAACAAATAAATCTGAAAAGAAGATTTAAAAGAAAAATCACTCTTAAAATCTAATTATTAAAATTTTAATTTAAATGCAAAAATTATTTCTCTGATTTTAAAGTAAGTAAATCTGTTCATTGTTAATTAATGATATGACAACACAGAGCTATCATAAACTAATTTACACGTACATAATATATAAATTAAATATATATATCGTCTTCAGCGTGACATTTACAATTTCAATAAATGTACATGAAAAACTCAGAATTATAGTTTTAGAAAAAAGCTTCTTAATATATAGTAGTAGTTAGTATAGTTCTTTATTTATTTATTTCTTGTTCTTTTAGGATAGTTCTTTATTTATTTATTTTTTTTTTATATAAATCTTAAAAATTAATGAAGAATATTTTTATGAAAATATTGAAATAAAAAGGAGTTTGATGTGTATATTATTATTCTTGATGATAGGGATGGAGGCTACTCAAAAATATTAATTTTAACGTTTATATTTTGAGATAAAACTTAATTAAAAACAGAAAGCTTTTGTCAACTTTGAAATAGTATTTTCCAATAACAAAACTAAATGCTTATAGAAATAAATTATCGCATAATTTATTATTATTATTATTATTATAATCGTGTTTAAGTTTGTATAGATTAATTTAACGATAGCTGATATTTTTTCTACAGTCGTGGGTAATCAAAAACGACCGTAAAAATAAAATTTAAATATATATATGTATTCAGACAAATCAAATACTTTTTTATGATTATTTACTTTCCATGATTATTTTCTTCCGGAAGAGTTTAAAAATAGTCTATTAAGAAAGTTGAGTTAAAATTTAAATTAAATCTAAATGTACCAGAAAAATCTAAAGTTTAAAGCAAAGATAAAGTTTAACCAAAATAGTTAAGTTACGTCATAAATATCAAATTTACATCAAAGCAATAAAATTAGAAGTAAAAGGTGTGAGTTTAAGATTTCCAGATTGTGATTTTGGTAAGCAACTTACGACTGCATCTAAAAATACAAAAATCACTGCTTCTTGTTTATAATTATATCATTTAGTCACATCATCCGACATGCAAAAGAACGGTAATTTCTACAGTTAATCATGCATATAACCCATGAGTGTTCATTAAACATAATTTGAATGAATCTGAATGAGGTCTTACAATACATATATATATATATATATATATATATATATATATATATATATGTGTGTGTATTTATTTATTTATTTATTTATTTTGGACCCAACAACCTTATGTTTATTATATGTGCGAGATAAATGAGAAAAGGTTTTGGTGTTAATATATAGCCTTTAAACAATAAGTTATCATCAAATTACAGAAAGCGAATCAGAGATATGTAGTTGAAAATTGGTTTAGTTTTTAATTTTAATTTAGTTATTATTATTATTATTATTCAACGGAATAACTCATAGAAGGTTTTCATACCTTTATTACATCGAAAATCAAGTTAAATCACACACAATTTATCTGTATTCTGTGATTTTCTGAATTACGATAAAAAAGGAAAAAACTTTGTTTTGTACAAAGCTAGATTCGTATTTCAAAAAGAGTGATTTAAATGCTAGTGCGATTAAGAATGTTATTTACATATTTTACATAATATTTTTTCAAAGTATTATGTAACTCCAGAAATGTGAACGGAGACAATATTTTATAAATGTTATCATTGTAAAAAAATAATAATAAAAGAATAAAAAAAGAATAGAAAAGGAAGCCGTATCCCTATTCTGCAATATACGTACATATTCTTTTCATTATTTTGAATTAGATATCGAATTTTGATTTCATTATATTCTAAGGTTTTTTTTTTTTTCTTTTCGTGCATTTATAGTGCATTTTTTTTTTTTTTTTTTTTTTTTTTTTTTTTGTTCATACCTTACTTTATCCATTATTCAATTTCATGTCAACGCTTTAAAAGCTATTTCGATTTAGCGCAAGACCATAATAAAGGAAAAGAAATAAAGCATCAAACGCATTTTCTTTCAGAAATTTTCCAGAAAAATCTGTCGAAAAGTTGTAAGTTATTAATAGTAACAATTCATTCCCACATTTACGAGTTGAAGAAGAAATTTATATAAATGGGTAATTCAGTTGTGTAAAAGTGTGCATAATAAGGCAATTACCAAATATTCCGGGCATTTCTTTTACAGAAATACGTCTGAATTGAGCAATTTTTGTAGAAAATATTAAAACAATCACATAAATGCATACCTAAATTTGTAGGAGATATTATGCACTAATCCTTATGTTCTATCTCAGAGCAATTTTTATTCAGTCGTCTATCTTATTTTAATCATATTTTGCCTTTGAGTAAGTAAAATTTCTTATATCTTCATTTTTATAGATTTCTGATAGAAATAAATATTCAGCCATCTATCCGGTTTATTATTTATAGCATTCTCGTATATCCGGAAATCTTGTTTAATAAAAGCATTTTTTTTTTTTTTTTGTAATAAAATGCAATGTTATAGATCATCCTGAATAACTTTAAATTAGTATGATAAAAATTATATATAACGCATTCACTCGGCTCTTATTCTGTTCATTTTTGTTATTATGTAAAATCAATCAAATTTTTTTAAACACAAATTAGACATATTTAATATCATAATACACATTTTGTTGCATTAAATAGAAATATATTATACAATTGATTGTTTAACAACTTAAAATGCCATTTTTCTCCTTGTATATCATAAGGAAATATTCCTCTTTTTTAAATATAATATAGTTTTAATGAACTGTAACAAATGTTGAAATAATGTAATCGTACATGATGAAAGTACATTTTTATAATATTATCAATCATATTTCTTTTTTTCTCTTTATGAGACTGGGATTTTTCATTTAGAAATTATTATTAATTTTTTTAAACACAAATCAGACAAATTGAATTTTTTCTTGCATTAAACAAAAAAACATTTTAAATTATAATAATACCATTTTTCTCATAGTATATCATAAGAAAACATTCTTCTTTTTTTAATGTAATACTATTTTAATCAAATGCAACAAATATTGAAATAATGTAATCACATGTAATAAAAGTAAATTTTTATAATATATTCAATCATATTCCTTTTTCTTCTTCATGAAACATGAATTTTTCATTTAGAGATTAGTTTATTATTATTATTGTTATTATTATTATTTTAAACAACTGTAGCTAATACCGTAATATTGTAATCATACTTGATAAAAGCATATTTTTATAATATAAACATATTTCTTTTTTCACTTTATGAGATTTGAACTTTTCATTTAGAAATTATTATTATTATTTTCAATCGTCTAATTATACAATCTTTTATAATCTTTTACAATTTTGAAATATTGCCTTTCTTTTGTCTAAAAAAGATTGTAATACTTATTTTACATTGTTATGATTTTAAAAGAGTGCATAATAGTATTGAACGTATTTACTGTAAATCATGTTTTTCCTGACTATTACGATTTTCCAGTTTTAAACTATTTTGTATTGTTGAGAGTGATGGGAAAGAACGGTTGTAACTAATATACATGTATACTTAAATACCTATGTGGCTTATATATATACGTCTTATTTCAAATATTTAATCTCTAATTTTCAAACGTATGTTAATAATGAATTATTTCAAAGTGCTTAACTTGAACTGATATCCTAATAATATATTTGCCTTTCATACAGAATGAAAACGCCTGTTCTATTTTCTTGCATCTAAATTTATATGCGTGCATATCTTTTACGAAGGGAAAAGTGTCTTTTAAAGTATACGAACAAAAAGTTTGAACCAAAACTTAGCTCAAAATGTTTAACCCTTTAACGTTCACTACTTAATTTATTTTAAAAATTACTAAACTAATTTTAAAAATGACTTTTAGACACATAGCTGATCATAAATATTTAAAAAATAAAAAATTAGCATTGTTCCTTTTCGAGAAATTTTCCGTTTGAAACATCTGTAAGTAAACCTTATTAAATTCAAATAATATTTAATTTAATAAACAAATCACTTTATAAGTAAACATTATCGACAACAAAAACTCGTAAAAGTTGCATAGATCCCAACATTTCGATTTATTCCGTAGTATTTTAACCTTTTGTGGCGCAAGGTAATTCGATCATTTAAATTACACTGACACCGGAATTTACGAAGATAATCAAAATAGAAGAAATTTTAAATTTTCACGTTAAAAAAAGGGCCTTTTCTGCTATGTTATAAATGGAAATTTTTGCTAAAAAATTTCCGGGATGAGTTTTTGCACTTGAGAATTAAAATTATGTGTTCCATCAGCGGGAACACTGCGACTGAAAGGGTTAAACATGTGTTTCTGAAGATTATTTAGCTTTCGAAAAATTAAGTAACACCAGTATGCATGTAAAGATGCGTTAAAATTTGTGTCAAAACTTTGTCAAATTGAATTTATAGATACACTTAAGGGAAACTAGCAGCTCTTTTTAATCTGATTAATTTTTACTTTTCTATTTCACCATGTTTTTATTAACTCGCTTTCTTGTTTGTCCACTACAAATCTTGCAACCAATTTTTAACTAACTTCCCAACAAGCTAGACATTTGAAACTTTTAGAATAGCTCAGAACATGATGACAAAGCATTCTTTTAATACTTTTATTCAATTAATACATGTTTGAAAATTTCTTATAATTTTTTACCATATTTTTATTAACTCGCTTTCTTGTTTGTCCAATACAGATCTTGCAATCGATTTTTAACTAACTTCCCGACTAGCTGGGCATTTGAAACTTTTAGAATAGCTCAGAACACGACGACAATGCATTGTTTTAATATTTTTATTCGACTAATAAATGTTTGAAAATTTCTTATAATTGCTCTCTCTATTACGAATTTGATCATTTTCTTTGAAGTTGATGGGATAGTTCATTAACAAAAAAAAAACAAAAAAAAAGTATTTATTAATACATAAAATTGTCAAGGTTATATGATTCAACAGAAAATTTAAAAACGTGGTATATAAAAGTTCTTTTTATCTTGTAATTATTAACTTTTGTCTTCATTTTTTCGCGATATCAAGATGATATAGATTCAAGTGAAAATGAAAATGAAGATTTTTAAAGTATTTTTCACGAATCTTACAAAAAAATTATGAGTTAACTTAATTGTTGCTATTTTAATGTAACATTTCTAACGGTAATTCAGAACTATCGCTATATGGGCGTAATTTTTATTATTCATTTTTGTAATGAACCTTTTTTCGTATGCTTGGTTTTCAACAGACCATGAAGTTAAGTCAGGTGACCTTCACAGAGTAAAACGAAAAATGAAAGACAGAAACGAAATAAAAGAAAAATAAAAGGGGGAAATAAAAGACTTGCGCGCGTGTGTGTCGATATGGGCGACAATGAAATGGCTTAAACGCGTAAACACTTCAGGTAAAAGAAAGTGAATTTGTGAAAAGAAAATATTTTACGCCGAACACTTGTTCTTAATATGTGCATGTTGCGTCCGTGGAGATATAAATCAGCAGAGGCACGCTCTAACCGGTTTTTCAATTAAATATCAGAAAAAAAAAGTCAAGAAAATGTTAAAGCCTTGATTTATTTCTAGAGACGTTAATTAACATAGTTTTAGTAGTTCGTTTACATAATTACTTATATACAATTTAGTGCAAAACATTCGCATATTATTTTAAAAGTGTACTATAGATATACATAAATATTATAACAAAAGAAGTAGAATGCAAAACAAAACAAATGGTAAAAGGCCGCCATATTCTATAAGAGCCAAAATAAATAAGAGTTACAAATATAATAAAAATGTAATGAAAATAACCATTAATAATTTTATTTACACACACACACACACACACACACACACACACATATATATATATATATATATATATATATATATTATATGCATGCCAGTGTTCTAGTTTAATACTTAATAAACAATTGGTTAAATATTAAATTAAGGTAATAAAACTGTTTTTTTAAATGTTGCATTGATGCAGAGTTATATTTCACTCTGTTTGCCTCACATGTTTATGCATTTAGAAAATCATACGCTTTTGTACGTGTTTAAGCTGTTTAAGCAAGAGCTAGGAATGAAAAATTTGAATTTCGAAATTTTGATAACATTCCAAAGCTGAACAAAATATCTCGAAAATTTTCACTTGGCTATAATTTTAACATTAAAGTGTAAGGCTGAAAATGATCTTTTTCAGATCATTTGAATTTACAGTGACATGACAAACAATCACGAACTGATAAACTATGCCATGGTGACGAATCCTTGACTTATTTTGTCAATTATTATAAAGTGACTGCTATCATATTGTTAAGCCAACATGAACTCGTTGTAGTCTTTCATTTTATTTTTGTTTTATTTATTTATTTTATTTTGATGACTGATGTGGTGACATTACATAAAAAACTAATAAAAAGAATTTTTAACTCAAAGGGTTAAAAGCATTATTGAACTAATATTTTAATTATAATACTATTTTGTTCCTTTTTTTTTTTTGCGGCATCTCGTCACAAAATGTCTCCATCAACCTACCAGTGACTTAGATATAACACGTCTTGACCTTCTTTGTTTACTATAAGTGTTACAAAAGTCACATTTTGGTCAGTGTGTATATACGCTTCGGTTACTTGATTAGTAGAGTTATCCAAAGTAAGAAAAAAGTAATAACTACAAATATATCTAGGGAAGAAAAAAAAAGCTAAAGTTAATAAAATTTTACTAACAATCTTGTATTAAATCAATTTTGCATTAAAAAAGTACTCCGGGTTATAAAATTAGATAGAATTTTTTTATAACAATTTTTCAAAGTGCGTCAAAAACGTTTCTTTTTTTTTTTATTTCATTACGGTCAAAGTTAAAAAAAAAAATTACAGTTTTTTAAATGTGATGAAAACTAGTGTATATGAAGGAAAGAGAAAGTGAAAATTTAAGAAATGGACAGAAAAGAGACCAAAATACAACCTGGATTCTGCACATGTGATTTTTGAGTTCCTCTATGACGCTTTTCATATTCATTTTTTTTTTTTTTTTTTTTTTTGTGTGTGTGTGTGTGTAAGGCAAAAATCATAGTACAATCTGTATATGGGGCAAAAATCTGTACAATCTGTATAATCATAGTACAATCTGTATATGGCAAAAATCTGTATATGGGGGGGGGGGGAGCTAAATTTACAAATTTAAATAAACTTATATAAACGCTTGCAGATACTTTATTAAACATAAATATTTTCGATAAACAGAGAAACTTAGAACAAAATAATAGTAAAATTCCATTCATTTAGTTTATTATATGTTTCACAATTAATTTTTAAATATCGGGATTCATTTCTAAAATTCGCACCTTTGAATCATATCGCTATGAATCGCAGAAAAAAATGAAAAGTTTAAATTCTGGATATCTAATATTATACTGACGTCAATCATTAACAAGTCCTATCGTGATGAAAATGTTTTTTATTTACTGTGCAATGATTTTCATAGGAAGATATGAATCTGATTTTATTACTTTATTATTAGAAATAGATATTTATGCATTATTTTGTTAAAGAAAAATAATATGTGAATTGTTTTACAATTATATATATATATATATATATATAACGCCACAAAAAAGTTATACGTGTTGTATAATACGTATGAAATTTCTACAGAAAATTAATAACTTACGTTATTTAATCAGAATGTATATTTTTAAAAGGAAAAAAATAATAATAAATAAACATTGAGAGTCCTTTAAAAAAAATTGTGTACGCTGGTAACATATTTATAAGAAACTAAACCGGACATATCTGCTTTACTTTCGTTTTTCAATTATCTTAAAAGCTGCTGTTTTACTTGCTGTAAAATATATTTACAAACAAATTTAGAAATCTATTTCATGATTCATTATTACGTAACAAAACAAGTTTCAAGCATTTCAAATAGCAACTCGGCAATTATGTTGAGAGGGGAAAAAAAGCAACTGAAATCAATTATAGAGATAGAGCTAATCAATCATTTCAGCTTTATCACTTTCCGTTATTCACTCCATGTCAAGACCTTCAGACGTTACGTGTAGTTAATTGCATTTTAAGAACCATTTGGGAGGTTATGGGTTCTAGACGGCTAATGCGTGAAGTGGAACGCACATTACTGTATATGAATTATTTTTGTTTCACTTTTGATATCTTTAAGTTTATTTTTATGGTGATTTGAAAATCGTACAAAAAATTCCAAAAATCCATTCAATCAGGCAAATGTACTATTAGTATTGTTTGTGATACATTGATTGATAAATTTTAAACTTTTGACAGATATATTTGATTGATTAATTTGTACATAAATTTTACGTCTCTTAAATGGATGCAGAGAAAATAGCAGTTTATGTCAATTAAGTCGTAATAGTTTATAGTTAGACGAAAAGTTTTAGTATGAATATATTAGAATAGTCTAAATTGTTCACATATGAAATTTATCTTTATCTTTAATTTTATTTATTTATTTACTGTTATTATTATTATTATTATTATTATTATGGTCATTTGAAATCATATTCTTTCACATTTGTTTAGTAAATAAAAAAATTAAATGATAATGAATGCAAATTTCTATTTTTGTTTACATTTTTATAATTAATTCTTATTTTACCGACGATTTTCCATGGAGGAAAATTTAAATTTCTTTTACAATTAAAACATTGAAGAACATATTTAAATGTGTTTCTGTTTTCCTAAACACTTTAAAATTACATTAAGCACATAATAATAACAATAGTAATAATAACAAGAATAATAAATTAATTTTAGCACTTAAATATATATATATATTTAGCATTTTGTTCAGTAAATTAACAAATTGGATGAGAGCAATTTTTTTTCTTTTTTTCTTTTCTTTCTTTTTTCTTTCTTTCTTTATATATATATATATATATATATATATAATTGTTTTGTTATTAAATTCCCTTTCCTTAAAATTTAAAATGAAACTTCTCTCGCAATTACATCATACACAAATATCTTTAAACGATAAGTACATACATATAAGTTTTCCCACGTAGGCTATTATATTTTCTGCAATTTTTAATTAGTAATGTTATTTTTTTTATGAATTGCCTGTCACTAAAATTTAACAAAAAATTATTTAGCATTCAGATTATAATTCAATCAAAAGATCTCTTAACATTATTTTGAGTTTTGAAAATGTGTAAATCTAATGTAAAGATGTAAAAAAAGCTATAAATGCTAGTTAGACTATTTTTAATATACATAAGAAAAATATAATTTTTTTCCTCCCGACAATGTAAAAATAGAACTTCAATAAGAACTTTATAAATACTTTATATAGCTATTCTGTTTACATCGAAACATATAAATGTTTTCACTGTAAAAAATAGGTTCTTAAAAATAAGTATATATTGTCTCAAAATTGCCCCCGAAGCAATAAATACTTAAATTTGAGAACCTATGTACTCATTTTTGAATATATTGACATGCTCAAAAATGGGGTTGACCAATAAGAATCCCAATATCCCCATGTTTGACATGTCAATGTACTCAAAAAATGAGTACATGGGTTTTCAAATTTAAGTATATAATGTTTCAGGGCTATTTTGAGACAATATATACTTATTTTTAAGAACCCTTTTTTTTTATAGTGTTATAATTTTATTTCTTTCTCATATCCATATACTTATGATACATGAATGTTTTGTTTTATAAATTAATTTTTCAGTGAAGCTTACAGTGATAAATGACTAATAAAGGGAAGATTTTAATATGATGTATCTTTAAAGGCATTGCGTGTATTACAATTACAGTTAGTTTGTGTTCCTCTCCCTTTTAAAAATTGTCATATTTCCAATAGCACAATTTTTATAAAATGCATAAAAATTGGTTATTATAAGGAGTTTTAAAATATTAAATAAATAAAATAAAATAAATAAATAAATGAACTTCAGAAAATTGATAGAATATCACTATTTTTAAAGATATACTTGTGTTCTGCAGTTACATTTAATTGCTGAAAAATTCTTTTCAAAATACATAAATAATTACACAAAGCAATTATTATTCAGAAAGTTTCTACAGTTTATTTAATTGTGTAAACAGATAAATAAAATTCCGAAATAATGGATAATACAAATTATCTTGAAAATAATAGATAATGCAAAATATTGTAAGCAATTACAAAATTTTGTATTATTCATTATATTCTGAAGAAGCATAACAAATATAAAGTACAATAAAGTATTCAGAAAGTTTATTGGGAAAATTCGAAAGAATACGTGACAAAAATTTCAACTATTTTGATGAAATGTACTAATATTAATCAGTAAAATTATTTATTTTTCTAAAAATCAAGCATTTATTTTTTTCATTAAGCCCACCTAAGAATAACAAAATACTACGTTCTTTTCTTTCTTTTTCCCATAAATTGTTTAGCTTATTTGGTTATTAGTACTATAAAAATTTCAGTTGTTAAGGTACAAATGAAATTATAAAAAAGGAAACAAAAAGTATTATTTTAAAAATTGACATAAATTCTTTGAAATACATTTTTAAATTTCCTTTTATTGCCTTAGTAATAACTAGAACAGTGTTGGGCATAATTGATTAAAAAGTAATTGAATTACAACTGAAGTACAATTGAATTACAACTAAATTACAATTATAATCATTTTACTGTCAATCGATTAACATGTAATTGATTACAAATAAATTGAATTATTACAAATAAATTGAATAAATAATTCAATTTATTTGTAATCAATTACTTGTTAATTGATTGACAGTAAAATAATTATAATTGTAATTTAATTGTAATTCAATTACTTTTTAATCAATTATGCCCAACACTGTCTTAGAATTATCCGTTACGAAAGAAATTAGATTTGTCCAAGCTCACTTGTTTCTTACCAAATGTATCAAATGTTACTTAATTTGAAAAAACTGTCCTTAATATTGTATATAATAAGTAAACCCAGGGTGAGATTAATGGACACAAAGGAAACTAGCCCTTGTCGTTGATGTTAATGACAATTGACTACGCAAAGGTTCTCCACCTATATGGTACACTCTCTCTTGGAGTACTTTTAAAGAGTCTTAGCCCGTATTTAACCCTTTCATGGTCATGAACGCGTATACGCGGTCAGAGTTTTTACTTCTGAATCATTTATTCGGTGCTACGAATTTGCTAAATAGAAAACAATCAGTTTCTCAGAATTCCTGATAAATTTGTAATTATATTGGTACTTAATGACTTAAAAATATATAAAACACATCCCACTAAAATGGCTTCGAAACGAAAAAATCAAAAATGGCGTGACTATGAATGGGTTAAGCACGTTTCTTAGAAAGCTATGTAAACTCAGAACGGCTAAGCCGAATTCGAACCTGGCAACTCTCGTATACCATCTTTGAAAGCAGAACCTCTCAGTCAGTGCGAAGATACAATGGTCCAGGAACAACAAATTTAAGGGTCTCAAATATTAAACAATAATGTAAAGTAACTTTTTATACAATGTATTTAATAAATTCAAATATATAGGATATTTTATATTTCTGTTTACACTTACACTTCCACATTTAAACATTCTTTAAAATTCTATATTTTCTTAAATTTATTAATAGTATATTTTTATTGGGGATAATTCGAAATGTACTGGGGAGATACAGTGGCCCAGGAGCAATAAATTTAAGGGTCTCAAATATTAAATAATAATGTAAAGTAATTTTTAGTACAATGTGTTTAATAAATTCAGGCGTATAGGATATTTTAGATTTCTGTTTACAATTACACTTCCAAATTTAAACATTCTTTAAAATTCTGTATTTTCTTATATTTATTATCAGTATATTTTTAGAGGGTAAAATGCGTAATGTACGTAAGTCTAATTCAATCGCAGAAGTTGAGAATCAAAATAATTTAGTCTTATCCCATTTCACACCTTTTGCCGCGTTACTTGTGGTATAGTTTTATTTTAAAGTTAATATTAAAAATATATGTATGTTAAAAATTGCAATATGCATGAAGTATTATATGTATTTTAAATTGATGATTCTTATGTTTCTAATAATCATAGGCTTTACGGGCAAATTTATACATCATGTTGGTTTTCATCTTTTTCATTCATGCATAGATTTGTTGCTCAAAATGGAATATATTAGATTTGTTTTAAGTATGCATTTTTTTTTTTTTTAATCTAGGACGATGGGAAAACAAAAAAGGCTAACTATAACTTTAACTACATTTATTTCAAA
Source organism: Salticus scenicus (assembly GCA_963930645.1). NCBI lineage: Eukaryota > Metazoa > Arthropoda > Arachnida > Araneae > Salticidae > Salticus > Salticus scenicus. Next base: position 151,689,013 of record OZ005657.1, on the reverse strand, counting down.
CGCCAACCTCTTGTTTAGTCAAAATAAAGATTATACTGTCACGAGAGCATTTTAAATATTTTATGCATATTTATTTTCATAAGTTGAGTTTCAATAATAAAATTCATTACAGTGGTCTTCTTCATATTTTGTGTTCATGAGTCATACTGAATGATCGTTGAACGCATTGCATATTTTCTGTCAACCTGGACCATGTCTTTGAACTTCATAAAAAAAGTGAAGAGAGGGGTGTGGCTCAAAAATAACTTGGACCAAAGCCTCCAAAATGTTTAGTTGGGCTGTGTTTAAATTAATGCCTTTATTTTTATTTTAAAGTTACAGCAATGTTTTTTAGATTTATTTATTAATTTAAAAATATGATTACGTTTCACTAAATATGACTTTTTTCTTGCTCTGTACTAGATGTTTATAAATACATTAAAATTATATGTAGGATTACATATAATCTTTTGATTTGAGAAGAAATGTAATTAATGTAGAACGCAGTTTTTAATCAACAATAAATAAGCTAAGAAAAATATCCCTTGTTTATAAATATTTAAAGCCAGTATACATAGTGAAACCCGAATAAACTACTACGTCAGAAACGCCAAAGAAAAATATTGGAAATGCATACAGCTGTTTCGGTAGCCTAAAGCGTACCGTCTTCAGTGCAAAAAGGATCCTTTTGCACTGAAGCATCCTTCAGCATCCTTTTTGCACTGAAGACGGTACGCTTTAGGCTACCGAAACAGCTGTATGCATTTCCAATATTTTTCTTTGGCGTTTCTGACGTAGTAGTTTATTCGGGTTTTAATATTCCAACGCCAAGTAATATAAAAATACAAACGACAAGAATGCGCTAGCATAATTTTATATGGGATGTTATATTTTGAAATAATTCGTACACATTTAAGAGACAGGTATTCTTCAAATATATAACATAGGCCTGCGAAACCGTACTTTTATTATTTTTATTTTATTTTATTTATTTATTTATTTATTTATTGCACTACGTTGGGTGTCTCTAATGCGTTTTGATACGCTAAATTCAGAAATGCTTGTCTTTTCTTCCTATTACGTAAGAATTTTTCACAAAGTAAGGATGACGATCGGAAAATGCCACACAAAAGGCTGTAATAAATTCGAAATTATTTATAGATAAAGTACATTAAAATAGGCTATCATTATCTTTTAAATGTATTTCTTTACGTAGAAGATCCCATTAGAGCTTTTTCATTTGTGCACGGCTTAATGACGTTAAGGGGAGGATTCTCTATGCAGCATCCAACAATAATCTGCTAACATGTTAAATTTCCATCGTCCCTAATACATCCTCTACATTTCTTTAATATCTTGATGAAATATCTATCTTCGTTCTTCACTCATACCACCCAGATTTTCCGGGAAATAATTTAGATTGGAGTTGAAAAAGTAGAGGCTTAAACTAAAAAAAAAAAAAAAAAAAAAAAAAAAAATCCCATTTTTTGTGAAAACTGCACGTGATGGAAATTGATTTTTAATAGATTTTCTTAATCAGCATCGAAAAATACACCAGAAAACACATCATCTTGGAAAAAAAAATTTCCTTGCAGGCTTGTGTAATCAGTAAAGAAATGTGTGTTTCAAAACTAATTTTTTTTTTCTTGTTAAAATAGGGTTACTGAAATAGAAAAACATGCATATTTATATTTATCAATGCAAATTTCATGATAACTCTCACCTTTAATTTCGATTAGAGATATTTTGATATTCAACGCTGAATCACGATATCACATTTGAAGGAAACTATTTTTTTTTTTTTTTTTTTTTTTATAGCAGTTAAATAATAGTTTTGAAATTATTTATAGAATAGTATTTTTTTTTTTTTTCAATGTTGCATAAAATATATGTATATCATCTTATTTATTTTTTTACATTTTCTTTTCCTCTTCTTTAATCGGGCAAAGGATAGAACTTCGAATAAGTTTGCAAGATTCAGTTCTTTATAAATATATGATCTTTTTGAAAAACTTTATAAATTTAAAATATTTTTCCTAGTAGTACTTACCATATTATAACAATACGACAAACCACTCATAGTGTAAATATATAAAAGCAAATTTTGCGTTTTCTGTTCATTTTTTGCCTCTAACCCGATGACCTAGTGTAAAAAGAAGAGAATTAAAGTGACTCGAGGAAAAGTGTTCATCAATGATGCGCTTTGCATGGAAAATAATCGTTTTTAAAGAGCGCGTTTACTGTCTGTTAATGATTTGAAGCATAATTTGTCTTGCGGTTGGTTTTATTAGAAAGAATCCGTGCGTGACATGTTGCTGTAAAGATTGTGGATTGCTTTGACGTTTAGAGGAAGAAAGTGACATCAGAATATAATTCGTCATCCTCTTTCTAAAGCATATTAAGTAATTTAATATATGCTCGATCGGTTTGAAAGCAACTGAAAACACTGTAGATACACTATAAAGCACAGTTGTTTCAGTCATCCTTTTCATCGTATATGTAAAATTTACCGACTAAAAGAAAGGTACTAAAAGTACACAATATATAATCCATGCTTGAGTGCTTCCTAGATGAAGACATTCACAGACATCTTGAAATGACATGTAATCTACTTAAGAAGCATTAATGAAGTATGTAATCTTATGAAAATCATTTATTATTTTAGGAATAAATGCTTTTCCGTTTGACATTTTTTTTTACTAAAGGGTTTTAAATTATTCATGTATATTCGCCGTTTCAACCGTAAAAGAAAAAATGCGTTCTGGGAAAAAAAAAAAAAAAAATCTTTATTACTCGCTATTTACACAGGAAAAAAAAAATCTGTAAAATCAAGTACACTATTGAAAATTGAACTTCATTTCAACTACAAAAAATAAAGGATAAAAAAGGACCTAGGTATATTATAGAGCATAATAGTTGTTTTTTAGTCATACTTTTCATCATAAATGTAAAATTTACAGACTAAAAAAGGAGCACTATGAAATAACCCCTGCTTCGGTACCTCATAGATAAAGATATTGAGAATCATCTTTAAATGTCATGTAATCTACTTAGCAAACATTAATGAAGCATGTAATCTTATAAAAAAGCATTTATTATTGTAAGATTTTTCATTTTTTTTAATTTATTTTATTTTTTAACGAAAGCTCACTGAAAAAAAAAAAAAAAAAAAAACTGTTAAAGGTACAGGAAAAATCTGGCAGCTGGGTTGCCAGTATTTCTCCGTCAAATATACATTTTAAAACCGTAAAATCGTATCACTAACATATTTTTTACACAGGAATTCTGTAAATCAAACAGGTTTTTTGTGAAAAGTACAGTTTTGTCCTGTATATTTGACGGAGAAATACTGGCACCCCAGCTGCCAGATTTTTCCTGTACTTTTAACATTTTTTTTTTTTTTTTTTTTTTTTTTTTTTTTTACAGTTCTTGTAATAATTTGTTTTAATCATATATGTTCATTATTTCAAATGCTTAAATAAATATATATATATATATATATATATTTATAAGGGAGGATTGCATAATTGAGACTTGCATTGGTTTTATACTTTAAAAGTAAGTTTGGTGTTTGTGCAGAAAAAAAAAGTATTATTTTTTTCTTAAGTCAGGCAAATTACTAAAAATTAAACTTTATTTAAATTGCAATAAATAAACAAAATAAAGAATTTAAAGGATATAAGTTTACAGCCAGGATATAAAGTGAGTAATTCAAAATGCATTCTTATTTAATTATTTATTTATTTACAGTGACAGTTATTCTGATTAAGAAATAAAAATATTTAAACTTAGAGGAATCGGTGTTACTAACTTGTAGGGATAATTCAATAAGATATTCAATTTCCAACACGAATTTTTAATAATAATGCTTATCTAATTGTATTTTATTCTATCCGACAATGATATATATCAAACATCGTTATATATCAAACATCGTTAAAATTAGTGGTAAATATAAAAACATTTTGAAGTGTAAGGAAACATTGCGGAAGGAAAGAATTTTTAAAACGATGGGGGGAAAATCAATTATGCATAAATTGTTCAAGATTGTTTAGTTACAAATTCGCTTTCTTAGCTACAAGTTACATGCTTCGTTTGTCTTAATATTTTTTGCTTTATTACATGTGAGAACTTTAATTAAAAATTAACTTTGTTTTTAAATTTTAAACTGAATAAGTTTCGCGTCTAAGTATTTTAAATAAGTTAACTACTTATATATATTATATAAAATAATATTAAATTTATTTAATGTTTAAAAAAAATGTTAAAACAGGATATGCATGCTGCTTGAAGTAGATTCTAATATGGAAAATTTGTTAAGTAATACAAATGTCTGAATTTCTATGTGTATGAACTTTGAAATGTCTGAATTTCTAAATGCCTAAATTGTAAAATATCTGAATTTTCATGTGTCTGAACTGTAATTTGTCTTAATTTCAAACATATCAATCTTATTGAGACACTTATCTCAGCTTATTTATAAAAAGACACTTGTGTGTCTTAATTTCAGAGAGCACATGCGTCTGAAATTTTGCATACTTCAGTGTTTCAGACATTTATGTGTCTGAATTGGCATTTCAGATACATTTCTGTTTGAATTTAAGACACTTCTGTTTACAGTGCGTGTACACGAACCATTTGCTTGATCTCAACGAATAGTTTGGTGTAGCATCTATGCATGATACACATTTGGAATACGAAGTTTGGACTTTCTGCTATAATTTGTTTTTTAAGATATGCTGATAACAGACAGACGCACATAGACAAACTACTAAAAACATGATTCCTGAATTCAGGGAACCTCAAAACGTGTAAATATAATAAAGTCAGTTTCGAAAATTTGACCCAAAAACAATACTTTCTCTACTTTATGGGTAAGAGAAAGTAAAAATAACAGATCGATCTACTGTAAGAGGATTTCATAGTGTTTTTTTTTTTTTTTATTAAGAATAAGAATATTTTTTAAATATATTTTTAAAAGACAATCTGCGAGATACCCTGGGTTTAATCCATAGTGCTTCTAAATGAAATATGAAATGAAAATTATAATATCAAATTCTTATTATTTCGAACGACTTTTTTTTTTTTTTTGTAATGTAGCGATCGAATATTCTAAATAAAAAAAAATGTACCTAAAAAGTTTAATATTATATTGAAAACCTCGTTTAGAAAATTTCACTTTTTTTATTATTGTGATTATCTAATCCTGAAAATGTCAACCTTTTGCTAGTTTATAATTTTTCTATGAAATATTTGCTGGCAATAATCCATCCAGCTGGAAAATATTTATGAAGTTTCCTGGAGAATTTAGGCTAGAAGCGAATCAAAATTAAGATGGTTGAATACTTATATGTGCAAGTTTTTCATTCGTTAAAAAAAATTATTATGCTCTTTAATTTAGCAATTAAAAGAAATAAAATAGACATACTGTTAAGTAAAATTAATTTAAATTTTAATGAATTAAATTAATAATTGTTTCTCCCAGAGAAAAAAAAAAAAAAATATATATATATATATATATATATATATATATATATTTGTGCTGTATTAAGAAATTTTTACACTATTATAATTAAATGACTGTCGAGAAAATCGAAAAAGTAAAATCATTTATTTCTGAAATTTTTTTACAATGATTACTAATACAGCATCTTAGTTGAATTATGTGGGTTTCAAATATTGAATGTATAGTTATTATTTCATACACTGCATAAAATATCCGTACTATTTAAAAAAAAAAAAAAAAAAAAAAAAAGTCGTTTATTTAGAACTAGTATATTGATTTCAACTACGTTTTTTTTTAAAGAATTCTCTGAATGTAGATAATAAGTTCAGTGCCATATTCATGGGGGTTTAGAGGATAGAAACCTACTCCGAAATTTTGCAGATAGGTCGAAATTTTTTGAGTTATACTTCATTTTTATCCCTTCATTACGCACTAAAGTTTAAACCCGCTCCAAAAAAAAATTTCTGGTTACGGTGTTGGGTAAGTTTGAGAATTATTGATAATTTCTGTATTGCACTAGCTTTTTGTAAACCTGTCTTCTGCACAGGGACAGATTATGGCACGGTCACACGGGCCACTGGCCCGGGGCCTCGCCTCGCCTCCAAAATTTACATAATACAAATTTTCACGCGATATGTGTAGTAAAAAACAAAAACTGATTAAAACTCTTTTTTTCTATATTACATTAAAATGCTTAAACAATTGTTAAATTTTTTCACTAGTTTCTTGAACTAGTTCGGCATTTATATTGGTAGATCGTACTGTTTTAGTTTTTCGGTTGTCTTGACCATAAAACTAAAGATTTTTATTATAGGTTTGTAAGAACTAGGAAAATGGAAAGTATAAAAAAAGGAGAAATTAAAAAAAAAAAAAAAAAAAAAAAATGCACTACAACATAAATTGCTTCAAATGGGTGAAAAAAATTATTATTACTACTTTTTTTTTTTTTTTTTTTCTTTCCAGAGTAGGCCCATTTTGGTGAGCTCTATGGAGCACGAAAAAGAAGAGGGAGAGGACTCCAAATAACAACAGAGCCCTGGGTCTACATAAAGCATAGTCGGGCCCTGCTTCTACATAAGAATACAATTCGGATATATTTCACAGTTTATTTAGTAGAAGTATAGACATAAAAATTATCAAATGTCTAAACGTAGGTTTTAGTAATGTGTAGTTTGGAGTGTCGGTCTACTTTCATATTTTGAATATTAAGACTCATGGAATCGGGATCCACGGCTTAATGGGGATCAGAAAAATTGCGAGCATCCATACTTAAACTGGAATTTAAACCCAGCATTTGATAATTGAAGGCCAGAGCGCTACCCATTAGCATACAAGATTGGCGCTTTAGTAAAAGTACAGCGAGTGGAATACATAGCGCTGAAAGTGAGCAGTAAATTGGTACCTTAAAGATTAAGCCTCTCACCAGAGGTCAGTGCAATCGACTTTATTGCTTGAAAAACCAAAACTAATGTAATTATTGGTTATTTATTTGCTTAGATCACGTGACTGAGCAGACGAAATTGGGAAAAGCCAATCAACTCTTATGCAATGCTTACGATTTGAGCAAAAAAAATTATCGCAGAGTTATCTAGAAGGCTCATTTTATTTTATTTATTTATTTATTTTATTTATTTATTTTTCAGTATTTTAAGCATTCGGTTATAAGCGTTTGCCACACTATATATTCTAGGCGCTGAAGTAAAAGGGAAATAGCCGTAAGACATTTTCTCTGTCATTGGCGTCAAATATAGAACAAAAATACAGTGCATCTTCGTTGTCTTTGCTTTGTGTTCTTCGTTCTGTTCTTCATCAATTTCTTGCTTTATTTATTTATTTATTTATTTATTTTATTTATTTTTCTTAACCGTGCCTTCTTTTATTCTACCATTGTGTGCCCTATCTTGTTTTCAAACTTCATTAATTTACCCTGCTTTGCTCGAAATCTGATTCATTGCCAAAACAAAAGTAGCTTATTATCCCATACATCTTAATCTGTTTAGTTTGATAATTGTAGAATTAATTTGAACCTTCGAAAAAAAGAACAAACAAATCCACAGAAAGTAGTGTTTTCTACTTTTGAAATCATACAGAAATATTTTTTTCTTTTCTTTACTGATATTCTTACTCTAAATTTACGGCTTAGCTAGACATAAGTCGTTCTTTCCGCATCTACAACGTGTTTCTACTCTTGACTTTAGGCAGTATTCCAATTTTTAACAAATAAACTTGCAATCTCTTTTAGCCTTTGGTTGATCTTTTTAAAATCTTATCATGTTTATATAAACTTTGATTTTTCCTGGTTAATTTTTGATTTTTTAACTTGCGATTTTATTAAAGCAAAAAAGCGATTTATTACTATTTTTATTATTAATGTAATTGTATATGGACCACAGTTTTAAATAGATTGTTTGTAAAATGTCAATAAAAATTTATAATACCAAAAGGAAAACAAATGTATAAACAAACTCATTTGAAAAAAATAAAAATATATTTCTCTATATGTGGTTTTTTTGGGTGTCAGCACTTTCAACAACTCCAATTATCTTTCTCTATATATTTTTCTTTTTTTTCTCAGAAATGAAACACTCTTTAACTCAACAAAAAATGTGAAAATTAATTAGATTCCTTATAAGTATTTGAAATTGAAAATCTTACAAATATTTTATGTAAACAATATTATTTTTAATTTTTATTTATTTTATTTTATTTAGTACAGTTTAAGAAAACATTGATAAAATTGTTTTGAAATTGCTGCAAATTAACACATATCCACTAATAATGATTCGTATCGATACGGTGGAAAATAATGCCACATAAACTAATACTCTTTTGCGGGGTAATTCAGTAAATTTTTGAGTGGTGACACATTGATCCAGAGACAGTTTTTTTTTTTTTTTTTTTTTTATGATTCTTTTACTGGAAATTGAACCAAGAATAGTTTATAAAATTAACTAATAAAATGAATCGTGTATATAGAATTTAATATTAGAATAATAAAAAAATAATGTAAATTAATTCCTAATTTTAGTTCAACCTAGTTTAAGTAAATTCTTCAGTAAATTGAACTTCTTTCAATTTTGAAATAAAATAAGTCATATTAGATATTCTTAACGACCAATACTTTCAACGATTGGGAAGGGAAAAAAAATAAATAAATAAAAGGAAAAAGGAAAAAAAGCACATAGAAAATAATAAAAATTAAGGAATCATTCATACACACACACATATATATATAGTGTTATATTCGTCATTTCTCTTCTGCGTAAGTACTTTAACATGTTTTTACTTCTCAGTGAATTTTAATTAAATGGTAATTGTGACAATAACTTTATACGTAATACATCTCATTTTAAATTTCATTGTTGGTATTTTCATCTTTCTTTCATTTGCTGAGTATTGTAAAGGAATTAAATTATTCATTATATATATATATATATATATTCTTCAAGTATTATTACTAAATATAAATACTTCACCCAATGTACGTTCATTTTATAAACTAAATGAGTTTTTTTTTTTTTTTTCCTTATCACAAAACAATTAATTGTAAAGAAATACATATGTATTCTGTCGTTCAATTAAACATAAGTTTATGATAATGAATTTTGTAATTTATAGTCTAAAATAAATATCTATATTTCTCAGCGAATGTTTTTGTATTATTATTATTATTAAGTAAAGTTAACGTTTATTTCTGGACAAACGAATCTTCCTACACCCAGCGCAGTTCTTTTCAAAAGCTTTCTGCAATTATAAACAGGCTTTAAAGGAATTTTCTGGAATACATATTTGCACGTAAAGACCCAATAATTTCCAAATTGTAGATATCAGTTATCACCATTAATGGTTTTTTCCTTTTTATAATGCATAATAAAAAGAATCAAAATGTATGTTTATGATATATTTAAATATTCTTAAAACCACTCTGAATTTTAAATATTATTACTAAAATTAAATACTTCACCCAAAGAACCATTACAGTACTAAGCAAAGTTATTCTTTTCTCTTATCACGAAGTAATTAATTGCAATGGAATGCACATGTACACTGTTGTTTTATTAAACATTATTTTACGAACAATGAATAAATTTTTTCTAACTGTCGTTATAAACCTAATATGTATAGATCCTAACGAATCTTTCTTTCGAAGGAAAAATAACATTTATTTCGCCACATAGAATCCTCCTACACACAGTTCTTTCCAAAGCTCTTCTGCACTTATAAACAAGCTTTAACAGCATTTTCGGGAATAATTCTTTTCAAATAAAGACCCAGTCTTTTCCAAAGTGTTGTTATCAGTTACCGCCACGAACGGTTCTCGATTACTTTTTTATTACGTATTGCCAAAGGGGATCAATGGAAAGACCTTTTACTGAGAAATATTGTAGCGGCGAACGCAGCCCAAAAGGTGGGTGGGGGAATCTAACTCAATGGGGGTTTAGGAAAAATCGATTCTTCACTTGCTGGCTTTGCTTCCACGTGGTTCTGTTTTTACAAGGGTAAACAGTTTCCTGAAAGCGTCAGTACACGGCACATTGATGCAGTAAAATCACGCTTTGATGAAAAATGCTTAAGATCGTTCAATTTTGTTTCACGATTTGAGGAGCCCCTAGTTGACTTCAAAATTTCGCTTAAATAAGTTTATCGCTTTTTTTTTTTTTTTTTTTTTTTAGTTTTTTTTCTGGGAAGGTATAAATTTAGCAAAGGGAAGGGGAAATCAAAGAAAAAAGAAACTGTCATATTTTATATTCTGTGCTTTACTTTCAAAGGGTATACGCTAAAATAAAACATGCCCCCATTTATTTTTATTTATTTATTTATATTAAATGTAATAATTTCTTTGAACCACTAAACTTAGTGTTTAATGGTATTTGATAATCTTCTTTTATTGTAATTGCTGTACAAATGACAGATTAAAAAGTGATATAGTGAAAATAACATTTCCAAATTTTAATTAATTAATTTTATTTAATTTTATTTTTTGCACAGATCAACTCTTTATCATTATTATTATTATTATTATTATTATATACTAGCAGGCTACGTCCGCTTCGCTGGTCACTATATTTAAATGAATTTCCAAAAGACTTGACTCACTATTTTTTTATATCACTTTATAAATAAAAACTAAAAAATAAAATTGAAATCACTCTAAATCTCGTTTCAGGTAACCGCTGCGTACAACAACGCTTTTCACCACCCGCGCAACATTATGTTCACGTTCTCACTGCCTACAAAACCTTTTTCCTAGGCACTTTAAATTTGATATTTATTGACGACAGGTGAAGCTGCTATTATTGAAGAACTACAATTTTAAAGATGTCTGTATCTCAGAAATTATTAAAAATTTTAGTTTCTGCACCATGTATTTTATAAACCACACTCTTTACAATATATACCATTTTATTCCGACCAATATAATATATAACAGTAAAAGAAGAGTTCCCTTTAAATGGAATTAACTAAATAGAAATAAGATTAAATTTTAATTAAGCTTAAATTTTACTATATTTAATTATTTATACTATATTACAACTTTTCACAATAGCTAAATAAATAATAATAATAATAAAAACAGTGAGACAGAGAGAGAGAGAGAGAGAAAGATTTCCCTTTTAAAGGATTTAACTAAATAATTAAAAAATAAAAAGTTGTTATATTATAAAGATTATACATAAATGTAGCTGTTATAAACACATTTTTTTTTATTTAAAGTTTATTATACTTAAATTTTTCTACCGAATTGCCATTTGGTTTCATTAAATATAATAAATAAATTTAAAAAAAAAGAAAAGAAAAGAAAAGATTCCTTGTTCAAATGGTTGAATTAAATGAATAAACAATACGTAGTGTAATAGCCGTTGCTAAGGTACGCAGACGATTGAAATGAAAGGATAGCTTTTAGAATAATAAAACAGAGAAATCAATGGAGTAAAAAAAAAAAAAAAAAAAAAAAAAAAATTCAAATTCGAAATTCGAAAAAAATCTCGATGAGGTGCACACCAATAGAGACCCAGCTACCTATCTGCTAAGTTTTATTCCTCTGCTATCAGTAGTGTGAGTACCAGAGCACAGACACACAAATACACAGATACACACACAGATACTTCTCTTTATATATATATATATATATATATATATATATATACACACACTGTTCAAAATGAAGGGATCAAAAATGAGTAAATGGACCTACTTATTTGGAAATGAGTAATTTTGTTTTAAAAAGCAAAACATGCTTGTCTCATTTATGAAATATCGCATGCTTTCAAATTAATATCTGTTCACTTCATAATTTATTGGTGAGCTGAAAGGAGTTCTTTAATAGAATTTCTAGAAATTTAAACAGAAAAAGTTCAAACATAAAATTTATCCCGCCAAATCTCCAGAACTTTATTTCGTGGCGGTTTTATACTGGTTTGCAGAAGACTACATCAATGAAAATCTACGTTTAGGGTATTAGGATTCACGATGGTCAATGCTAAATTTTGAGTATGTCAATATTACTCAATAATAAGTACATGGGACTTTTTGAGTATGTATGTTTCGGAATTTTTTTGAGTATGTGACATACTAAAATTCGACACCACTTTACTCATTTTTGAGTATTTTTGCTGCTTTATTTTTTTCAGTGTACGAAAAAAAAAAGGGGGGGGGGGGAAGAAAAGAGAAAAAGAAAGAAAGAAAGAAGGAAGGAAAGAAAATTATCTTATTGAAAACTTAAACACATTCAATAGTTAGGGAGTTTTCATATCTACTTTTCTGTTTATAGTAACGCATATAATGAACACTTCATAGTGAAATGAAAGAAAGTCAAACAATTATTTTCTTCTGATTACAGATACGTACAATATATAAATAGAAACGAATTTTTTTTCCCCTAAATGTTTTCAAGAAATGAGTTCATTTTCCTAAACATCATTTTTTCTCCATATTTTATGTAAATTTATCATTAATTTAGAAACGGTGTGCTACTGATATAGTTGCCAGCTTAGCACCTTTTGGCTACCGGAAATTTTTATTTTCAAGTGAATACCGTTACAATTCACTGATTAAATAAAATGAATTTTTCTATTAAATTTTTCTGTTAGCCAAAAGGTGCTAAGTTGGCAGCTATGGCTACAAATAATTCTAATACTTTTATTTAATTTTAATAACTTTGGTACACATTTTGTATTGACAACTTTTCTTTTGAGCCATTTGTACCCGGAATTAAAATCTACACGTTGCATTAAAAAAATATTTGTGATACTCTGTCTAAATCTGAGCTTAAACTTATAGTTTATATTGTTACGATGAGAAATTTAAATAGCTTCAAATTTTGTAATTTTACGTATATATACTATATAGTTATAAAAAGTACTTTGATTTCCCAAATTCAGTTAAAGGCTAGCTTTCTAAATTACTCTTAGAGAAATTAAGTTGTTATATAGAAAATTTATTTCAAAAGTCCGCTCTTATTTTCTTTTCTTTTAAATATAATTTTTTAGTATAAAAATTTTAATATAATATTATACGAGTATATTTAATGCAATTTAATGTAATTCTTATTATTTAAACTTTGAGTTTAAAGGACTTTTGAGCTTTAAAGAAAAATATAGAAGACCTAATTCAAGATGTTTTTTAGCAAATAATTAAAAAGAAACAAAAACTACATAAAGAAAAAGGAAGAAAGTTAGGAAAAAAAAGAGAGAGAGAGAGAGAGAGAGAGAAAGCAAAGAGATGAAAATGGAGAAGAAGAGAATAGAAAAATGTAAACGAAAGGATTATTCCTTTTTACCCGGCTTCATTTTAGTTTCACATTTTTGTAAGCCGTATTTATCCTGAAAAACATTTTTACAAATGGAAATAGAGTCCAAACTGATATTTTTATTTTTAATTAAGACAGTTTTTAACACAGAAGTAAAGTATATCCATGTGAAAATGGCTGTTGTATGGCAATATATTTATAATTACCTACTTCTATAACATAGATTACTGTTACATGGTAATTGTTTTCAGAACTGTATTAAAGACTTTCCAGGTTATTTAATTCAGTTATAAAATAATTCTTTTGGTTATTGAGGATTTTGATGGCATTTAATCTTTTGTTATTCTTAATTCTACTTATGTTACAATATATATATATATATATACATATATAATTTTCAATGGAAAGTGGTAAAAAGGTGTAAAAGTTTAAGACAAGTGGGCGTGATAAACAAAAAGAAAAAATGTTAATAAGTACAACAAGAACGAATTAAATTATCGAAGAATCATTTGTAAAAATAAACACTTCATGTGAAAAACAAATATAAATATACTTTAATTAATATGTAAATAATATATATATATATATTCTTCGTCAGCTATGATCAACTAAACTTTTAATTTATTTTACTTTTTGTAAACCATGTGACTGCAAGTGCTTCCTCCCGTGAGAATTTCTTTTTCTTTTTCTTTTATTTCTTTCTTTTTCTTTTTTCTTTTTCTTTTCTTTTCTTTCTTTTTTTTTTTTTTTTTTTTTTTTTTTAATTATCTAATTTTTCGAACTAAATATTTTTTTCAGATTCTTTCTCATATTTCACTTCAATTATTTTCATGCACGATAGGGAGCCCGCTAGAAATTTTCTATTATAGCCACTAGCGAACGAAATCGTACATTGGTGCTCAACAATGAAAAAAGTCTTCTCTTGATGAGGTTTTTTTTTTTTCACCTTTCTGAGCTATTTCTAATTGAGAAATAATCTGTCAAAAGAAAGTGTTTCAATTGTTTATTCTCTCATTGCTTGTTTGAATCTTTTGTTTTGGGTTTCATATCGTTTTAACGTACAGGCAACATTAATTAAATAGCAACTATCTAGGAATAATATTAAGGTAAGTTTGAAGTTAAATTAAAATCAATAAGTAAAATTTATTATTTCAAAAATCAAAAAGTAAAATTAATTATTTCAATAATTAACAATCAGTCTTCCCAGGTAATTTTAAAAATTTTATTGTTATTGGTCTATGTGGATTCAGTGGTTTTAAATCTGTTGCTCAGCTTTTACTACACACACACACACACACACACACACACATATATATATATATACAGTGGGTGATCAAATTATTAGAATTTTTTCTATTTTTACATTTTTTCTATTTTCTAAAAAATACCGGGCAAAATGACCCGGGACTTCAGGCATGCAAAGAACATTTAAAAATTCCCATTTTCCACTATCAGTTTAGTTTAGAGTGCAATTAGGAGACCAGCCATAAATTGAAGAAGAGCAGCGCAAATACTTTGGATCACCCTGTATCGTAAAAAGCAAAAATGACTAATAACTTTAACACATTGTTGCAAATACTATGTTTAATATTTATATGTTTTGTTGTGGAAATTGCGCAATTTTTTAGGCAGATATGATTATTTTTCAAAAATTGTTAATTTAAAAAAAAAAAAAAAAAGTTCTTTACTGATAACTAGAACGGATTTCCATAAAATTTTACAAAACATGCAGAAAAATTGACAAAGCATTAGAGAAACATTATTCTCAAACATAAAATTTACACACGTAATATTCTCTGAGATATGAGTATTTTTAATTTATATTAGTAAATATTATTTTACTGCGCATTCGTGCAAGATAGAAAAATTGTTATTACATAGGTTGAACTCAGAAATCTTAGTAAATAAATAAAACAATGTTCGAATTATAAGCCTATAAGGGGTTTTTCACAAAAAAAGAACTTTTGCAACGGGGTTGAAATAATTGGATCTTCAAATTAAATACGCGGCATGTGAAAAACCTCATATAAAATTTCTACTCTGGTAATTACCTAAAATCTAGCTTGTTCTTGTGCCGCTAATTTGCTTAATTTTTACTCTATTAAAATAAACTATTCGCAAAAGTTGTCCAATATATCTATCTTTCAACCTATGTAATAAAGACTTTTCTATCTTGCGCGCATGCGCAGTGAAATAATATTTACTAATGTAAAATACAAATGCTCATATCTCTACGAATATTGTACATGGGAATTTTATGTTTCCGAATAATGTTTCTCTATTTATTTGTCAACTTTTCTGTAAATTTCGTAAAGTTTTATGGTAATCCGTTCTAGTTATAAGCAAAAAACTTTTTTTTAAAATTATATCTGCTTAAATAATTGCGCAGTTTCCACAACAAAACATATAGATATTAAACATGGTATGTGCAACAATGTGTTAAAGTTACAAGTCATTTATGGCTTTTTATGATACAGGGTGATTCAAAGTATTTGCGCTTATCTTCATTTTGTGATTGATACAATATTCTTTGCATGTCAGAAGTCCCGGGCCATGTAAAAAATCTAATAATTTGATCACCCACTGCATATATATATATATATATATATATATATATATATGTATATCATGAGATCTCTGGTATAGAGACTTAGGAAAGTTTATTGCACCTATATATAATCTGCATATAATCTTCTATAATTTAATCTTTGAGAAACAATGAAAAAAAGCATGCGCAAACTTATAAGTTTTATAAATAAGATTTTAATTAAAATATCAGTTATATCTTCAAATATATTGTTATTGTTAAGACTTTTGCGTTATATGTTTATCGGTTACTATTATTCTACTTTCTTTAAGGTTACTTTTAATAACTTCAGCTTTCGACTTGAATCTTTGCATTAAACCGTGCACTCCTAAATCTTCACTCTTATTCTATCACAAATATCACCGTCAAGCACTGTGAATAGAAAAGAATATTTCCGAATACTCATGATATTGAAATCGGTTCTTTTTTTCTCCACTTCCATCATGATCAACCAAGTGTAAAACGGAACCACTTTAAATTCTCATTCGAGACCTCAGTTTTCTGTTTTTATTTAACCCGTTCATGTAAAAATTCCATTGAAGGAAACATTTATCTAAAAATCTTAAAAGATGAAGTGCCTTCGAAAATTTCTGTTTCATTCAAAATAGAAACATGTCGTAAATCTAAGTTCTCATTTCTTTCTTTTAGGTCTTATCAGTTGATATGAATAATTCACTAACTAGTAGAGTGGAAAATCTAGAAGTAAAATGATCCCACATGGATAGTTTGGTTAAACATTTGTTGATCATGACCAGACAAAATTATTTCATGCATACAAAATTCTTTCCTTACCGCAGCAAAAAGTATCAGATAGGTAAAATAGTTACAAAGTTATTTATTGTGACTATTATTATTATTATCATTTTGCACGATAAATGTCCCTTTAAAAAAATAATAATAATAAAATAAAACGGCATTATTTTCAAACGATAATATAATATTACAAATTTATTTGTAAATTTATGTGTCAACTATTTTCTAAATGAATACATTTTTTTAGAGACTAAATTGAAAACATTTAATAATTTATAGAATAATATATAAGAATTGCTTTTAGAAAACCTTATTTAAATAAATTAAACTAAATTTAATTTAAGAGAGGGGTAAATTTTTAAGATGGTCTGAATTATCTAATTCTTAAAAAGCGCGTTTGATACAACACAACCATGCTATATATTATATATATATATATATATATATATATATATATATATACTATACACATAATTCGACTAACATAATTTGAAGTTCGGGAGAAACCATGTCGGAACCCTCCATTATTAATTTACCACTATCGAGGACAGAATCTTCTCTCTCTCTCTCCCCTATCTTCTATTTTTGTTTTCTTTTTCTTTGTAAACACTACTACGATGTAAGAAAAATGTGTTATTTTTAGTGAAAATTTCTGGCTTAATGAAATTTCGTTTATTTTTTATGCTTTGTTAATAATAAAATTAAGTTAATAGTGAAATTTATTTAAAAATTTTTAGTTTACAAAATTAAAATAATAAATAAATGTCACAATCAGCGTATAGTTTTCTGAATGAAGTATGTTTATTTTCTATCAAGCCTTAAAATATGGAGCCTAGAATCTTATTAATTTTCTGTTGTAAATGTGGATAGTAAATAGTAATGTACATATGTACACACACACACACATATATATATATATATATATATATATATGTGTGTGTGTGTGTGTGTGTGTGTGTGTATGTATATAAAGAAGAAAAAAAAATAAATAAAGAGTGTGTGTGTGTGTGGGGGGGGGTTAAAAATTCTATAAGAATTAAAAATAAATAAAAAATCATTTTTCATCTGCTTTAAATTGGTACTGTAATATGAAATATGCTTTTGTTTTAATTTATTAAGACAAACAAATGTTTTTCATTCATCACTTTCAACTTAAAAAAAGAAAAAAAAAAAAAAAAAAGTAGAAATAAAATACGGTACAAAAGGAATCAAAATAACAAATATATTAATTTTCAATAGTTAAAAAAATAATAACCTTTACTCTGTTTGGAAAATGCAAATGTGTTATATTATTATTTTTTCTTTTTTTTTTAGCAATTTTCCGTATAAAATATTATATTATGTATTTTTTTAGTATGTATAACTTATTTTACTCTGTATATTTACAGCATCTTTAAGGGGACTTGGCACCATTGAAGATGCCATATAAAAGCTTATATTTCCATTTTATATTTATAAATTGAACTGTATTAAGATTGTTCAATAAAATATATATTCAGGCAACAATTCTTATATGTTTTCTTTTTCTTTCTTTTTCGTATTTCTTTATACATATATATATATGTACATTTGAAATCTTTAAATTGTGTTTTCTCAGTTTGCAATTTTTCATGAATTCATAATGTTGCTAAAACTTCTACAGATATTTAATAAAGGATTTAAAAATCTTTTTGAATGTTTAATCGAATATTTGAGGTGAATTTTGAAATGCATTAATTAGATTTTGAAAAAAAAAAAAAAAAAAAAAAAAACTTGATTTTTATCATATTTTTATATTTAATATTTTTATTTAAAAGATATTGAAAAATCCATCCTTAATTATTTTAAGTAAATTCCGTTAAATATTGAAGAAAAAAAAACAAAAAAAAAAAAACATGAATTCTTTTCTTAAATATCTGTCAAAGTTTTAGCATTTTGAAGATCATGAGTTTGTGAAAAAAAAATTCAAACTGAGAAAACGCAATTTAAACATTTCAAATCTTTAAAAATTATATCAAAAACTGTACGAATTTTTGCCTGAATACATATATTTTACTGAACAAACCTAATATATCTCAATTTATATATATTAAATGGAAATATAAGCTTATATAAACTTTCAGCAGTGCCAAATGAAAGGTGCCAAGTTTATATATATATATATATATATATATATATATATTCTGTTCCATTTCTTTGCTTGATGTAAAATACATTCCAAAATCATGTTACCAACAGATACATTTGTTTAACCTATAAAATATTCTGTATAACCACACTTTCTTTAGGAATAGGTATAGTATTTTTTTTTTTTTTTTTTAAATAAGCAATTTTACTAAGCATATTTTTTCAAATACACTACGTGGTAATTCGTTATTTAGAAAAAAAAATTGATAAAGGTAGGTTTTTTTTTTTTTTTAGGGGGAGGGGGGATGAGGGACTATTTTGTTTTTTAAATATATTTCATTAACAAATTTACAAATTTTCAACAAAAAGTCTTTGCATTGACTTACATTAAGGTTTTTTTCTTTTTTTTTTTTTAAATCTTTACATAAATTTTTGAATATTTGTAAGTTAAAAACAATTTTTTTCTAAGAAAAATAAAATATTTTTACTGAAATTGACACCTTTTTTTTTTTTTTTTTTTTTTTTTTTAGTTATTCTAAATTTCTATTAGAACACATTTACCCAGAAAATTTTGTTGTGCACACGAAATTTTTGTTGATTCAACATAACTTTTCTTTTGTTGTACGTTTTCTTACCGAACCTTAAGTTTTAGGTTGTTTTCCATATCTTGTCATTCCTGACAGGGAAAGCCATCTTCGATACTAAAACTTATATTCAAAATAAACTATTTCATCTACGAAACAGAAAGAATTATAACAGAGATTTTTTTTTCTTTCAGAATTCCCTCAATGTATTTTCACTAAAACCTCTCATTATATTTAGTTGTAGATTAAAATATAAGTGACTAACTGGTCATGTCCAAATATAGAGGATGTTCGTAATTAAACTTGGCCAATTTCGAACACATTGTCGCTGTAACTAAAATCCGTACTCAGCAAAAAATTTATAGACAGACAATTCAAAAAATGCTCTAAAATTATCTGAAAAAAAAAAGAAAAGAAAAGAAAAGAAAAGAAAAGAAAAGAAAAGAAAAGAAAAGAAATCGCTTGGAAAGGGGGGGGGGGACTACATTGAAATATACAAACAAGCTGAAATTCTCATACAAGCATTTTTATTTATTACAAACTCGGAATTTTATTATTATAATAATAATAATTATTATTATTATTATTATTATTATTATTATTTTATTTATTATTATTATTACTATTATTATTATTTTTTTTTTTTTGGGGGGGGGGGGGTACTCTTTTAGAATATCCTTTGAAATGCCTATCGACAAATTTTCGACTCAATCCGCAGTTTAGTTACAGCTACAAAGTATTCTGACTAGGTCAAGTTTAAGTATGATCACACTAGTATTTTAATTCTTTTAAAACAGTTATTTTCAAAATATATAACTTACAGAAGCGTTAAAACATGTATGTATGCATTCAGTTTTATATGTATTCAAATATGCATTTACGCAGGAACTTTAAATTTATTATCTTAAAATTTTATTTTCTTAAAAATTTAGATTGTTTTCTGTACCTTTTTTTTTTTTTTTTGTTTTTTAAATTAAATCTATCCTGATTTGTATCATAGATTTTACCATTTATCTGTAAAAGTGATCAACGTTGTGCAACCTATCGAAATAGAAAGGGTGATATAAGAGAGATTTTTATCTTTTGAGAATTCGGTTTCATTCACTTATATGAAAAAATCCAATATTATAATAAAACATAAATGACTAGTCGTGTCCAAATAATATTAATCCTTTAAATAATTACTTTTAGAATAAATTACTTGCAGCGGCACCTCGGATGGTAAACATAAGGATTTTTTTTATCAGTCAATTCATGATACAAAAGATGTATTCCACGGACCAAAGGGCTGGAGTTCTCACGTCATACCGTGTAAGATACAAGCATTCTAGCTTCAATGCATCAAAAAATGATGTTGGGAAGAGACATAAAAGATCTCATTGATAAAATAGAGATAACAAAGAAGTGAAGATCCTGTTATGAACGTAGTTTAAGAGCAAAGAGATAAGTTATTAATTAAAAAATGAAAATTGGAAATTATCCATTAATTGAACCAAATGGTTTAATTGTGATTTAAATAACACATATAAAATTTTTATTTGTTTATTTGTTTGTTTACTTATTTGTTTATTATTATTATATATTTTTTTTTTTCAAGAAAATAGTAGTAGTTCAAAATTGATATAAAATCTTTTTGTTTCTTCAAAAAAGAATATGCGTGTTATAATATAGTAAAGATCTCAAGACTGTAATTTCCCACAAACATGTGTACTAATGTCTGTTTATATTTATTTGTAATAAATGTGTTTAATGAAATATTACATATAAGTACTCTTACATAGAGATACTTGTAATACTTTTCGGTTTCTATATAAATTGTCATTTTTAATAAGATATAATGCACTATATAAGTCAACATTAACAAATTACTTTTAAATTTACCAATTTTATCTGACACTTGAGATAATTCATGCATAAACACAAATAGTTTATACATATTTATTTATTAAAAAAAAAAAAAAAAAAAAAATCCCCTTACAAAACGCATATTAGATCAAACTAAAGAAAAGACTGTTTGCGAGGTATTGTAAACAGTTTTTTTTTTTTTTTTTTTTTTTTTCAGGTTATACGATGATATAACCTGATGATATTTGGCTGCGCCAAAAAAGCATAAATGTGACATTTGTCAATCGTCGCCAAGTCATCAACAAATGTGACCAAAATCTTGCTCATGGATGAAAAAATTGTCGTCTGAAATATTTATATATATTTTTCTTTTTTTCTATTCATATTAAAACAATGGAAACAAATATACTATATGGAAATTTAGAAACTGTCGTTTAACAAGTTTTTCAGGAATCAAAATTCATGTGTTTACAAAACCATTAAAACAAGCCTTTGACTGCAATTTTTTCCGCCCCGAGGATCAGTCGGCAGGGCATTCGGATTCGATTCCCGGGCAAGGCAAGGATGTTTGTGAAATCCTCATGTGTATTCATGATAGTGTGCATTGTAATTGTGAATTGATGTAATACATGGATCTTCTGAGACGAAAGTCATAAGTAACTATAGGTCTCAATGTTGTAAAATAAATACCAAACATCAATTGTAATTTTCGTTGTTCATTTTGGTATACATCGTTAAAAAAATTCTCTATATTTAAGGTTCTATACAGTTTTGATACCTTAAGTTTTCTACATTACTTTTTTTTTTTTTTAATGTTTACTTTTTTTTTGTTGTTTCCTTACTTTTTCCACCTTTCAACACTGACGTTTCCATGCGTTTTACTGCATGTAGTAAAAAAAAAAAAAAAAAAAAAACTGTATGTATAATTTATATGCTTAAATTAATCACTGAAATTTAACTTTTCTACCTTTGAGAAATTGTGATTGACACGACAGAAACACAGTCTGCTTGTGTTTAGAAGAATTTCAAGTGCTCTTTTCGAGGAAAAAAAAAAAATATATATATATATATATATATATATATTGTAAAAACATGCATTAAAATGGTGCAGTTTGACATAATTATCTATCATTTTCCTTTACTTCTGGACCACTAAATCGTAACTTTTGTTGGTCCTTTTCAAACACTACATTTTCAATGTTGGCGTGAACTCTAGTTATATTTTATAGTACGCTGTATGCATGCAGTTTCCCAGAACCGGAATCGAAAATCTGGTATTCCAAAATGTTATTCTGAATCCCCCTCTCTAACCCTACCCCCTCTGCATACGCGCGAAAATACTTGTATAAGCTCATCATCTGTATAGATAATTTTTAAAGAAACTATTGAATTTTTATCTTTTACATATCTCATGCATAACAGATTTGATATATGAATATTATGACAGTTTGGATAATTTAAAAAATGTTAGCGAATTTCTTCTTGTTATATTTTTTTAATATACCGAACACACATATACACACAAACATACACAAATGTTATGCCTTCGCAGCGTAAAAACAAACGTAAAACAAGTAAATAGATTAAATGGATTGTTTTAACATTTAAGAAAGTAAATAACTACCCCACCATTATTTACTGCTATTTATATGTGACTGAATAATTTGCATTCTCGGGCCTTATGTTTTATTAACACGTTGAGCGCCACGCGATTTCTTAATAAAATCCATTAAAATTCCTTAATGATATTATCCTGTAATAAATAAAAATTAAGCAAATTTTAAATAAATTTTCAGTAATTACTTAAAACAATGTAATATTTTTAGTTTTATATCATATTTTACACTGTCAACCACCAATGGTTGACGTGACTTTATATCATATTTGACACTGTCAGCCACTGATGGCTGACATAGCGTTCAACGTGTTAATTATAATGATCATATGAGAGAATCTTTTTAACAAAATAGTGTTAACTATATTACAAATGATCCAATTTAGGAGGTATATTTTATTCTAAGTAAATAAGAACTATAAAGGTAATAATTCTGATAAATTAAGACAAATATTTCCGAAACTCAATTGCTATTTTTTTTTTTTCAAAATTGGGACTGTCTTTGAATTTCGAGGAGATATGGGCACCCTAATTTTAATTGTCCTCATATTATATCTATGAGCAGACGTAATTAAGGGCAATAGATTCAACATAAGTGTTATAATTATCATTAAGAAATTAAATGTCTAAAACTATATATTTGATTTTTTTAAGGACTATGGAATTTTTACAAAATTTAGAATAAAGTTACTCGTTACATAAATTTCTTCAGAGGTTTTTTTTTATTTGAATCCCTGTTTTTACTACATGGATAAGTGCAGAAATCGAGTACTGTCTCTCTTTAGAAATATATTATATATATATATATATATATATATATATATATATATATATATATATATTGAAAACCTTTTCAAACACTGAATAGATGAAACCATATATATATATATATGTAATATGAATGGAAATCTTCAACTTAAGTGCAATTAATTATTTTATTTTTTATTTTTATTTAGAATTTTGTAAACATGCACAAAATATCTTTTACTGTTATTAAAATTATGTAATTAAATAATTAAACACGTTTTAACTTATCATTATTCTGGAGTTACTTGATTTCACTGGTACTTAGACTGGTAATATAGACTGGTACTCAAAGGAAATAAGTAAAAAACTTCGTATATACACCATAAATTAATATATATATATGTATATGCAACAATTATTTTCCACTCTCTATTTGCACTCGTGCCTACTTTCTTCGCTTGACGAGGACTCATGATTTTATTTCGACTCGAAAGAACTGTTACGAGTTTTTTTTTTTTTTTTCTTTTAATCTATGGTGTTTATGCAACTTTTTTTACTTATTTATTTAGCCTTAGAGCAATAAACTTAATAATATATGTTTATCCCCCCCCCCCTCAAAGAGAGAAAGGAAAAAAAAAAGCAATAAACGGATGGATTTCAGATTATTTTGAAATGAATGATGGTCCTACCTCCCCATTTTACGTGTAAATACATATTAGGTAACAACATAATTAACGTCTGACTGGAAAACACACAATTTTCTGTTATAAAAAAAAAAAAAAGTCTCTCAGACTATTGCCTTTTCTCTGTCTACTCCATTTCGATATTTACTAATGAGAAAATATTCCAGAAGTCGATTGTATTCTATCTTTTTCTTTCATTATTTCATTTCTTCTTTTCCTTTTTAATGATTCATAAATAAATTGCAAAATCTACGATAATTAAACAAAAATTATTTATTTATTTATTTATTTGTAATAAAATTAGAATAGAAACACCGATGTTCTAGTCAGACATTATTCATTTAGCTATTAAAAGAGTACTTTTTTTTTTTAAGGGGGGGGGGGAGGTGTGTGTGTAAATTAAGAAAGTATATAGTTATTTCTAAATGAATGATTAAAAATTTAGTTAAATGCTCTAATGAAGTGTTTTCTTAATTCTCATAAAATGATATTTATATATTAATTTAATCTCAGCGTATCCCATACAATTCCTCTAATAATTACCATTAAGAACTAATCGCTCTTTTAGAACAAGCAGTCATAATTTAAATATTTTTTGTTACGTATTAATATAAAACAATTAAGTTTATGATTCACAAATAATAAACCCTAACGAGGCTCTAGGAGCTATTTAAAACCCCTAAAAGAATAAAGAAACACTTTTGTTTGCCAACAGTGTTTCTAAACAACGAACATATCTGCAGAGAGAAACATAAACAAAGCGACTCTAGCCCCATTCTCTTTCTCCCCGATTTCGACTAACATATCGACGCGGCTAGCGGTCGACGTTTTCTCTGCTTTATGGCGGCCCATGCGTAAAAAAGACATTAAATAAATTTATGGGGACCCCGGGAGCACATCGTAAGATTAAGATACTATGTGTAATGTAGCCTGTTGATCTGTTTTATTGGCTTGCCTTTGTGGGAGGTATTTTATAACAAATAGGTGGTTTAGCGAGAGTATTAAAAGCGGTGTTTCTACGAGAGCGTTAAGCGTTTATCAAGTGGTGTAAGTGTGAATATATTACTTAGTTTTTGGTGTTATTTTCTGAGGAGTAACAAATCTCTCGCAGCTTCTTAGTGATGTATAGATGCTCGTCTCTTATATGTGGAAAAGTTTCTTTTTCTCTCTCTTTTTTTCCGTGTTAAATGGGGTTTTAGTCTTTTCAGTTTTTTTTTTTTTTTTCTTTTTGTGTGTTATATACATACAAAATAATTTTTTAGTTAAGGAAAATTTATTTATGGGTAGTTAATCGGTATTTCTGCGAAATATTTTGATTATTGACAAAAGAGTTAAATTTAAAATATAAAGTAATAAAATATAATCGAATTTTAATTGAATATTAAAATACAATTTAGTTTTAATTGAATATAAAATATAATTTAATTTTAATTGAAAAAATGTAAATGTAGAGTGTTATACTATCAAAAACAATTTTTAAATTGTTTATTTATTTATTATTATTATTATTATTAACAGAAATATTTAATAAATATCTTAAAATTAGATAGTCGATAAATAGTTGAATATTTTAATCTGCTTCTTATTTTAAATTATATGAATAATTGAATTTTTTTAGAGGTGTTTTTATTATTCTTATTATTATTAATATGCTATAATAGGGAATAGATAAAAATTGCTTCACGATTTTTTACGTTTGCATACAATGCTGTTTCAGAATCTTGCTTAATACAGATGATTTTAGTTTGTGAAATTACAGTCTTTATTCTTTTCTTCTGTTTCAAGGCATTTTATATTTTGTTATTTATTTGTACAAATTTATTTATTTTAAAAAAAGTGTTTTTGGCAAAACTTTCATCCTACACGTATTTCCATAAAGGCAAAAAAAAAAAAAAAGAAAGAAAGAAAGAAAGAAAGAAAAAGAAAAAGAAAAAAGAAAAAAAATGCATATATAATCTATTTACATAAATATTTTTTGTTTCATTTATCTTATCATGAAAGCAAATAATGATAATATTAATAAACCAGTAAGAAAACAACTAAAAATTCTGCTGAGTCAAGGAGGAATTTTGGATCGTAAACGATCAGAGAGCATTAGAGAACCTGTTTTTATGCAGATTACGGGAGAAGATTATGAGTGGGTTAATATAAATGATCGTTGTTAGTGACCACCTGAATAGGAATTTTTCTTCTGTGCAGTGGTTATATCTGTATACATAACTTAACGTATTTTATTTAAGTATAATAACATATTTTATGTAAGTTTAATAACGTATTTTATGTAAGTTTAATAACGCATTTTATGTAATATTTTTAACTAAGAAGTTAAAAAAAAAGAAAAAGAAATGTGTGATATATTGGATTAAAATAGTTAATTACAGAAATATTCTTCTTTACAAAAAAACTTTTGGTTTGTTCCACTTTTTTTTTTTTTTTTTTTTTTTTAACATATAATGTAAAGAATAAAATCCTACGCCACCTCCCCCCCTTCCTCCCTTCTTTAGAAAAATTCCAATTTATCAGAAACAATATATTTTCTTTTTAATTAGTGTGATTAACATTAATAATTTTTATTGAATAATGTTTCATAGATACCAATATTTTAATTTATTCCGGAGTATTTTTAGCCCCGCCTTTTTTTCATACCACTTATTTTTTAAGAGTAATTTTTTTTCTTATTTTATCGAAGTTATATATTGGAGAAAATGCCTCTATAAATAAAGTGGTACGAAATAAAGGCGGGGCTAAAAATACTATAAATTAAAATGTTGGCAGCTATGATGTTTCACCATTTTAGTAGTAAGCTGTACTAAAATGGTGAAACTTAGCACAAAATTTTAAAAAAAGAAAGAAAAAATGGTTGCAGCTGAATTATAGTTCAAATTAGTACCATTTTTGGGTGAAACATTGAACTTTAGTTTTAATAATGTGCTAGTTATTGACCCTATCACTAATTAGATAATTTGCCCCATTTTCCCTCACTTATATTTATTAATTTAAATATTTATTTTTCAATCACCAACTTATAATATAAAACATAATATAAATCTGTTCATGAAACTCACTGGAATTTTAAATATGAAGCATTTAAGAATAAAACATTGATTTAATTTCCTTTTCAAGATTATGTTTTAGATCGAAAGCATACATTTTGTTTTATTTATTTATTTTCTCATTTCAATTTTGGATGTTCTGAAGTTACATTTCACGACAGATTCGTTATTAAATTATCATATATTAAATAATAATTTTAAAAAAATTGTTGGCGTTTATTTATTTATTCTAAAGATTTAGACAAAGAGAAATCTAGCTATTCATAAATATAAACACTTTTCCTCTTTCTAAGTTTGAAGATCAACTAAAGTTAATATATATATATATATATTTCAACTGCAGTTGCATTTCATTATAATTACACTTTAATAGGCTTTTTACATTAAAAAATCTTGAAAATGAGGTAATTTAATACAAAATCTCATTAAAAAAGAAAAAAGAAAAAAAAAAAGGTAGATTCTTCTATTTATTTCTTTTGTAATAAAGCGATATTATTGTCGTATTATTCAATAAAAGTTAAATAATAAGAGAATAAATGACTTATTTAATTCATTCAATACTTAAAAAAAAGAATTATTCATGTAATAAAAATTGCATGCAAATTTTATTCTTTGTAGCTAAACTTAACACAGCTCAGTTAACTGGTTTTTATTTTATTTCTCATTGTTAAATCCTTTGCCTGTCACTACCCAATTCAATTTTAATCATAAAAACTAGTAGCCAAACAATTTACTAAACTAAATCTACGTTATTGTATAATTGTGTTTGTTGTTAATGCTTTTTTTATTATTATTATCATTATTATTAAATTACCTATTACCTATTATTGTTTGATTATTCCTACACAACTAAAAAAATATTTATTTTTGGAGACCTAACTTTTCAATGTTTCTGACTTTATTATACAACTCTATATGTAACTCAAAAAGCTCAGAAATATTTTGGAAGCTGATATTTTTCATGGCTCTAATACTAGCATGGGTTTTAATATATTCCTGTCATTTAACTTTTAAAAAAAATTAATGATTGCTCGTTTAATATTATTTGATTCCTTTTTTTTATTATTATTTTATTATTATTATTATTTCATATTGTTAAAAGAAACAAATACAGCAATAAAAAAAAAATATATATATATGCGCATTATTTTCAATTCTAAAAACTTTATTTATTAAAAGTTAAATTACGTGTTTTCAATGTAACTTAAAAAAAAAAAAAAAAAAAAAAAAAAAAACTCCTTTTCAATTAATCGGAAATTGAATGTTTTGTAGTTGCTGAATCATCCGCTTTGTAAATAGCGAGTAGAATGAAAATAATTACAATTACAATGCACCTTTTCCTCTGCAAACAGGAGCAACACTTTCTGCTAATGTTGACATTCGGAATTTATATCTCTCTCTCTCCGTCTCTCTCTCTCTCTCTCTCTCTCTCTTAATAAAATGTATAGAAAAAAATAATAGGCGATTTAATATTTGTCATCAGTATACTTAATAACATTCTAAATAAGACGGTGATTTCGCGTTTCCTTATTTCGCTAATTACCTTACATCAATGGGAACATTATTATGGAGAGAAAATACTACTAAATACAGCAAAAAAAAAAAAAAAATATATATATATATATATTAATTTATTTAAGTAAATAAAACTACGTAATTTTCAGTATTCAGAAAAAAAAAAAAAAAAAAAATGCGAGACATCCAAGTTATCAAAATTTTGGCTTTCATGTTGTGCGATTAGTAAAATTTTAAGAATATTTGTAAAGAGGTTTTGTTTGATTTATTTAGACGGGAATTATAATTTAAAATAGTGACAACCAAATTAAGTGTGAACGCCCCAAATTTAATAAATTACAAAGCTGTATAATATTGGTTAAGGGATTTTCTTATATTTGTTATTATTAGAATATGACATAATTGTTGTTATTGTGGTGTACTGTGGTGCTGTTATTGTGATCTGTGTGATTTCTACTTTTGATTTACATAAATACTTTTAATGAGTAATAATGGATAATAACTGTTATAAAATAAAACTTTTTAGCGTGTGTTAATCTGCAAGCGTAATATTTCATCACAGCTGAATAAGTTCTTTTAATGAATGTGATAATAAGTTATTTCCATGTTAATGCGATTCTAAAGTTACGTTTAAGGTTTACAGTTATTGTTGTCTTTTTCAATACTAATTTACTTAAAAAAGAAAAAGAAAAAAAAATGTTAAAATAACAAGATATTGAGGTCTAGCTTCAGATTTCTGAATTGCTTTCTTGATAATACAATTTATATTGCATCTCTTTCTGGAAAACAGATGTAAATAAACAATTTAAAAGATTCGGAAGGTTTATTTTTAAAGAGAGTAAAAGGAAAATGTTTAATCACCAATTTTCATATATATCTTAATAAAACACTATTAAAGAGTTAAATATGTGCACATAGTTAACTCTTTTACAGTAATATATATATTGCTGCATACACTTACTATTCATATTCTATCCTGTTAGTAATATCCTTAGAATGTTTTAAAGCTTACTGTCTTTTTTTTTTTTTTTTTTTTTTCCTTCGATAAAAGTTCATTTTTAAAACATTTAATTGAGATGTTTAAGTATCATAAAAGTATAACTTAAAAAAAAAAAAAAAAATTAAATCTATGTGATTATGTATACAAAAAGAGAAATTATTATATGTAAGATATGCTTCCTGAATTAGACTGATGACGCAAGCTCGGTTTTTTTTCACGCCAATTAAGATATCATAAGTAATTAAAAAGAAATCTTCTAGAAAAAAATCTATCGATTAATTAGAATATACTTTCATATTCCCGTCAGAATACAATGTTACTCACTTACTTAAGGTGTTGAAAAATATTACTTAATTAGAGAACGTTTATAGATGCCATAAGGGAATTGAGATTTATTAACTGTTATAAGTAAGTACTTTAAATTGAATATTACTGTGAGTATATAAATAAATATCGCGTTTATCATCTTTACTAACATTCCTTCCTTGTTGGAAATCAAATATAAAATCTATCATAGGGCAATAAAAAACATACAATTACCAGTTCGTAAAAACCGTTCTTTCCCATTCTCAGATTAAATCACTAGTTCCGTGCTTTGAAATCTTTATGGCTAATTTATGCCGGAGAATTATAGCTCCCAATTTGTACCTATTAAATAAATACAATTTCTATGACCGGACACGCTTGTTTTATTAGTTCAGGCCGTTTGCCCTTTGACATTGATATTGTGATTCTTAGAAGAGCTTATTTTAATTAGATTCTGTAAGCGGGGAAAAGAGATACGATTAACGGTGATCGTGGCAATCAAAACAAGCTATAAGCGAAAATGTGATAAATGGGAATTTATTAGTTAGGATATGTAAGTGTTGATATATATATAAGGTGCGTTCAGAGCATTTTTTTTTTTTTTTTTCTGTTACTTTTATGTAACAGAAGCTAATTAACAAATATAAAAAGTAACTGTCAAGTAATATAAATTAAAAAAAAAAAAGAAGAAAAAAATCACTCAAAAGCTAAAATATTGTGTGATATTTTGAAATAAACTGCAAGTTGGAAGACCTTTCAAACTTTCAGTAATGAAATCGTCATCAAAACAAAAGTTATTACTAAAACTGTTGAATTTTGTCTGTTGTTTTATGATAGATACAAAAAAAAAAAAAAAAAAGAATGTATGCTGAGTAACCTATTATCTTTGTTCTTTTAATGTTTTAAATTAGAAATATGTTTAAATTAATGCGTGAGTAATAATTTTACCATTAAAAATATGATTATTTGAATGAATTAAGCGAGAAAGTAAATAGCGATAAAATAAATAAGCGATAAAATAGAACAATATTTTTCTCTTTTTTTTCCTATTTTGTTATTTTATTCGCAATTTAAGTAAACAGCTGGAAAAAGAAAAGTCTTAAGTACCAAGAAATCAAAAAGACAATTTACGTGATGTATTGAAGGGGGGGGGGGGTATTTTTCATTTTGGGTTTTGTACTTTTTGACAGATAGGGTTTTAAAAGGATAAATCTCTTTTTATTAGAATGCTAAAATATTAGAATATATATAAATATATATATAATTTTTTGAGGGGAAATGGACACTTTTCTGCACGTTTTTAATAGCATTAGTTTAGAATTTCAGATCTGAATAAGTTGTTGAGAGTTATGCGTTTTAAAATTTTACAGTAGTATAAAGTTTAAATATAAAATTCTTTAGAAAAAAGGATTTTATAGATTTAACATGAATATGTATATGATAATAAAATACAAATTTAACATAAATTTGCATATTAAGAGAAGAAATATATATATATATATTAAACCAAAACTTATTTTTATTTATTTAATTTTATTTTTACCTTTCTTTTATTTATTTATTCATTTTTTGCTGTTAAGAAAAATTTTTTAAGACTTGTATTATTATTTATTTATTTATTTATTTTCTGATACTTCTTAGGTTTTATTTGTTTTACAAAATAGCATTTTGCGTATCATTTTTGGAGGTTTTAAAAACTTTTTAAGGCTCACATTAACAATAAAATTTAAACTAACAATAATTTACTGTAACAATATATTTATTTTAACAAAGAAAAAAAAAACACGCAAAATAAGTTTGTTTTTGATTGCCACATTGTTTTATTAATATTTTGTTTACACTTTGCTCAGGCGTATTATGGGTCAAATAATTGGGAAGTTTTTATATTTATTTTGGAATCTACCGGTCTTTTAAAGGATTTTTACTTGTTTTGTGTTTTTGTTTAGCGACAATATAAGAAAATTTGTTTTTAAATTTACAGTTCGCAAATTTTCAGTATTTTGGAAGGGTTTGGTATGCGAAATCTGACTTACCTGTGCCGACGTGGACCTTCTTCATCCAGGGGTAGATGACAGGTTGATTTGCTCCATTACCACCACTGACCGCGCAGTCCGGCGATGTGGGACCTCCGAGTTGTTGCGGCTGGGACGGCGCTTGACTCCGTGACAAGATTCCGGGCGGCGTCGGAGAAGATACCGGCGACCGCTGAGGCTGTTGCGGTGGCTGAGGCCCTGGCACGGGGCTGAGGCTTGCGGTGGGATCGACAGGAGTTCTTGGTAGGGGCGACACGGGCCCCATGCCGCATGGAGGCCGGTAATAATGTTGCGGGGGTGTCCCATAAACAGGACTTCCATTTTCTTGAGTATAAGCAACCGGCCCAGAAATAGGATAACCAGCATACGGATGATGATGATGCGGTGGTGGTGGCGGATGCTGCGGCGTAGGATGCTGGTGGTGGCTTGGTGGCGCGTGGTGTTGGTGGTGTGGATGTTGCTGATGGTGTGGATGGTGGTGGTGGTGATGCGACGGCGTGTAGTATTCCCCGCCGTGGCTGGGAATATAATTCCCCTGTGAGTACTCCTCAGTCGGCGGAAATTTGGGATCACTGTAAGGAGAGTTCATCAAATACGAACTCATGATCATTAATTTTTGGATGAATTGGATGGAAATAATTTTTCTTTGGGGTTGTCGTTTAACTGAGCGCTGGCTCCGCCCGTTGGAGAGCATTAGCATATCACGTGACGGGCGCCCGCCAACCGCGCGCCGTCTCGATGACCCGGAGAGCATACGCCAGGATGATCGATGAGCGGGGACACATTGCGCGGCAATATGGCGTGCGCGCGCCCAAAACACCTGAAATGCGGCAGCGCGTGCGTGTGTGTGTGCACTAAAAGTTCTTCTTTCCTTAGCTTTTCCTAACACCCAAAAGACAGCACACACACACACTAGGACTCGCTCGAGAGAGGACTGAGAGAGTGAGACCTCGGCACTGCTAGCCGACCATTGCCTTGTGTGGGGCCGCTCGCATACATGCACTGTACACAGAGATCCCAGTGGCGCCCCCTTCGCAAGAGGGGTGGGAACTGCGCGCGGAACCCGAAAAAGGAACCCCCCTCTCAAACAGGTACAGTCTCTCTCTCTCTCTATCTCTCTCTCACTTGCTCTCACTCACTTTTTCTCCCTTCGTATCGGGGAAGATTCACTCTGAATCAAAAGTGGGGGAAAAAATAGAGAAACAAACCCGCGTTTGATTCTGGTTGACTAAGATTCAGCTTTAGAATTTAAATCAAGCTTTAAATACAAGCAACTATTCTAAATGATGAACAAGTTGTTCACCAAAACAAAATCTTTCAATTTTGAATAGTTTCAGATTAATATAACATGTAAATTCTTTACGAAAACATCAATTTAACTTTTTACTTTCCAGTTAACAAAATAAACAAATGTACTTTAAATTGCTATCATATATATCATTAAAAGCTATTGTTACGCATTATTATTATTATTATTATATTGTTAGTTAGAGGTGATGTCAATATATTTTTAAAATTTACAATAGTTTTAATAAGTTTTTTCGCTCCAAAATAAGTAAATAAATATGGGATAGTTTATACACAAAAATGTATAGACGAAATTCTTTTAAATTGAAATTGCGTGATTTATTTATAATTATAATCAATAATATTACTGTAAATACTTTATTTTGATAAATATATAATTTCTATTTCCGCTAAAATAAATAAATAAATAAATAAATAAATAAATAAAAAAAATTGCAAATTTTGCAAATTACCACATTAAAGAAGACTTGCAGCATAAGTAATAATTAATTTTATGTGTTTTCAAATATGCTACTTAATAACTGAAGAAAATTGGAAGTAATGGTGTGAAAAGAGAAAATTCTGTTATTTAAATTTGTGCTTAGTCATTTATTCAAAATTCCATTAGATATAAAGGAGATTCATTCGGTTAATTTTAATATTACTTGGCTACGACCCATTTAAGGATAGTCATCGAATGATTATCTTTTCTAACATAAACTTGTGATTTAAAGAGTAGAATTTTCTATAATTTATTTTCACGAAGCTTTTCATGCGCATAACTCTGCTTTAATTCCATGTGCTTCAATTGAATAACTATTTGAATATCAAGTATACAAATTAGTTTCAATATAGATTAACATTCTCAAACTTTTTGAATGCTCCAAATAAACAAATGAAAGATGACGTTCATATTTCTTACAAAACATTCAGTTATAAATTTAAAAATTAGTGAAATAATAAAATAATTATATTTAATTGAAAACGATTTTTAAAAATAATTAACTAGTTATTCTCACGTAAGCATAGTTTCTAGAGAATTTTTA
Organism: Salticus scenicus; assembly: GCA_963930645.1. Lineage (NCBI taxonomy): Eukaryota > Metazoa > Arthropoda > Arachnida > Araneae > Salticidae > Salticus > Salticus scenicus. The sequence goes on along the minus strand of OZ005657.1, from coordinate 151,654,618 downwards.
TTACACCTATCCGATATACAAATTCATATTAATATGTTAATTAGAATTATGTTACAAATTAATTTTATTTTTTAAATAACATTCTCAAAATGAATTCTTGTAATAAACAAATGCGGTTGTATATTTATCTAGCTCATTACACCTTTAATAATAAACGAATGAATGCTTGTTTAATATTTTGTAATTATCTAAAAATTTTTAATATTAATATTTACATTTTCAAAATGGTAATTGAACAGTTATTTCCTTGTAAGTATACTTTTCAAAGAAATTTAATTAAATAATTTTAAAAAAATCATATACACAAACATATATATATATATATGTGTGTGTGTGTGTTAATATATTATGTTAATAAATTAATTATGTTAATAAATTAATTTTAAATTACAAGTAAATTTAAAAATTTTTAGATGTATTCTTTAATTAAAGAATTCTTAAAAAAATTTTAGCTCCTCACTTGAACAATATAATTATCTGGCTCAGAACACTTTATATTTCAAAATGAATGAAACTTTATGTAATATATTTTATGAATTTCCTTTAAATATTATTATTTAATTTTTTTTAAATATTTGAATAGATAATTTTTTATAAGTATAGTTTCTAAAGACATTTAATTAAAAAAATATTAATTAAAATATGAGATACCCAAATGTATAACCATATGCTGATAAACATTTCAATATATGTATATATCAACATGTTAAGATATAACAATTTATATTAACAGTTGATTTGGTTATATATATATATATATATATATATATATATATATATATATATATATATATTCTGAACTTAAATGCTTCTAGTAAAAAAAAATGTAGCTCCAAAGTACAACAATATTCTATTTACGTAGCTAGCAAAACCTTAAATTATAAAACGATTTCAAAATTTATCTAATATTTTATATTTATCTAAAAAAAATTGTCTTTTGAATGTTATTATTCAATTAAAAAAAATAATAATAAATTCTTACATTTCTTTTTGAGTTTAGTTTATAAATAATTTTTTATTAAACAACTATTAAAATATCATATACACAAATATACATTAATATGTTAATATATATCAACATATATATTAAAGAATTTTAATTTAGGTTAATATATGTTAACATGTTGATACATATTAATATTCTAAAGACATTTTATTAAAAAATAAATTCATGAATTAACAAAAAAAAAAAAAAACAAAAAAAAAAAAACAAAAAAAAAACATTAACATGTTAATGTAACATGTTAATGTTTTTTTTTTTTTTTTTTTTTTTTTTTGTTAATTCATGAATTTATTTTTTCATGTTAATGTAACATGTTAAGAGATTTATATTACAATTTAATATTCTTAAAATAAATTATCCTAATGAATGTAACTCCTGATAGAAACAGTAATCTTATTCACAATACTGTCTATTAATTATTTAAAAAACTGCTTTCTTTTTAATATAATTATTTAAAATTTTTAAATTATAAAATAGTTATTTCCTTGTGAGCGTATCACTTCTAAAGAACTTCAGCTAAAAAACTACAAAAATATCGGGCAGAACATGTATATGTTAATATGTTAATTTATGACACACAATATATGTTAATATATATATATATATATATATATATATATATATATTCAGGAATATAAGAACAGAAAACTCTGTGTAACAATGGCAAAAATCAAACATAAAGAATATAAATATATATTATTATATCAGTATAACATGTTTATAGGTATTTATATAACAATTTATTATATATACTACACATTAGCATAGGTTATTATATATGAATATACATTAACATGTTAATTGATTTATATTACAACTTATTTATTTATTTATTTTATTTTATTTATTTATTTATTTATTTGTATTGTCAAATTAAATGTGTCTAACAACCAGTGCGGAAGCGTCCATAGAAGTGATGGAAGCGGCGCTTGTAGCTCCATAATGAGAGCAATACATTTGTCTTATTCAGAAAATTTTAAATTCTAAAAAGAATGAAAACTTATTGTATCATATTTATTTGAAAAATAGCTTATTTTTAAATCTTATTATTTAAATTTTTAAAATTATTGAACAGTTATTTTCTTGTGAATATAATTTCTAAAGATCAGACAGACAAATACATGTTAAAATACTGATATGCATTAATATATGCATCAAAATGTGAATATAACATGTCAATATATTAGTATTACATATACTATACCTTAACAAATGGTTTCATATATTAATATATATTAACATGGTTATGTACATTATCTATATCTATATATCTATATCTATATCTCTCTCTCTCTATATATATATATTAATGTAACATGTTAAAAGATTTATATTACAATTTTTTTAATAAAATCACACAATCAACTGTGGAAGAAAATCATATTTATTGAAATTTAATTTTTCCGACTGAGTGAAAATAATGCCTAGACCGGGTTGATTGTGTGATTTTATTAAAAAAATTGTATTTCATTCTCCCATTGTTTAATGGTGTTTTCCATTTCCTGCGGCTTATTTCTGTTGAGCTATCTAAATGATAGACCAGATTGTGTCTGCCTAAAAAAAAAAAAAAAAAAAAAAAAAAAGGTTGTCTGAGTGAGTAATGCCGACCGGGATGTCAGCCTGGATAGCTCAATTGGTAGAGCCTTGGCCTTGTAAGTCAAAGATCCGGGGTTCGAGTCCCGGTCCAGGCATTATTTTCACTCAGTCGGAAAAATTAAATTTCAATAAATATGATTTATATTACATTTATATATTTATTTATAATAATAATAATAATAATAATTTGTTATAATTATCAAGCACCAGGAAATAAAAATGAATTAATCAATAAATAATTACATGCGAAAATGAAGCAATGTGCAATTAAAAAAAAAAAAAAAAAAGTTTAAAATCATCTATTTGTATTTTAATTTACATGAAGCAGGAAATATTTAAGAATATTGAACACGATACAATATTAATGTAAGTGACAATAATATGAAACTTTTTAAACAGCTAACATTGTGATAAATGAAAATTTAATTACAATTAAGAAGTGAAAAAAATAAAACTTTATACAATAAAAGTAACTACCTATAAGTATAACTATACAAGAACCATTTTCACTTGGAAGTACCCAATTTTCAGAAATGAAGAGGGGAGTTAAGTAATTTTAAAGACATCAATAATTATTTTAGGTAATATTTCGTATTATTTAATGATACCAATTAATGTTAATTTCATTTTGATATAATATATATTAACTGTTATCTTAAACAACTGTATACAGTATATGCTATTAGTATAATGCTGATTTATACCTATGCTATTTAAAAATTGCTATTTATATCTATGCTATTTATTATATTTTTATAACCCTCATTTTAAAACTAAAATAGTTATTTAAATCCATAAATGTTACCTACTAGTGGTATTATTATTAATAAATTCTTAAAATATACTTCAAATTCAATAAGTTTGCAGAATTAACTTTTTAAAATCAGAAATTATTAGGCACTTGAAATGCAGTGATATTTTTCAAATTATTAAATTAAATAATCTACCCAACACAAAAACCAAACAACAACACCCACCCTCCTTAATCATATATCTGCCTACCTTATATTCTCAAATTCAATGTTCCTAATAATTGCATCTCCTAACCAGAACAATATATTTATCTTCCTCACAAAGCTTTAAGTTCTAAAGTAAATAAAAACTTATAAATTATTTGAAAAATAATTTTATTTTAAATGTTATTATTTATTTATTTTTTAATTATTGAATAGTTAGCTTCTTATGAGTATATTTTCTAAAGCTATTTAATTATCTAACTAATAAAATATCAGACAGATACATATATATTAACATGTTAAAATATAATAATATCTGTTAATGTTAATACTATATATATATATATATATATATGTAACGATGGCAAAAACCAAGCACGTAAAACAAAAATATATGCATTAATATGTTAATGTAACATGTTAATAGATGTATTTTACAAATATATTTTATTCTAACATATGTTTTTATTTATTAATATATATTAATAGGTTAATGTAACAGGTTAATAGATTTATATCATTTATTCTCTCTCTCTCTCTCTCTCTCTCTCTCTCTCTCAAATTTAATGGTCTTATAGTTGCATTTCCATAATGGGAGCAAAAAATTTGTCTTGCTCACAAAACTTTAAATTCTAAAATAAATGAAAACTTACTATATCATAATTATTTAATTCGTTTTTTTTTTTTTTTTTTTTTTTTTTTTTTTTTGTTATTTAAATTTTTAAATTATTTAATAAATATTTCCTAATGAGTATATTTTTTAAAGAAGTTTGATTAAACAACTATTAAAATACCAGATATATATGATGAAATATTAATAAATATTAATATATATATTAAAATATTAATGTAATATGTTGATAGATTTATATTACAATTTAATATTATATGTACTATGTATTAACATATGTTTTCATATATCAATATATATTATCATGGTTATACATATATTGATATACATATAGAGTAACATGCTAATGTAACACGCTAAAAGATTTTCACATATAATATATATATTCTAAAATTAAATGCTCCTAATAGTTGTAGCTCCAAATGGGAGCAATATATCTTGCTCACAAAACTATAAATTCTAAACGCAATAAAAACTTATTATATTACAATTATTTAAAAAGTAAATTTCTTTCAAATATTATTATTTAAAATTTTTAAATTATTGAATTGTTATTTCCTTGTAGGTATACTTTCTCGAGAACTTTAATTAAACAACTATTAAATTATCAGATACAAAAATATATATAATTATATTTTAATATATAACAATATATGTAAAACTATTAATAGACATTAATAGATATTTTAACATATTAATACATTTATATTAAATTTAATACTATATGTGCTATATATTAATATAGTATATAGGTTAATATGTTAATGTTACATGTTAAAAGATTCGCATATGTATATATTTCAAGTTAATGTCTCCCAATAATTGTCGCTCCAAATGGGAGCATTATATCTTGCTTACGAAACTTAATTAAAAAAAAAATAAAACTAATAAAACATTATTATATTATAATTATTTTAAAAATTACTTTCTTTTAAATGTTATTATTTAAATTATTAGGATTACTGAATAGTTATTTCCTTGTGGGTATATTTTCTAGAGAACTTTAATTAAACTATCATTAAAATATCGGATACTGAAATATATAATTTAATATATACCAATATATGTTAAAATGTTAATGTATATTAATAAATACATTAACTTGTTAATAAATTTATATTACAATTTAATATTATATGCACTATATATTAACGCATATTAATATATATCAATATATCAATGCAACGTGTAAATAGATTTATATTACAATTTAACTTGATTTCTTGTTTTATATTCTTGAATTAAGTGCTCCTAATAAATCTACCTCCTAATGGGATCAATATGTCTTGCTTATAAAATTTTAAATTCTAAAAGGAATAAAAATTTGTTATATCATAATTATTTGAAAAACGATTTTCTTTTAAATGTTTATTTAAATATTTAGAATATTTTAATATTTATTTACATGTGAGTATCTATTCCAAAGAATTTTAATTAAGCAACTATTTGAAAATCAGATACAGAAATAAAAATTAACCTTAAAATGTTACTAATTTCTTTTTCTTTAAATTCAACATTCTCAAACTAAATTCATCTAATAAATCGAACAAGATGTTTATCTTACTCACAGGACATTAAATTCTGAAATGAATGAAAGTAATTTAAGTAGTAATAAGTAAGTAGTAATAAGTAAGTAGGAATTAAGTAAGTAGTATTTAAGTAAGTAGAATTTAAGTAAATAGGAATTATATTTAATTGAAAAAAGTTTATTTTTAAAATGCCATTATATATTCTTTTGAAATAAATAAAAATTTATTCGGACGTGAGTATAGTTTCTTGAAAAGCAAATAGTCTTTCAACTTTTTTTTTTTTTTTTTTTTTTTTTTTTAAGTTCAGAAATTTAAACAGGAATATATGTCTACTTTGTGAAAATAATATAAATCTTGAAAATAATACAAATAAGTTAGGTTAACTAAAGTTGTTAAGTTAATCTTTAATTATAAACATTTAAAATAAATAAATAAATAAATAAAGCTTTTTTTCTATCCTTTCTTAAGGAGAAAATAGTAAAAAAAGAAAAAAAAAAGAAAAAAAAAAAAAAAAAAACTTACTATTTTTATAGAGTAGGATAATCGAAAAATATATCTATATTAGACATCGATTGCAACTGTATGCATAACAAAACAATGGGAATTACAGCTGTGCCTTATTCCTTCATTTACGTTTTTTTTTTTTTTTTTTTTTTTGTCCCTTTAATCAATTTTACAAGGTCAATATTTTAATTTTAAACTAATTAAATTAACTTTATGATTGATTGTTTTCTCTATGCCTACTGATGCGGCAGTGTTGAAAAAAATGTTAAAATTTCAAATACGTATGAAAAATTGTATGTCTGGAAAAATTACAAGTTTATATGACAAGAAATGTTAATTGAGGATTTGTTATTATTATTATTTTTTTTTTTTTTAATGCTAACATTTAACCTTTTAAAATAATTAATTTTTCTTTAATGATTAACTGTTTTCTGAATGTCTATTCAAAAAGCATATCACTTTCAAATTGTTTAAATTTAAAAGGGAATACAGTCGACACCGGTTATAACGTACTGTCAGGGGACCAGAAAATATGGTACGTTATAACCGAAGTACGTTATAAGCAATATTTCCAATATAATTTAGTGCCTAGCTAAAGAAAAAGGGGCATAATAGCACTCGCAATTATAGAGATTTTAAATAGAAAGTTTGTGATTTTCTCAAAATAAAATAAGAAAAAAGAAAAAAAAAACATTTTACTACTTACATGTTTATTTAGAAAAATAATCTGTTATTTTTCGTTGTTTTCTTTGATTAGATGACACAGTAAAAATTACATTTTCAATATTTATAATGGAACTTTGCAGAGTCTCTGAATAGTCAGTATGGAATTCAACGAAACGCGATAAGTTTTAAAGGTATAAAGGAGATATAAGGCGATAAAGGAGACATCGAAAGACGGTATCCAAGAAAATATACCGATTTCCAAACCAGAAATACAAGGTTGACATCCAATTTTGGCTTTTCATTCCAGTCTAAAAAGTACGTTATAACCAGATTAGGCTTTTGCATAGTCCGTTATAGATGAGGATGTAAACCATTACATTATATAGTGTTTCATTCGGGACCAAGCATCTGAGTACGTTATAAGCGAAAGTACGCTATATCCCAGGTACGTTATAACCGGTGTCGACTGTATATTTATAAAACATATTATAAATGTAAAGAAAAAACATTAAATGTACCATTAAAAAGTATAAAGACAAAGCATGTTTCAGTGCATAAGATGAAGAATGATTAATTCTTTTCGAACGTGTTCTGTCTATTTAACTATTACTGGTGTATTTAAGATTTTTTAAACTATTTTATACTAGTTTTTTTAATGCTTATAAAAACGTAATAGAGCATGCAAGCATAGAAAAAAAAAATTAACTAATATATTTTTTTTTAACTAACTTTTAAAGTTCATTAAAAATGTAAACCTTATAATTAAGTTATCCTGTATGATTAACTACAGTCTCTACGCCTGCTGGAATAGCAAATCAAGAAGAATGATTGATTCTTTTGGAACGTGTTTTGTATATTTAAATATTATTCGTGTGTTTAAAAGAAGATGTTTTCTATATTTTACATTTTATTCTAGGGTTTTTTTTTTTTTTTTTTTTTTTTTTTTTTCTTATAAAAAAAGTAAGCAAGAATGAAAAAATATTTAAATAATAACGAGTTTCAATTATTTGTATTTTTTAACTAATTTTAAAAAATTCATTAAAATTTTCAAACCTTAATAATAAAGTTATCCTATTCATAATAAACCGTATTTTCTATACCTGTTGGACTAGAAAATAATTTTAAAATAACTTTATTTTTAAAATGTGGTATAAATATAACTATAGTGCATTTTCAAATGGCATAAACTGTGTTATCTGTATACATTGGAAAGAATGACAATAGCTGACTATTTTGTACTTTTTTGATTATCCTCTATCTCATTTATTTATATTTTTAAATTATGATAAATAGGCAAATTTACGTTTGGGACACTTTAATATATATATATTACATTATTGTTCTGTATATTCTGAAATAAATATCTATGTTTAAAATCAATTAAAGTTAATAAGTTTTATTTTATAATTAAATGTTTCTTGATGCCATATGAAGGAGCAAAAACAATCTTTAAAATATAGAAATTGGTATGCTAAGCCAAATATAACATTAATCCATTAAGGGAATTATTATTATCACTACTTCTACTATTATTGTTGTTGTTACTATGTAACATCATTAGTGTTAAGCATATATAATAACAAAGAATGTTAATAATTTTCGGCTTTTATTTTAAATTTATTATTTTTAAAATGCTACTTAAATTTTGAAATTAGTTAACCGTTTGATCAACATTTGCAAAGAAACCAATATCTTCTATTGTTATCTTCTATAGTCTTCTATTGTTAGCTACAATAAAAATGTCTTTACTAACATATTCAAAATTTATAAATGTTACAAAGTATAAAATTAAAATCAAAGTAAAAATTGCGGAGAGAGATAATAATTAAATGAGAGATGATAATTAATAAATAAGTGAAAGATTAAAGATTTTTAAAGCATTAATTAATTAGTGCTTAATATCTAAATTTGTTTTATTAATACACACACACACACATATATATATATATATACATATATATTAACTTTTATATCTGTTTATGAACGACATAACCCTAGCTTGTGCTATACGTTTGTTGTAAAATACTCAATTTAATGTGTTATGTTCTGGAATCTTTGCTGCTTTTGCGCATAATCCATTGGCACATTTCTATTTAACTCTATCAATAGTTTTCTATTTTTTTTTTTTTTTTTTTTTTTTTTTTTTGGTTTTACTAATTAATTTCATTCTGTTACAATGTGATAGTACTGGGTTGCTCTGTATAGATTATTATTTTTCAATTATTATTATTAAATCTCTTTTTTTTTTATATATAATGACCTTTATTTTTTAATTTGACCCTTATTCTTGTTTATGTGTATCTTCGTTCATTAATTCTGGTCTTCCTTTCTGGTGTTTGACCATTGTAATGAATTATATATATATAATTACTTATGCATTTAAGGCTTCAAACAATTATTTATAGCAGATCTTATATGGAATTATCGACGATTAAAATATTTTTATACATTAAGAATACACTTGTTAAACAATAAGTCCTACATTTCACTAGTAAAATAGTTCGAATTTATCTGCAACCAATTTCTTCAAAGATTAGGGGCTCTCAGGTTCACCATTTTAGCAATGTTTACTGACTAAAATGTGTAGCATATCCCACCAAATTTATAAAAGTATTCGTTGCAGCTAAATTGAAACTATTTATCTGGTGAAATGCAAAAAATTATATTTATTTATTTATTTAATATTGGTGCAATATCATCATCGTACTTATCGTTATACCAGAGTGAGAACCCCAATAAAAAATAATCGTTTTAATAAACCATTTCTCTCGATGTACAATTAAATATCTGAGTGAAAATTTTCACTCATTTTATTATATGTAAATAAGTTAAATACCTTTAAAGGAAGGCGTAATGAATGCGTATCGATATATCCTTATCCAACTACGTAAAATATATAACTGTAAAGCAACTGTTTTAAAGCCTTGTTAAAAATTTTTAATTGCTAAAAAATCTTAAGGGTCTTTTTTTTTTTTATGTGGGGGGGGGGGGTGTCGAGAAAGGGGTCCTAATTTTTGTCTCCCGCCTTTCAAGAAAAGGACCTTTATTTATTTATTTATTTATTTATTTTTTAAGAAAATGTGAAAAAATATTTTCTTTCATTATATTTCTTCTCTTTTTCATTATTTTTTTTTCTTTTATTTTTCATTCAAAAAGAAAAATCAACAAAAATATTACTTATATAAATATAATAAGCCATAAGTTTGACTTTTATTTATACAAATAAATAAATAAAAAATTTACATCTTAAATATATTAAATTCAAATGTTTTGGTGTACTGAAAAATAAAATTTAATAATGATTCTTTAGTCCAATTTTAGAGTTTTTGTACCTTAAAATTGGTAAATCAAACTCTGTCTACATTTCCGTTTTAAACTATCAAGGTCTGATCAACTCTTCAACAGAAGGGATGCACAATCCCCTCTGGAGGCAGACAGTAATTGCTTGATCGTAAAATATGTACAGATATATATATATTTTTTATTATTATAATTGTCATTAAACACAATACGTTATTAGATAGAATTAAGAAAGGTATATATACAAGTAATATACCATAGCATTGGCCCAAAAATGCAAACAAGCTAAAAGGCTTAATTCTGTATATCAGGCCAGTCCAACTTAAAACTCTTGGCGCGTTGAATTGGAAATCAATTTTACTCAGGCAGGTCTCATTGTGTATATGTGTGAATCTGTAACATATTCTCACATATTTGTGACTATTATTATTCATAATTCTCACGTATATGTGAATGTGTAAATGTACATGTATTAAGAGGGTTGAAGATATAACAAAGAATGCATAAAAATTAAATTTATTTTAATTCATAAAATAGGAATAGAATAATAAAAAATTTATCACTATATATGAAAAATTATCGTAATAAAAATCAATGTTCGGTATAATAATATTTTATCAATAATAACCAATTGAATATTTGTTTAACTAGCTACTATAACAAGTATTTTTACTTCGAAGAGTGAGAACAAATTTATTAATTTTTAACGTGTTAACCAAATATGTCAGATTATAAGTTTCGTGAAAATAGCACATGGAGGGCTAGGTTGTCCATCCACGCTGTATATTATCTGAATTTATTCCACTGTAAATGTATACTCTCTTCGTTAATCAATGCCAAATAATCATAATCTAATGGTGATTGATGTGCAATCAGATGTACTGCGACACCTGTTAATTACGTAATGTAGTCAGCATAAGGATATACTGTTTGGGGGCCCCAACTTTATTCAGTTTTGGAGCCCATTCAGAATTTTCGAAGAAATACATGTTCTTCCCATGCCTATTCGTTAATTAGGGTGATTCCAAAAGCACATTAATAAAATCCATTTTTAAGTTTTCTAATCGAGTAAAGAAATCTGAAAATGAAATATTTATTAAAAAACTAAAAAAAAATATGAGGAATGCTTATTACCTTTAAAAGTAGAAGTTTAATCCAAACACAATTTTAATCACATCTTGCACGAAAAGTAATATCCATAGATCCTGTAACGTGATTCCTGAAATTGATACACATTATTAATATTTCAAAAATAAAAGTGCATAAGTATTATCCCTTTCTTAGTATTAAATTTATATTTTAGTGAATAAGCATCGTTAATAGAGAAATTACTTTAAATTTTCTTTTAAAATTTCTAGGAGAGGTTTATTTTATTTTATTTAAATCAAAAGGAGAGAATATGTATTATTTAAATTTTTAGCATAGAAACTATTATATTTAGCACATACATGTCTTTTAAAGAAAAAAAAAGATTTTAAAATTCTAAATATCTTGAAATTTTTTATTAGATAAATATTCATGTATAAATAATAAATTTCCCTTATTCAAGCTTTATTAAAAGTGTTTACACAATATATATGTATTATTATTAAAATGTTAAAATTTAGAAACAGTAAATATAAATAATAACTGCGCTACCTAATAAACATTTATATTAATTATCATTCTTGAATTCATTGTACTTTAATTCAAGATTTATCAACATACAGTAATTACTATGAAAAATTTCTCTACTGTGATGTACACGATTAAAAAATCTATGCTAAGCTGAACCAAAGAAGCCGTCGATATTCACCACGGGAGGAAAACCGTATTTATTCATCCCAAAAGTGACCAACATTCCTCGGTTGGATCTTGACACCTGTCCACTCCCTTGTCCTGCAATTGAATAAATCGTGCTCAACTAACGAGCAATCAGTAATATCTATTGTGATTTTAAATTAAATGAAATAATTAAATGTTACGCAATAATTTTTATGTGCTAATAAGAACTCTTAAAGAGGAGACGAAATGTAACGACTTTTTGTATAAGGGACAGTATTTGAAATTAGTAGAAAAACAAAGGAAAGGAAACGAAAGTACATCAAACTTGATAAAAGAATTTCTAAAGTTTTCCAAGAAAATAACCAAACGTTGGAAAAATTTCAGCTCAGACTTAAACCACTATATGGAGTAAAGTTATAAACAATACCATAATATGAATCAACACCACTTTTAAGTTTTCCATTTCTCGCGATTGAATTTAAGTTGCACAAACACTTGAAGCTACCATACATCCACTCACAAGGGAAGTATGAAACAGTAAAATACCTCTTGAAACCATACCAAGCTTAAATTAAAGAGCGTGGTAGAAACACAGGGTAAAGTGCAAATTTTGTGCAACAACTCACCCATGAGCCAAGGTAAGACTCTAGAAAATTTAGCCCCCCTTTTATCAGAATTTACGCAACAGAATTAGCGGGCAAGAAAGCGTGGCACAGTGCCAGAGTGTTTGTCTTGAGACAAGAAGGTCTTCAGTTCAATCCCCGTGTTGGTCGAATTTAGATTTTTTTTTTTTTTTTTTTTTTAAACATAATACCAATATTTGGTTCAACATAAAATTACCAAATCATGGTAAAATATTAAACAATCGGGTGGTTGCAAATACTTCAAGGTGGTGGTTGCAAATACTTTGTACCAAGTTTTGGTTCAAACTAACACCAAATTTTTAACAGTAATCGTCAGACATATAAGAAATATCTACATACACTATCATGTGTACATGAATTCGAATAATTTTTGGTAATTTAATGCTCATTAATTTTTAGAAGCTTTTTATTGAAATTGGATTTTGTCCTCGTGTCTTCATGTCACGCTAAAAAAGAAGGCGCCTCTACTTTAAAGTATATGTAAGCAAATCTTTATGTCGCTCGTTGGCTCTGTTGGTTAGAGCGTCATGTTGGAAACGTGATGATGGTGGGTTCGATCCTCGAAAGCCGACGCGTTACAGTTTTGCAGAAAATTATTAGAAAAGATGTCATTTGTTAAAAGAAAATCTTTCATGGTCTACACAGTATCTTAAGAAATCTTGTTTAGTTTTTTTAAGAAGCTTTTTTTTAGTAACTAAAATGCATAAAATGAAAATTTAAGTTAAAAAAAAAAAAGCTTTTGATTGAGGAGCCCTAAAAAGCATAAAATAAAATTTTATTCTTGCAGAGACATGCTATAAAAAATAAAAGTTTCAACAATAAGAAAAATTTAACATATGTATATATATATATACATATTTCACTTTTGCAAGCGATGAAAATTTTTTAAATATTTATAATATTCTAAAATGCATTCAAGAGCTTTTTTTTTTGTTGTTGTTAGATTTTTCCAGAGCAGCATGTTCTATGACTTTCCTTGTTTGTTCTTTGACTTTTGCTAAAGGTGGTGTCAGACGGAAGAACATATAATCTAAAATATAAGCTATTGCCGCTCAAAAGTTACCGACTTTATCGGAGTGTAAGAAAGATTATTTTTAAGCATAAACGAATTCTAGAAAAGGAAACAATGGACCCAACATTTGGCGATAATTCACCTCAAAGATGTTTAAAAGGGAAAAAGGTATAGAGGGTATTCTGTAATCGCGATTCTCTGATTGGAGGGCTTCATGCTAAAGACTACCGTATGTGATTTAAAGAGTCGAAAATGCGTGATTGACGAATATACGTGAGGCAATTTGTATCAAACGGCATATTTGGATCGTTTCCCTCATGAGAAACCTGTTTATAAGGTACTATGTGCTAATGACTTTCGTATGACTCTTCGTCTGACAGCGGCTTAGAGCGTCATGCTAATAATGCGATGGTCGTAGGTTCGATCCTCGAAGACCGATGTGCTATTTTTTTTTTTTTTGCAGATATTTAAAAGAAAAGATGTTAATTGTAAAAGAAAATCTTCAGTTGTCTACACAGTATCCTAAGAAATTTTATTAGTTTTTTAAGAAGCTTTTTTTATAACTAAAAAACACAAAATAAAAATTTAATTAAAAAAGCATTTTTTAACATTAGAAGCTTTTTATTGTGAAGCCCTAAAAAGCATAAAATAAAAATTTATTGTAGTGAAGACATGTTATAAAGAAATGAATGTTTCAACACTAAGAAAATTTTAGAGAAAATATAGATATTTCACTTTTCCAAGAGATGAAAAATTTTTAAATGTTTAAAATATTTTAAAAAGCTTTCGATACCTTTGAAATTGATGGCTTAAAACGAATAATTATTCAAGAAACTAATAGCTAAGAATATTGGTCTCGAATGCTTTTTAAAATATTTTGAATATTTAAAACTTTTCATCTCTTGCAAAAGGGAAATATCTATATTTTTCTAAAAAAATTTCATAGTGTTGAAACTTTCATTTCTTTATAGCATGCCTTTGTCACAATAAATTTTTATTTTATGCTTTTTAGGGCTTCACAATAAAAAGCTACTATTGTTAAAAAAATGTTTTTTTTACTTAAATTTTTATGTAAAACTGGAATAATTTTTAATGATGCAATTTATTGTTTAATAAAATTGTAATGTAATGATTAATGTTGCGTAACCTTTTGTAAATAAGTATATGCAATAACAGAAAAAAAAAAAAAAAAACTTTTTAACAGGCCAGTAATAATTTCTGCCAGTGCTAAGCCTGGATAAAGTGTGAAGGAAAGTTTAAAACATTTTTAACATTTTTAATTATTGTGTAACTTTTCATAAATAAATACATGCAATAAAAAAAAGAAAAAGCTTTTAAACACGCTAATGATAATTAATGTCAGTCCTAAGTCTAGAAAAAGTGTGAAGGAAAGTTTATTGCATTTTTAACAATAAATATTGATGAGAAATGACAAGGAAATACTCGGGGTGAATATCTACGATTTTCAATCACGGATGAATGTACTATACGGGGTGAATCGCTACGACACCGAATCAAAACATAATATACTATAGTTAGCAGCTATAATCATCAGGTGGTTAAACATTTTGCCATGATTTGGTGCTTGGTTAAACGAAAACTTGCCACTAAAGAAATTGCAATCATAAGAGCATAACCCATTTTTAAATCTGCGACCATAATTCATTTTTAACAGTCATTAGAAGAGTTAAAGTACAAATAAGTCTGTATAACAGGAACATTTTGTCAAAAAAAAAAAAAAAAAACTATTTAACAGAATTTTAAATTTTTCAAGATCTGCTTTTCCAGCGAAAATTTCATTAAAATTTAAACATAGACGTGGGAAATTATTAGAATAATTGTGATATAATTTATTTTTCATCGAAAGAATAGCTTACAAGTTATTTTTAACACTTTCCACCAATTTTAAAGTTTATTACTTCGGCTCGTCTGTCTCTCTGTTCGCGTTTTCATTTTTATAAACATTTTTAGAATTCCAAAAGACACTATTTAACAATATTTACCCATCACATGATACAATTATAATATTCTTAACATCATTTGAAAGTGTAGAAAACGCAAGTGTTATAACATGACTAAAAATGCATTTTGAGCAGTTTACCGTAATCAAGTAAAATATTTTTGTTTGGCCATGTAAATAAATCATAAATGTTGATTAAATCATTTTCAATACAAAAAAATGCTTTATTTCATCTGAATACTGGGTCTTTTTTTTTTTTTTTTTTTTAATAGTTTAGTGTGGTACACTAATAAAAACTTCAATTCAAGGTTGAACCAAAATTTGGTATGTACTACAGTAGCTACAGAATCTAAACTTAGTACTATAGTCGCTGCAATCATGCGATGATGAAATCTTCTACCCTAATTTGGTGATTCTTTCTGAAAAAAGCACCAACTCATAGTAAAATATTTTACCATCACAAGTTTGTAGCTACTATAGTACCAGGCTTGGCTGAACCAAGCACTAAATCATGATGAAAGATTTCACCATCTTATGGTTGCAGCTACTGGGTATCATGTTTTGGTTCAGCCTATAGGACAAAATTTTTAACAGTATAAACATGTTGACTGGTTGATTAGGTTTTACGTCGCACTAGTGTTGCGCAATGGGCAATTGGCGACGGTCTGGGACTCATCCCTAGAGGGGGTCCGGAGACATTCCATCACAATTTTGATCCTCCACGAAATGAATAGCTCTCCCGCTTCGGTGATCCCCAGAGGTACAATTTTTGATGGGAACATGGATGATACTTCAGCCACGACAGATTTTACGTGCACCAGCCACCATTAGTGTACACGACGGTCTTTGGCGGGCTCGAGTACCGGACCCGCAATCTTCCAGTTACAAGCCCGGGGCTCTACCGACTGGGCTACCGCGGCCAATAAACATGTTGAAATGTGCTTATAAGAAATGCTTGTCGTACACCATTTCAAATTATTTTGGGAGTCCTTGTGCGCAAACCAGTTGTGCTACATGAGCGTCTTTTAATAGAATCATTCTGCAGTAAATTTGAAAAATCCGACTAAAATATATCAGTTTGTTCAATTATTAATATATATATATGTATATATATATTTAAACGAAAATGCGAATAGAAATATAAATGAACCAAAGAATTAAATTCTTTTACAATTTTTCAGAAATTGCAATAATAGCCTCCAAATCATTCTTAAAGAATGAAAGATAAATAATAAGAGGGATGGAAATTATTATTATTATTATTTAAAATTTCTGAATACATTAAAAAATCATAAAACAGAAAAATTAAAAAATCACTATTATCCTAATAATATTTTACACATATGTAGTTAAAATAATTTAAACAAAATAATATTTATTTTTTAAACTAATATACAAAAAAAAAAAAAAAAAAAAAAAAAAAAAGTCAAATATTTATTTATTTATTTGTAATCTTAAAAGTGAAGAAAATATTAAAGTTATCAAAAGTATTATTTAGGTCAAAATTAAAACACGAATTTAGTTTATTTTAAAATTAATTTTTCTCACTTTTGGGGAAGAAAAATTGGCCGCAATGTTTCAAAAGAATGAAAGTTTTGTACTAAAAAGGAGGAATCTAAATTAGAATAACAAGTAAAAGTTTCCGTCGAAATGTTTTCTTTTAGTTGTCATCAACTGCCTCAATATATGTCATGTAATGTGAACAGAATTTTTTCATGGAATATGGAATTTTTTAAGGAGGAAAAAAAAAAAAAAATCGAAATCAAATAACAACTAAAATGTTAAATGAAGTCATTTTTTAAATTTTCTTTTTTCGAATATCTTATAAGTTGTTAATTTAAAAGATTCAGGAACCACTATCACTATTTTGCAAATTATTATATGAATTCCTTATAAATGTTACAATTTGAATTTCTAAATGGGAAAAATACTTGGTTGAGTTGAATGGATATTTTACGCCGTAGAGCTACACAATGCGCTATAAAAAGGAGTAGGTTCACTGTTAAAATTTTCAGTTCAAGGTTGAACCAAAATTTGGTACTACGGTGGCTGCAATATGCTTGATTGAACCAAAACTTGATACTACAATATCTGCAATCATGCGATGGTGAAACCTTATCATGATTTGGTACTTCTTATTGAAAAGAAATACCAAATCGTGGTAAAATTGCACTTTATCTTATGGTTACAACAACTACAGTACCAAGCTTTGGTACAACCAAGTACGAAATCATGGTAAAAGGTTTCATCATCTCATGACTGCAGCTAGAGTAGTACCATGTTTTGGTTCAACGTAGGACAAAACTTTTAACAGAGTTCAGTTACATAAAGGGATGTATTAACGCATTTTTTAAATTAATTTCTAGATAAAATTAAGTCAGTTTGCATTTCTCTGATTAATTATCTTAAAATATTAAAAAAATTACTGAGGCGTCGTCAAACACACACATACACATGTATATATATGAATATAAGTATGCAAATTTTCAAATATGCTACTCAGTTTTATTCGATCCCATCTTTTCAGAGTTGGTTTTCTTCAGAATATGCTATGTGGAAAGAATTATTTTTCTCTTGTTCCATAGGATTCCACATTGTTTCAAAGTTAAAAAATGATATTATTATTATTATTATTATTATTATTTTACGATTATATTTTATTTCGAAAATCAATATTAAAGAAGAGAAGTTTAAAGAAATGATTTGTTCATGTATTTACCATTAAGAAATATATGTAATTATTTTGGGAAACGTTTAAAATTAGAATTTATATAATTGTTATTCTGGATTATTTAATTATTACTCTTATTTTCCTAACAATAACTACATTCCCCATTAATAAACTTCTGCTATAACATCTTAAAATAATGTCGAAAACTTTACTTTGTTTATTCAACGATTTAAAGAAAATTACTTTATTTCTTAGGTGCATAACATTTTAATCATGAATTATATAACTTCATTCTGCAATTTATCATTAACATCTTAAAGAATTAAAACCGTTGCACAAAATAGAGAACCATGACGTTCTTTGTTGCGTTATACAAGAGAATTTAAAAATGCATAGAAACCACTAATCCAAATTTCAGAAAATTTTATTCGAAAACTTTCCTTCGATTACAAAAGCGATGTTTCTTTCGCCGACGTTCACAAAATAATACAAGATTTTGTGTTAATATGGCAATGGTCCAAAAGAACTGAAGAAATGCAATAATGCATTTTTAACTTCGACTAATTATACTTAGATAATACTTACGAATGCAGCGTACCCAGCGAAGCATTGTATTAAGAGTTTGTTTAGGTTACGAAACACATACGCCACAGCAAGAATGATTAATTGTAGTCGGCATGTAAACGATTGAAAGCGATTCAGCTACATCATTCTTCAAGCTCTACTCGACGAATTATAAATAAAACGGAAGGTGTGGATATTAAGTCTCAGGTCTGAGTGTAAGTAGCCAACGAGCTGGTATTAAGATAAATTATTTAACGTGCAAGTCTCACATTATCGTAAATTGATATTTTTATCATGACGTGTATTAATTTATGTCTTAACATTATTTTTCAGCTGTATTAATCACTGGTGAATAATCCTTTATATTTTGGTGAAATGATAAATGCTCTTTTGTGGATGACAAATCGCTGATATGAATTTGAAAGTTGACTATATTTATCAGTAAAATGAATATACTAACAAAATGTAATAAGACAAATTTAGGATATGATATTTTAAATATTTTAAAACTCTCTGTAATCATGTGCATCCATTTTATGAACCAAAATAGTAATCTGGTAACAACGATTGGTCACAAAAGGAATAGCGAATAAAAAAAAAAAAAAAAAAAGAAAAGAAAAGAAAGACAGAAAGAAAACGAAGAACTTTTGAAAGTTAGAATTTATCTTAAAAAAAAGTAGCAACTGAAAAGTTGTTCTGTATTTTTACCATAATTTTCAAAACACTCCATACACTGAAGAGAAATATTTAAAAAACAATAAAAATGTATAGTACATTTTCATAGAATTTGTGTACTCATTTACAGATTCATTCTATTTTATTTTTATTTTTATTTACTTATTTTGTCCTTAAAATTTAAAATGATTAAACATCTTCAAAAGATAAGGAAATACATAGGTATTCTCTACTTTTATAGTTATGTAAATACTCTTACATTTCCATCAATAATAGAATCATTCTTTAAAAACATACTAAAGTGTTATCAGTGCGAAATTTTCCAATACACGTGGAATACTTTTAAGACGAAATTGTACAAAATTTCCAGACATTAGTATTAAAATGGTTTAGAAACGGAAAATGTTTTCTATTTATTTATGTCCTAATCCCGAGCTAGAATGGCGGCATTTCCCGCGATGTGAAAATGTTAAAAATTGGCTAAAGATGTCTACTTTGACCAAACTTACTTGCCATAATTGAAAAATGAGAAACAACATTAAATTTTCTTGTGTAATTAAAAAAAAAAAAAAAAAAAAGTGGAAGTTTTAAAAATTTTAAGTCTTAATGCGTAGAAAAATGTGTTCAAAAGCACGTCAGAAGCACGTCAGAAATTATGCAACGTGGGTAGAAAATTAGCTAAAGAGGCACAATTTAAAGAAAGTTTTCTTTTCTCCTTTCTTTTTTCTCTTTTTTTTTTTTTTTTTTTTTTTTTTCCTTCATAAAAAATGAGACATACTGATAGATTTTCTAGTATCTGAATAAAAAAAGCCTACATATTTCATACTTTAAGGAGGGAATTTTTTTTTCAAAATGTATAAAAAAAAAAAAAAAAAAAGAATAAAAAATCCTCAATACATCTTTTTAATGTCTTAATGTCGGAGGAATTAAGAAACGTTAGTGTAATAAATTAAATAGAATATAGTAAAACAATAAAAATGGTTTCAAGAACAGACATATATATATATATAGGGTAACTCTAGGATAGATGGCCATAGAAAAGGTATGGCCAGTCTAAATATTTTCAAAACTTCATCACTGATGGCAGTCAGGGCTTGATTAAGCTTTCAACTGAAGGAAAGCACAAATCCATTTGGGCAGCCCCACTGACTGCTTGGTCTAAAGACTCATAAAAAGACCTCGAAAAATATGCAAATTTTTCCTTAAACTTTGTAGTTAGCTGGTATTGGAGAAAATTTATACAAGTAAATTCGCTTAATATGAGCACCAAAGTGTAAACTGGTGAAAGCCTATATTCATCACAATATGTGAAAATATTACATTATAAATGCATGTGGGAAAGCTTCATTAACATATTTCCTGTTTTTCGATTATAAAAAGTAAGTGAAATTTTAATGTTTGTTTATTTGTAATTTAGTAATTAAATGTTTTTGTTGCGTTGTAGGTATCTGAATGTTTTGCAATATGTACGTTACGATTTTCTTTTTTTTAACTATACGGACTTTTAAGGCACGTATATAATTCAATTTTTGTTTCTAAGCCTAAAACAAAGACATGCATGTCAGAGTGGTGCTTTAAATTGGCTGACCTTCTGTTTTTCAATTTCAGGATTAATGGCTACATCAAATCGAGAAGAGATGCCACCTTTAAAATATTAGAAACTCATGACGTATTATCACCAACAAAAGTACTTTGTGATATTGCACCAGTTCTGATGTAACCATGTCAAAACAGTTAGAAAGCGTACCAAACAGACTGTCTTTGACTATAGCTTTAACATCACCAGATAATATTAAAAAAGTTGGAAACTTCCATTAAAAAAAAAAAAAAAAAAGTTCATAAATAAGTTTAAAACCGTGATAAAGACTAAAATAAACGCAAGGATAAAACGACATCACGACGCGTGATCATCACGCGACGTCACAACTTCTTCAAGCAGCGAAGAAGTTGAGATGTATTTGAATTTATCAGATTTTCTACTGATTCAGGGGGAAAGGAATTTGATTCGGATCATTTTGTTGGTTGCAGAGAAGAATACAATACCGCAACCAAAAAGGATGACTGGATGAAATGCATAAGGTGTCTGATGTTGCTCCATGAAATGTGTGAAAACTATCAAGATCCTGCCAAAAGTGTGATAAAATTTTACGAAAAGTGAAGAATTGAAATTATACTTCACAGTTTCTTTATTCGAATTTTATTCACTCATTTTCCGTGATATAATTGTATCTTTACAAATTGCTATATGCTTTTCTTAATTAACTATATGAAATGCGTTATTTATTTATTTATTTATATTTATTTATTTTTCTTTTTAACTTCCCTTTTTCTTTCTTGTATTGGATGGCTATCTCTCCTCGGCTTAAGGAGAGTTGGTCATCTGCCATTTTAATTTTAAAGTATATTTCCCACATTTTATTCTCAATATTTAATTATTTTTGCTCAAAATACGATGAGAATAAGAATTTTAAATATGTATAAATCTTTCTTGTACTTGCATTTTGAGAATTTTTATTTTTATATTTGAAAACTACGGCCACCTACCCTGAGTTACCCTATATAAATATATATATATATATATGGAGAGAGAGAGAGAGAGAGTATTCATTGAAAATCTAGTTGTATTAGTTCTGAATATACTACATTTTATCTATGAAACTAGTTTGCAAATTTGAAATGGTTATCGGCAACGACATTTTATGGGTCATGTGATTATTGAACAAAACTACAAGCAAAAGTTGTGCTAAAAGATAACGGAAGCTCGAATCTTAAAGAAGAATCATTCTTTTAAATAAATCTTATGAATGACCCAGAATCATTCCATTATATTAATCGTTCAGGCTCGTCTCAAGCTTGCTCTTTGTTCAACAGTCTTTGGCCCAGTTTAAATAATTTCCCTCTCTCTCTCAAAAAAAAAAAAAAAAAAAAAAAAAAATCAAGTATACACGTACAACTATCCAATTCAAAAGTGACAATCGGCTTAAGAATAAAGAATTAAATTCCAGCAATATTCTGACACTTCTAAGAAAATTGAGTTTTTATTTATCCATTTCTTCCCCTTTTTTCTTTCTTTTATTTTTTTTCTAAGTAGATTTTTTACCGCTGGGATGGCAAGTATTAAAGCCTTTTGGGTTGAAGCCAAGATAAGATTTTTTGTTAGTACATTTAATGAGATTAGGCTCACAAACGGTACCGAAAAAGTTTCAAAAATAGCATAGAAAACAGAAATAATATTCTAAGAAACCGAACTTAAAGGGAAAACAAAATACTCAATAAAACATTCCATGCATTCTTTGGCGTCTAATAATTAAAGTATTTTGAAGAAATGTAGTATTTTCAGGCATTTTTACATTTTTTTTTTTTTTTCTACAAATTTAGCTTACATTTTTAAATTATGTACGCCATGCTATTTTATAATGTTCTTTCTTTCATTTCTTTTTTTCTTTTTTTTTTTTTTTTTTTTTTTTTTTGATGAATGGACTTTTTTTTCGTGGAATATTAAAAAAGTAAAGCTTTGTTAAGATATTTGTCATCTTTTGTCGTTTGATAGATTAATTGAAAGATTTTGATCAAATAATCAGATACATTTAAAAAATCTATTTTGTAGTGTTAAAGCGAAAACTATAGCAATTAGACTGGAAACAAAATATTTCTTCGTTTATAAATAACTTTTTTTTACCTCAATATAATTTTTCTTTACATTTTGTCAATTATATCAATTACTCTACCTTTATCATTATCCCAGAGGATGATTACTAAGAATATTGGTTTACTAAGAAGATTACTAAGAATATGGTTTAAAGTCATAAAAAAATTGCATTTAAACTTCAATTGATTCTACAGATTTTTTGCAGATTTTCATAACATCATCAAACTTCCCCAACACAATGCAGATATTTTGAAGACAAAAAAAAAATAAATAAATAAAAATAAAAAAAAATAAAAATAAAATAAAAAAAAATCTGCAATCAATCTGCAATTTAATTTACAGATATTTAAGACCTTCAAAACACCATTAAATTTCACCAACAAAATGCAGACATTTTAAAGACAAAAGAAAATCTGCATTCTATCTTCACATTCATGTACGGATTTTTTGCAGATTTTTAAATCGTCACTAAATCTAAATTTTACCAACAAAATGCAGACATTTTGAAGAAAAAAAAAATCAGCATTTTCTATCTTTATTCAGCTTTACAGTTTTTTGGAAATTTTTTATAATTACTACATATATATAAGCTGAGTGGGTCTTATCTCACTTATGCACTATGCGCTTTGGGCAATTGATGACGGATTGGGACAAAAACAGTTAAGAATAAAAGACGTATACGAGTATATATCTTTAATTTTCTATGATTTTTTTTTAATTATAGTATATTACTGTCAATAATAATAATAAAAAAAAAATCTAGTATGTGTGGCCACCACAAGACTTTCTTCTATATTTTCCTATACAAATTCACTCAGTAGTAACAATATTTAAAAACCGATGCCCCCACTTGCACAATTTTTTTTTGTAGTTAACTACTACTATTATCACTAATTCATATTAATTTTACAATCACAAGTTTAAAATAACTCTCATTATGTACATTTATACGAAATTTTGTCCTATACTGCCATGTTAAAAATTTTAAAAAAATGTGATCACAGCACTACCTGTTGAGCGATTGATCCCCAAATCTAATCAGCACCAGTTTATGTTAGGGGCCGACTAAATACCAAGTTCGATTAAATTTCGTTAAAAAAATAATAATAAATGAAATAAAAAAAATACAATGTTTTTTTCCCCGTTTTTTTTTTTTTTTTTTTTTTTCGTGAAAATTTTAAAAAATCTATAACTTTGTTTTAAATTATTACAGATTTATAGTTCAACCATTCGTTTTAAAGGTATTGACGAGACCTTTCGAAAGATACCCATCTGGAAAAATTACCCCCTTTAGGGGGTACTTCCCCCACGGGGGGGGGGGAGGCGAGTCTCCTACACATACAATTTTTTTTTCCCAGTTGACTATCTCTATTACAAATAATTCTTTTAAATTTCATAATGATTATTAAAACATATTTCTCTTTATGCACATTTATACAAAATTTTGTCCTATACCACCATGTTAAAAATTTAGTAAAAGCGGGATGGCAACGCAATCTGTAAGACAATATTTACCAAAAGTTGATGGGCACTAATTTATGTCAAGGTGCAACTACATACCAATTTGTATGCAATTCTGTGCAGTAGTTCCTGAGATACAGTTTCCACAAAATTTTGTCACACGCACACACAGACTGACAGACAGACATTTTCTAAAAATGGTCAAATCGTGTTCTACAGCTCTCAAAACATGTAAATCCATAAAAAAACCCGAGATCGTAAATTTTTAAGAATCTAAGACTTTCTTCTATTGAATATAGAAGAAAGTAAAAAAAATTATTCATTTTACTTTTCTCATGAGTAAATGCAAAAAATTTTCTGTAAGGAAAACTTTCTGTGAATCTGTTCGTATAATACTATATATGCATATATATCTAGTACATTTTTAAAATCCTACACATTTAAAGCTTGTTTTCTCTTTGTTTTTTAAGATTTCACAAAAATATGTACTATTGCAATAATTATAATCAAAACAATTATAATCTACTACAATAATGAAAAACTATATCGCTAATATATTTTACGTAAGTAAACTTTTTACATGTTTAGGTTTTAAAAGATGACACTTAAGTTTGTAGTCTACTATAAAATATTAGGTAAAAGGTGATTTCATGATAAAAATTAAAACAAACCATTTTCATTGAAATCTTTTTATTTGAAATTCATTTACAATAGTAAAAAAAAAAAAAAAAAAAAAAAAAAAAAAAAAGAAGAAGAAGAGAGATTTATACAAATCTATATTGTTGGGATATCATTTATACACTCAGCATTAAAGTTATTCAAAAAATTTAGCAAGTCTAGATTTCATTGTCAAAATTATCTGCTATTAACTCATTTTGATTCGTACTAAAATTATTCAAATTCGTATTTTCATTGTTAACGAAAAAATCGTGAACATCATTCAAGCATTTGGGATTAAAGTTATACAAAAAATTTAACAAGTTCAAACTCTCATTGTCATAGTTTGCTAGAGGTAAATATGTTTGTATCAGGTTAAAATTATTCAAGTCGATATTTTCATATTTTGTAGATGAGGTATGAGCAATTCTTTTACTCATATATTCCACATTCGAATTATTTAAAAAAAAAAAAAAAAAAATTAAGTCTAAGTCTATATTTTCATTTTGAAATTTTTCGGTAGATAAACCAAAAAAATCATTCATGTAAAAATTATCTAAAAAATTTAACAAGTCCAGATTCTCAGCGTCATTGTTCACTGTTGGTAATTCATCGGTAGAACTTCGTTCATTACATTTTCTACGTACCTGAAAGTTCTTAGGATGATTTTTCCTCTTATGCTGTAAAAATTCACATTTATACTGAAAAGATTCAGAGCATTCATCACATGTACTTTGGACAGAAGATTTTCCATGCATATTTTTTTTTATGTTTTAAAAAATGTCGTTTGTTAGTAAAAGTATCGGTACATTCGTCGCAGGAGTATGTATGTAAACTCTTTTTTCTATTTTCTTCGCTTATGGTTTAAAAAAGCACGTTTGCTTGTAAAGGTTATAGAACATAATGAATGTTAGAGTGATGATTTTAAACTTGCTTTATTAAATTCTACAATCAATAAAGAGGTAGAGTTGTTGAATATCTCTCACTCGTGTAATTTTTGTTCTGACACCCTACCCCCCCTTTCCGGTTTAAGGAATGTTTAAAACTGTTTCATAAACAATTTGTATAGTTAAAGTGAATAATAATTAAAAATTATTTTACTATAATTTACTTCATCTATATATTAAATAATTTTATGTGTTGACAATCCTATGCATATATATATATATATGTGTGAGTGTGTGTGGTACATAAAATAACGGGTAAATATGGCAAAAAAAATGTGAATTCGTCCCTTCGCACAGTGTTTCTAATTTTGTTTCTGGTGGGTTGGCAGCTATGGCAGTTTATCTCCTCTACTAGACCAATTTATGCGAGGTTTTTTGTAAAATGATCCTTATTATTCACAGAAGGATTCTACTTTCATAACTGAAAAATGAGATTTGGGGAGGGGAGGGGGGTAAAGTTTTTCAAAATACCTTCTGATTTATATGAACTAATAAATAAAGCCTTTAAATTACTAAAACACGTTTTAAACAACCCTACTTTTATGCTTAATTCTCTGAGAATTTTTCACTCGGGGGAGGGGGGACATCCTCAGAGGAAGACCTACATGGTCGATGCTTGGTCTTGGAGTGTTGTTTCCGTCAGTGCTTTTGTCGATTTTCCTTGTGGTGCCACATTCTGTATGTTGGCCTGGGCTCATTGCCATTTACATAATTGGTATTTTTAATGATTTCAACAGATGATTCTCAATAAAAAGCATAAATTAGGGTTTTCATAGTCGGTGATTTTTCTTTCTTTCTTTTCTTTTCTTTTCTTTTTTTTTTTTTTTTTTTTTTTTTTATTATTAAATTTGATGTTAATATTTTCGATCTAGGTAGTTTTTAGGCAATGCTGTGGTATTTTTGTTAAACTATATGTCTGATGAAAAGTTCTTGTACTATCTACTGTGGATATTTTGCTTTGTTACACCTATGTAGCAGCCATCATCGGAATTTCCGAGTGTAAAAGGGATTTGCTAAACTCCAAGAGGTATCTAAGGGAAATCTAATCTAAGGTATTTAAAAAAAATAACCCCTTAGATACCGCCATTTATAATATCACTTTTACACGCAAAAATTCTGATGATGACTGCTACACAGGTGCAGATGATAGTCTGAAAGTACTAAAACTTTTTAACCAACGTTACTTTTAGGCTTTTAATCCTGTGAATCTTTCGCTCAGGAGCCCCCGCATCATCAGATAGGGAAGACCTACACAGTCAACGTAGGTTCTTGGAGTGTTTTTTCTCTCAGTGTTTGTCGCTTCTTCGATGGGTCTACGTTGGCTTTATTGGGCTCGTTGCCAGCATTCAGAGAATTAGTATTTTTAATGATTTCAAATTTTTATGATAAAAACCATAAGTTGGGTTTTTGTAGTCCGATTTTTTTTAAGTAATTGAATATTATGTTAATATTTTCGGTCTGAGCGTTATTTTTAGCTAATTTAGTAGTATAATAAATAAAGCACTTTCTCAAATATTAAGTTTAAGAAAAATATACTACCCACAGCATTAGCTAAAAACGCCCAGACCGAAAATATTAACATAATATTCAATTACTTAAAAAAAAAATTCGACTGTAAAAACCCAACTTATGGTTTTTATCATGAAA
This sequence comes from Salticus scenicus, assembly GCA_963930645.1. Lineage (NCBI taxonomy): Eukaryota > Metazoa > Arthropoda > Arachnida > Araneae > Salticidae > Salticus > Salticus scenicus. Next base: position 151,626,782 of record OZ005657.1, on the reverse strand, counting down.
ATTTGAAATCATTAAAAATACTATTTCTGTGAATGCTGGCAACGAGCCTAATAAAGCAAACGTTGACAGCATGGGCGTTACCCCCATCGAAGAAGCGACAAACACTGAGAGAAAAAACACTCCAAGAACCAGCGTCGACTGTGTAGGTCTTCCCTATGTGAGGATGTGGGGGCTCCTGAGCTAAAGATTCACAGGATTAAAAGCCTAAAAGTACCGGTTAAAAAGTTTTAGTACCTCCAGATTATCTGCACCTTTTTATATGCAGATTTTCTGCAGACAACTGTTTCAAATACCTTAAATTTTCCTGCAATTTGTTTTGCAGGTCTTCTGCAGGTAAGTATTCCAAATACCTTCAAATTGTCTGCAATGTTTCTTTTACAGACTTTCTGCAGATAAGTTGTTCCAAATACCTTCAAATTCTCTTCAACTTTCTTTTGCAGATTTTCTGCAAATTTATTTTGTAGATTTTCTGCAAATAACTATGTTCCAAATACCTTCAAATGGTCTGCATTTTTTTTTTTTAAGATTTTCTGCAGACATTTTTTAGCTGGGATATTTACTAATGTCAAGTATAAATGCTCATATCTCTGCGAATAATATACGTGGGAATTTAATGTTTCCGAATAATGTTTCTCTAATGCTTTGCCAATTTTTCTGCATGTTTTGTAAAATTTTATGGAAATCCGTTCTAGTTATAAGTAAAGAACGTTTTTTTTTAAAAAAAAAATTAACAATTTTTGATTGTTTTTAATATCTGCCTAAATAATTAAGCAGTTCTCGAAATAAAACATAAAAGTATTGTACATAGTATGTGCAATAATGTTTTAAAGTTACAAGTCATTTGTTGTTGTTATGATACAGGGTGATCCAAAATATTTAAACAATCGGTGTAAGTTATCATAAAGCCATCCATTTCACAAGTGCAATATAATTTATCGTTAAATATTTTAAAATAAAAAAATCTTTTTTTTTTTTTTTTTTTTTTTTTTTTTTTTTAAGAGTTATGTTTAATATACACAGTTATGAATATTCAAAAATGGATTTAGGCATTACATTTTTTTTTTTTTTTTTTTTTTTTTTTTTTTTTTTACATTAACAGCGACTCCATTAACATATAAACTTAACTGAAATTGGTTTTAGGTTCTTATTTAATTAATTGTTGTGTGCACAAATGGATAGGTCACTGTTAAAAATTTTGTACTAGGTTGAACCAAAAAATCGTACTCAACAGCTGCAATCATAAGATGGTGAAACATTTTACCAGTATTTGGTGCTTGGTTGAACCAAAACTTGGTACTATAGTAGCTGAAACCATAACACAGGGAAATCTCCTACCAAACTGTAGTACCAAATTTTGTTTCAACGTAGAACGGACATTTTCACTGTCAATAACTATTTAAAAATAACATTATTATTATTTTTCTTTTTTGTCTACTTTCAACATCCCTTATCATTTTTAAAAAATAAACTCTTAAACTTTAACATACTTTTGTACAAAGGATAAACTAAAATACAAATTTAATTCAGAAAATTGAATTAGTATTGTCAAACTAAAGTGAATCATTGTTAAAAAAAAAAAAAAAAAAAAAAAAAAAAAAAAAAATGCAACTTTGCTGCCAGAAATTCTCTGTAATTTGAGAAAAAAGTCGTAAATTGCGGAAAAATTATACGTTGACAAAACGTATTTTTCTGTAATTACAGAAAATTTTTAGCGGCAAAGTTGCATTTTTTTTAACAGTGAATTTTATACATGAAAAAAGAAGTTTAAATCTGTTTTATGGAAAATTACAAAAAATAGAACAAGCAATTGCATATTGTGCATAAAATGCGCTGAAATACCTGTGTTAAGAAGAATTTAATAAAGACTTAGTAAATAGACAAAAATTTGTAATTTAATTTATGGTGTTTGCATACAAAATTTTTATTTATAAATAGGAGCATATTTTTATTTATTTATAGATATATTTTTATTTATCTTAGTTAACACTCTCTTTATTTACATTATTAAAAAATTTCCTTTTCCTTAGGTTTACCCTTAGTATTTATATATTCATTTGTTAAGAGGCCTATGGGAGAGGGTCTATTTCTTTCAAACAAAATTAACCAAATAATCACTTTTTTTTTTTTTGGCATCATATTAAATTACGTTTAAAATAAAACTGTACAATTAAAAAAAAATGTTTTATTACACAAATGTAGAATTTGATTTTAAAAAATGCAAAATGTTTGTAGCAACATGATTTTTTCTGCAAAATAAATGCTTTTTATTTTATTTATTTATTTTATTAGATTTTTGCTAACAGATTTTTTTTTTTTTCAATAAAAACACCATATATTTTTTCTTTTTCAGTTAATTAAAAATCTATTTCAAACTGTCAGAATTTCCCAATTATTAGCATAGCAAAAAGTTCTTTATTGCCACAGGAGAAATCACTCGTGAAACCTAATGTATCTAAAAATCAAAAACGCTGTTGATCATATTCAATAAAACAAGCAATTATATAGCAGGGGAAAAAAACTTATTTCTACGAATGTTCCCTTCTTTTAAAAATTAAAATCTGCATTTGGTTATTAAACGATTTTTTTCTTTTAAAGTGTACTTTTCTACCATTTTCCTGACATCGTGGCTGACAGTTTTTTCATCACTGTTAAAAAAATGCAATTTTGCTGCCAGAAATTCTCTGTAATTACAGAAAAATACGTTTTGTCAACGTAATTTTTCCTTAATTTACGACCTTTTTTTTTTACCAAATTACAGAGAATTTCTGGCAGCAAAGTTGCGTTTTTTAACAGTGATGCATATATAAACTACAGAATATCGTTTCTAAGTGACAAAATACATTACTCATTTCTATTGACTCTGAAAAAGTTTCTGTTTTATTTCAAATTCCTAAAAAGAAGCATAATTAATGTAAGTCGTGGTCTCAGAATTATACCAAAATGTTTTTCTTCTTTTCTTCGACGTATTTTACGTTTATAACTTCATATGAACGAAAATTATATCTATATTTTCAACCGCCACTTCTATTTACACGTAAATTCAACTGAATAAGGATGTCTGAAGAAACCGAGGGGGGGGGGTTGCAAATATCGTGTCAGGGTTTCAAATGGAGTGCTGGAATGAGCAAAAATAATGAAGGGTAAAAAAGAAAACAGACCCAGAAAGCAAACTGGTTGTGCGTACCAGTGATATTACAGAAAGCGGTTTGGAAACTGCATGATAGACCAAGGGGTGTGTATCTACCTCAAGATTATAGAGAAGAGAAGGGGGTTGGTTGCTTAGCGGTTCTTCAGAGAAAGAAATGTTGAGAATAGCCTTTGAGAAAACTAGTGATTATCTGTCGCAGCTAAAGGCGGAGCCATGATATGATTGCAGCAACAGAAATCGAAAAAGAGCGGACTAACACAAAGAATCACAAAAAAAACGCGGAACGTATATGAAGTGCGCCTTTTATTACTTTAGGTCAGATTTGAATAGAGTTCACTGAAGTCCACTTATATAAATAGTTATTTTTCAACGATAGTCTACTAATGCAAATTATTGTTTTTACGTTATTCTATTGTAATTCTAATAATTGGAAGCATAGTGATTAGTGTCACATATAACTAATTATATCTTTTTAAAAGATCAATCTCTAATTTATATATATATATATATATATATATATATATATATATATATACTATTACATTACATATATATATATATATATATATATATATATATATACTATTACATTACATATATATATATATATATATATATAATTATTTATATATATATATATATGTAATATACACTGTCAAAAAAAAAGTCCTGTTTCCTGCAGTTTACTGCCATATATTTTCTGTAATTCAGAAAAATACGTTCTATTAACGTAATTTTTCCGTTGATAAAACGTATTTTTCTGAATTACAGAAAATTTCTGGCAGCAAACTTCAGCAAACAGGACTTTTTTTTGACAGTGATATATATAATAATAAGCTGTTATATAAATGGGAGAAATCAAATATCACATTCTGAATCCAGTTACCTTTTATTATCTATTTGCAGTTTTCAGTAGATATGATTAATTTAAATTTTTACAGTAACAGTCACTGAAATAAATCCATTTGTTTCTCATTCTAGTATGTATTATGTTCTCAAATTATCATCAAAAGATTGCAAAGATAAGCTGATAGGAATAAAGTAGAATTCCTGTTAATCTCTGATGTCCACAAAACTTACGAACTCTAACACTTCTGCAATATTTATTCTAATAGATTATTATAAATCTACACTCTTGCATTATTTCTATAAAATGATAAATGAAAGATTTCGAATACATGCGTTTAAAGTTTTAAATCGAGTCTTCGCAATAGTCTATTATCATAGAGACATCATTAGTAACTTTCAATTTGCATCACTAAATTTAAGTATTGTGTTTCTAAAAAGCCCCAGTTTCTTTCTTCTTATATTTCTGGGTTTGGCAACTAAATTTCAACAATGGAAATTTATAATAAGCTATCATAATTTAAAGAAAATTACCTTGAAATCTATATATTAATTTCGTTTTGCATTTTTCTCAATATTTTATCTTAATTAATAACTAATAATATACTGTCGAACCCCGTTAAAATGAATCTTCAAGGGGATAAAAGATTGGTTCATGTTATCAGTAGTTCAAGCTATCAGTAACAAATCTTCATATAACTAAACTAATTTTCATTTTGACGGGGATTGCGGATACAGTTCATGTTAAAAGTAATTCACGTTAACAGTGTTCACGTTAACGAGGTTCGACTGTATATGTATTTTTTTTAAGTTAAGTATAGCTTTGAAAAAATTGTTAAAGCGAGACTTTTGTATAAAAAAGACTTACTTTAAAAAGAAATTTTTCATGGTTTCTACGGAAAGCAAATAGTCATTAATAAGTGGAAATCTGCTCAACTATAAAATTTAATTAAGTTCATATTACATTCAACACCCAAAGTTCACTGTTAAAAAAATGCTATTTTGTTGCCAGAAATTCTCTGTGAAAATTACAGAATTCTATGAAAGTTACAGAAAAATACGTTTTTTCAACGTAATTTTTCCGTAATTTACGACTTTTTTCTCAAATTACAGTGAATTCTGTAATTTTCACAGAGAATTTCAGGCAACAAAATTACACTTTTTTAACATAGATTATAAATCCCCTACAGATCTCTTTTTTTTCTCTCTCTCTCTCTCTTTCTATATACACATATATATTAATAATAATATTCAATAATTGCCCTTGATGAAGTATTGAGCCTTTTATGATGGCATTTTTTTTTTTTTATTATCTTTTATTCTTTTTTAATTAAATCTTCCATTTCTCCATGCTATATTTATCATTTATATATATATATATATATATATATATATATATAAACTGAAAACTGTGTGAAACAAGAGCAATATCCAAACAAATTTGGGTGAATTAACAGTAAAAAGGAGCAGAGGCCACCACAGCTTAAGATAGATGGAGCTGGTTAATCAAGATTTATGGGCTCCCAACTTTCTCCAAAACCTCTACAAGACCATTATATATATATTATAAAAACCATTTCAAACATTCCACAAGTAAAAATGATGTATCACAGGATTTCTTTATCCCTTCTTTTCTTTCGTTCTCTCTCTCTCTCTCTCTCTCTCTCTGTCTCTCTTTTTTTTTTTTTTTTGAAAATAAAAAAGAAAGAAAATGAGATTCCAAGTGATGAAATTAATATGATAACATCAATGCGTCATTTCATCTTTTAAATGCAATATTTTCATATATGACCTTATTTATCTACACTTTAAATTATATATAATAGCAGAAGGGCATGAAGCATCAATTTAAATATCAGGAATAAATCCAAAAGATCGTTATTAAGAGAAATTGTCAACTAGTATATATATATATATATATGTATTAAAAAGGAAAAGTATGCCAGGTTAGAAAACCAAAAGTTAATAAAATAAGCAATATTTAAACTAAATTTGCTTAATGTGCAAGAAAATGTAGCAAATTGATGATATATAAACTTAAATATCATGTAAAGTGAATATTTTATTTTTGAAATAAATACTACTAAAAAACAACAATAAAACAAAAAGGAAATATCATGCGGTACGCTTTGATTATTAACAATTTCCAAATGTGCGTAAATGTTGTATCGTGTAACTTACAATGCTCTTTGCCTACGTAATCGCACAACGGACTGACAGTAGTTCTGAAAGGCATAAAGGTAGACTAATTGAATTTCTAATCATTCTTAAACATTGTTAGAAAGTGTTAAAAATGCTTAACACAAAAGATAACGTAGCCCTTATATTCCAGTAGCCCTGAAAATCTGAGGATTAACAAAATCATATTCTATACAAAATATTATTTTAGCATATTAACAATAAATGTCAATTTCCTTACTTTTTTTTTACAATAGAAAGTTCTTTAAATGTAATTTATAAAAATGTCTGTCCTAAAATGCAATGCATTCGCATTTTTTGGGAGTGTCCCTGTACATAATCCAGTTGCACAAAACCTATTAATGCCATTTATAAAAGGAAACATTCTATAGTGAATTTAAATAACATATATATATTTTAAAAAATTCTGAAAATATTTACGGACGCTGGGGGCAGGCAGACGAACAGATAGTCAGATGGACAGTAGGACAGATAAATACACAAATTGAAATCCCAGTCACACTTAACAAATGTTAAAAAGTGTTAAATAGCTTAATGTAAACGAAAATGCAATTTCAACAAATTTCCTATAAAAGCCCTCAATGTAATTGAATATTATTGTGTGGCTCTGTAAATCTAATGCTAATCATACTACATTCTGTGGAAAGCATTCTTTTGTGCATATGAATAACATATTTCAATTTCATTAAGATTTGTTCAAAGTAAAGTTATTAAAATTTAGTTAGAAGTACCTCACATAAAAGGAATGCTTTGGAATACTTTCAGGTGTCACTGTGCACAAACCAGTGGTGATAGTTACACCATTTCCTATAGCAAACATTCGATAGTCAACTTGAATAACATATTTCAGTGTCAATGAAAATTCTGTAAAATAAAGGAATTAAAATATAGTTCATAAAAATACCTCTCATAGAACACAGTGCTTCAGAAAAATTTTGGGTGTCCTTGTACACAAGCCAGTAGAAGTATTCACTCCACTTTCAGTAAGGAACATCCGATAGTAAACTTGAATATCATATATCAGTTTCAAGAAATTCCATGAATATTTACGGGATTTAGAGCGCGGATAGACAGATAGACAGACAAACACTCAGATAGAAGTCATAAACACTTTTCAACCTTATTGGAAAGTGTTAAAAACACTTAGAAAGGGACAAAAACGATAAATATAAATGAAAATGCAATTCCAGCAAATTTCCAATGATACCCATTAATATAACTGAATATTTTTTGTGGCTAAGTTCACTATCGGACGTTTCCTATTGAAAATGGAGTGAATACCTCTACTGGTATGTGTGCGGGCACCCTAAAGTATTCCATAGCATTGTGTTCTATGGGAGGTATTTCAATAAACAATATTTTAATACCTTTGCTGTACACAAATCTTTATGAAATTGAAATATGTTATTCAAGTTCACTATCGGATGTTTCTTATGTAAAATGAAGTAAATACCAGCACTAGTTTGGGTACAGAAACACTCAGAATTATTCCAAAGCATTGCGCTCTATGACAGATATTTCTATAAACCAAATTTTAATAACTTTACTCCTATATTAATTAACTAACGTAAATATTTATGGAATTTCTTTAAACTAACATATGTTATTTAAGTTCACTCTCGGATGTTCCCTATTGAAAATTGAGTGGATACCTCTGCTGATTTGTGTACAGTGACACCAAAAAATATTCCAAAGCATGGTGTTCTATGGGAAGCATCTCTATAAGCCATATTTTAATAAATTTACTGTACACAAATCATAATGAAAGTAAAATATGTTATTTAAATTCACTATCGGATAGTTTCCTATGTAAAATGTTTAAATACTACCGTTTTGGGTACACTCGAAAGTATTCCAAAGCATTGCGTTCTGTGACAGTATTTCTATAAACCAAATTTTAATAACTTTACTTTGCACAAAGCTTAATGAAATTAAAATGTGTTATTCATATGCGCACAAAATAATGTTTTCTATAGAATATAGTATAATTAACAATTAATTTATAGGGCCACACAAAAATATTCATTTTCATTAAGAGCCATTAATAAAAATTTGCTGGAATTGTAATTTCGTATACATTAAGCGTTTTTAACACTTTCTAACAGTTTTTAAGTGTGAATATGATTTCAATTTGTGTATCTGTCTGTCCGATTGTCTATATTTCTATCTGTCTGTCTCCCGTCTCCAGCGTCGGTAAATAGATTCAGAATAAGAAAAAACAAATGTTATATATTAGTCAAATTCACTATCGAATTTTTCCCATTTAAAATGACATTAATAGGTCCTGTACAACTAGTTTGTGTACAGGGACAACTAAAAAATTGCGTTTTAAGACAGACATTTTTTAAAAATCACGTTTAAAATAACTTTTTATTATAAAAATCATAAAGAAATTGACATCTATTGTTAATATTCTAACATAATGTTTTGTATAAAATATGATATGATTGACTTTCAGAGCTACATTAAAATATTCAGATACATCGAGGACTGCGATTATAATCTTACGGCTGCATTTGCACTTTTTTAACACTTTCCAACAATGTCTAAGAGTAATTTTAAATTCAGTTAGTCTATCTGTATACTTTTCAGTGCTTTTGTCTGTCGGTTGTATGATAACGTAGACAAAGAATATTGAAAGTTATATGATACAACAAGTAAAGACAGTTAGAATGTTTTAATGATAAATGCGTACTGCATAATTTTTCGTTCTTGTTTATGAGCATTTTTGATTTTTTTTTTTTTTTGCGAATTTTTATATGTATTTGTATACGTTGTGTGATTTTGTGATTTTGCAATTTTCCTTTGTGTATATAAGCATTATATCATATAAATTGTTTTAATCTAAAGCTACTAATATGTTCACAGCACCAGAAAAGTATTGAATATATCTTTCATTTGTTATTTCAGGCTACAGTGGTCCATAATTTTTTTCTCTTGGTAAAATATAGGGGGCCAAAGAGACTTATTGTTTTTGCTAGTAGCTCTTGAAACATATTATTGTTTTTACCACCCTACATTGAGGAGCCTCCCTGAATATGGCCTCGATGTTTTTTTGGTTAATTAATATTATCTCTCTGGTTTTATTAGTTCTTTCTCGTTGTGTTTATTATTAAAATATTTTTCATTTTTCATACGTGAAGAATTTAAGAATGTTATAAAATTTAGCAATTAACAGATGCGTGATAATACCAACAACACTTAACACGTTCACGACGGCGCATTCTTCTCAAAAGTATCTGAGCACTATCCAATAATTCCGATATCAAAAAAGTATACTTAAAACTGTTTTGTTCAATAAATCCTTGTCGAATCATGTTCTTAGACTGACTAAGATCATGATTCGACAAGGATTTATTTAACAAAGCAGTATTAAGTGTACTTTTTTTGGACAAGGATTATTGCTAGTGTTCGGATACTTTTGCTGCGACCCACCGGTGTGTCACGCCGGCGTGAACGTGTTAAATAAAAGTTATTTTAATTCAATTTAAATGTTAGCACTCATTTTTCTATGATTTTCATTTACAGTATATCAATAAATAAAATCATTTTAAATTACATACGCTATTGTTAGCAATTAGGACCATAACAGTAAGTCTAACAAGGTGTGATTTTTATCAGGCGATATTTAAGAAAGTTATACAGTAAAACCTCTCTAAGTTGGACACCTACGGTTCCAAGAAAAAGTGTCCAACTTAGAGAGGTGTCCAACTTATAGGGGTTAGACATAATGTTAATGGATACATTCCGTTCGGAGAAAAAGCGTCCAACTTAGAGGGGTGTCCAACTTGAGAGGTTTCACTGTATATATATACTAGCGGGCTTAGCTCATTTACTGGCCACTATATTTTAACAAATCACTTTTAATTCCTGTCCAAAAACTGAAGCAATTTTACAATTTTTATATAAATTAGTCTAAAATTGTCGTATTTACGAAAGAACAATTTTTATTCTACTGAAATACATATTCACTTGATTTGCAAAGAATGAAATGTGGTTATCTGTGATCACTCATGAGACATGTGTTTAGAACGGCAAAAATGCCTCGGCTGTAAAATCTGCACTATTTAATTTAGAAATTTGATTTTTACAGCGTTGAGTAAGGTAATAATGTTAACCACATGTCCCCCCCCCCCCCAAAAAAAAAAAAAAAAAAAAAAAATATATATATATATATATATATATATATATAATAAAATAAATAAATAAATAAACAATACCTGAAAAAATAAAATAAGATATTATGTGTTGTCCTCGGTGAATGTCACGTGATCTTCGAGGGTCACGGCTGTACACCATCTCTCTGAAAATAGGTGCTTGCAGGTGTATGTTCCGTTTGTCATACCGACAAACTCTAATAGCGTTAGAACATACGAATATATAGAACATATTTGTAGGTCACTTTCTCTTTGTTTTGATTTTGATGTGTTAATAAATATGCTATTCTGGACATATATATCTTGCCTAGACTATTTTCGAAAGAAAAACTTAAAATGATATGTCGATTAAAAAAAAAAAAAAAAAAAAAAAAAAAAAAGGGGGGGGGGGTGATGTCAATTTAAAATCTTTCCACGGAATAAAAAAAGGAAAATACAGCAGACTGCATTATTTTTCATATGCTAATGTACTGTTTTTCATAGACTATACTTCTTACGAACATAAATTGTTTTAATCTAAAGCTAATATGTTCTCAGCAGAAAAGTATTGAATCCTGCTTAGATGAAGGCACCCAAAATATCTAATGAGAAATTTGTTTTAAATGAATTCTTAAAACACTACTAAAATATGAACATTGGTAATATATTGTTAGCACCACCGTTAATGGTAAAAATAGTAAAAATTATATGCTATCATATACCAATTAAATATCTATCAGTAATTAAGAAAAAAAAAAAAAGAATGTAAAGAAGCAAGAAAAGCAAGAAAAGAAGACGTTTCATTTAGATTACACATTAATCAGTGACAATAAACCTGTTAAAATGATACCTTATCTGTAACGAATATTTTCCAAGCGTTTCTGGGTGTTTAGATTTAACAGCTTTTCTATACATGCATAAATTGTTTCGATTTGGCTAAGTCGTAAAAGAATGCGCCGCTGGCAAATAGAGATTGTCAGTATTGCTAAAATCTCGCTTAAATCTTTTTTCTAGAAAATTGTGCAAAACTGCATATTATGTCCAAAGACAAAAAAAAAAAAAAAAAAAAAAACTTCAAGAAATCAACCTAAAAGGATCATGAGCATGCATGAACATTTCCGGGTGTTTAATTTTTTTATTCCTCAATTATAGTAAAGTCCATGGACCATGTATTTTTTTTTTTTTTTTTTTTTCAAAATGAAAAAAAAAAAAAAAGCTTTTAAAATTTGTAGATAATATATAAATAAGTAAAAGTTATGAGTTTCGATTATAACCGAATTGATTGACCTGCATAAATAGAGGTATAAGAAAAGTGAATGATATAGAGAAAAAATGACAAGAGTTTTTCTTCTTTTAAAATGCATATTTCAGAAGCTATTATCTATAATCAAAATGCAAACCATTTCAAACGTAATGTTCAATATAGAAAAAACTTTTATTTTTGTAATGAGTTTTAAGCACGTAATATAAAATCAATACTGTCTTAAATAATTTATTATGAAATGTATGCGTCGCACAAATAAAATCTGAATATTTTGAAGTAATTTATCATATTTTCTCTTTACAATATCCCAATCGATTGAAAATTTTCCAAAATTTTAGATGAAAATTATATGAAAACGGTTTATTGTAGATTAAAAACTTCACGAGTGCCATTATAAGGGCAAAATGACTCTTCGATTTTTTTATATTTTTTTTCAAATAATGACATTGGCCAGGCTAATACGTGATGTTTTCTCTTCGTCGATGTCATTTAAAAACAAAAGTATTGATACACAATATTAATGACTTTTTTTTCTCATTAAAGTTTGGAATCTTTACAAGAGTTAATGAAAATATAAATAAATAAACTATCAGCTGGTAAGCTATTATAAACTCAAGGAGAATATAAAAGCTTTATGTGATGTGTGAGAGAGAGTGTGTGTGCGTATATCTAGTATAGAGATGATGCTAAAGACTTTCATACAAATTTGGTAATTTGATAATATTTTTATTATGTAAAATGACAGCATTTCTACAGCAATAAACTGCATAGCATACACCATTTAATAATTCAGCAGCATACCACTCTGTACGCCATTTAACTTCTAGAGACATTTTTTTTTTTTTTTTTTTTTTTCAAAATTGTCTTTGGAATAACGTATGTTACAGAACATTTATTTTATATAAAATTCATTTAGCTGTTTTAGATATTTAATTGCATTTCATATTGTAATTTTAATTATGTTTTTGTGTTCGATCATTTGCATAGATATAGAAACATTATAAATGTCTTAATTTGTAAAATATTGTAAACTGTTTTATTTTCCAATAGACTAGATATGGTTTGTCATTTATTTGCTGCATACTTCTTTTGCATTAAACCTACTAATCTTTTTTTTTTTTTTTTTTTTACATTTTTACATTTTTGCCCATGAATTGAAACATTCATGGATTTAAAACATTTAAATTTCTTTTTAATAGCAGGCCCAATTTAATAAAAATTTAAAAATTCAATCAGTAATAATTCCGTACATATTTGTTAATGCTTCTGATTAATAACTGAGAAGTATTTTATGCAGTAATTGTATCACACTATATACATATGTTTATTTATTTATTATGGCGCGGTACTTGCGATTCAGCATTGGCTAGGAGTAGGGGATCGCCGAATTAATGGCCATTTGTGAAGGGACGCCTAATGGGCGAACATCGTACCTCTAACAGGGACAACACATCCATGCATTGTCCGGGATTCGAACGCGGGCCCTTCTGTGTGAGAGCTCAGGAAAGCTAACTACCACGCCTTATGGGCAGCTGATGCACATTATATGAAAGCAACATACGTTTAAACAATATGTTTTAATATATAAAATTGTTTTAAAAGTTATCTATACTGTTTTAGGACCCCGGAGTTTGAATCTTGTCTTGAACATTTCAAAATAAGTAAATCAACGATTTTTTGTAGAGGAAAGTTAAATCCCTTATCACAGCAGGATGCACATATATGCCTTACACAACCAATTCAAGCTCCACCAGTGGCCGAGAGGTTCTGCTCTCGAAACTGGTAGACGGGAAGAGTCGGTTCGAACAGAGGTAGCGCTCGTCGATATAGCCATTTAGAGTTTTTCGTGGTTTTCAGCAAAACTCGAGTTAATATGCATCTTTAAATCAACCCCATCAATGGTAATACATCTCGGCTTTGGATACATGCGCAGTCAACCTCACTTAACCCTTTCTTCTACATCAAACTTTCCTAATTTTTCTGTATATGAATTTTGGAGCTTTTAAACTTTCATCAAATAATTTTTTTTTAAATGAACACGTCTAATAACTTGGTTTTGTAGAGAGATGGCTCAGTGATCTGGGGGGGGGGGGGGGAAATCTCCATTCAACAATTTTAGCACATTTCCCTTTTTATTTATTTATTTATTTTATTTATTTATTTATTTATTTATTTATTTTTTATATTTTTGAAGGGGGGGGAGGGTAGGGGCAAAAAAACACAAAAATTGAACGTATTATTGTTAAACTAAATAAAAATCTAATAAATCTCTTAAAGAAATACATCTTGACTTGCAACCAATTATCCGTTTAGATGATGGCTCTGCGCTAAGGTTAGTGTTAATTTTAAGCTGATTTTTTGAAAATTCTTTTGAGTTTATATGTGGCTATAATTGACCTTCTGTTATAAACAGACTCCTGTAGCCAAAACTGATGGGCGGATTGCCGACAATTTTAATACCTACATGTTTCGAGAGATGTAGTTAAGGAATTGCGAAAAAAAAAAAAAAAAAAAGTAATTTAAAAGGACCCCTAGGTGGCTCTTTGTGTGGATACGCGAAAAATTTAACAAAGGAAGTGACTTATACTGTATGCATAAGAGACTTAAAAATTTATTGCTTATTTTTTGGTCAATTATGGGTCATTCCATTTATTTTTATTTCCATTTTATAATGCATATAAGAAACTGTTAAAAAAAAAAAAAAAAAAGAAGAAAGAAAGAAAAGAGAGGAAAGAAGGAAGGGGAAAGAAAGAAAGGAAAGAAAAAAACCCTAAGCAATTTTTTTTTTTTTTTTTTTTTTTTTTTTTTTGTTGCTGGTCCGTGATTTTAGCGTACAGAAACACTTAAATTTATTCTCGGTGTTTCATTGCACCACTTTTGGAGTAAAGTGCCACCATTCTTGGTAAGCATTTACACAAGATATTTTACAGTGGATGAAATATACCGCTGTCACCGTATCATTAAAACTTAAATAGACTAAAAAAAAAAGGTAATTTACTTATTTCCTTGTGTAATAACATTGTTTCGACTATTACTAAATCTAAAGTAAATGAATTTTATATGACATAATGAATCTAATTTTTTACCAATGCACAAGAATTAAGTTTTAATAAAACACATTTTGTCCATATTTTTTAAGATTTAAAATTCAGGCTGACATTTTTTATGGGTTCCAATTTTTGTTATCTCTTTTAAATTTTGTTAAAAAAATTTAGCATTGATTTCACATTAGCATTCGTAACATAATATAAGGTCAGAGGTCACCAAAGTTTCGGACTTCACGTACCACTATATTCACAATTGATTTACCATGGATTACAAATATGATTTATTAAGAAACTTAAATACAGAGTTCACGCAAGCTTTATTTTTCATAAAGACTCTTTTACCACTAACCTCTTACAATAAATTTCGTTTTATATTTACAGGCTTATTTTATGATAAAAATTGAGATATAAAATTAGTGGCAGCATAAAATAAGTACTGTACGAACACAGAAATATACTTGCAGAGAGAATAAGGATAAGAGAACGAACACGAATTTCATAGATATGATGCAATAAACAGCCCTGATTTTTCTTATAGGCAATACACCCACGCCTAAAGCCCCCTACCCCAAACTTTAAAGAGCCACGTATTTTTTTTTTTTTTTCTTTTCTCTCTCTCTCTCCTTTTTTTTTTTTTTTTTTTTTTTTTTTTAAGTAGTAACTCTCTTTAATAGCAGATTCTTCTTCTTTTTTTCTACTTTCATTCATATTTTCTAAAATAATTTCAAAACGTAATTTATTATATAGCCTTGTGGTTGAAGTTGAGTATGTTTAATGTCGCACCCCTAACAGTACAGCTTCTAACCGGGACATCCTCAGGATATACTGGGAATATAATTGCTGTTAAGGCTAGAGCTATACAGTCAATACAACGGTCTGGGATTCACTCGCATGGGTGATCTAGAATCATCCTACCACAATTTTGATCCCCCGTACAAGGAAATATTATAAAATGCGTTCGATTATGTTAGTCATTTTTGCGACTTACTTTGTTTTGATTTAAAAGAAATTAATTTGATCGACATATAAGAAAGTTCGTTTTAGAAGATGACAAACTTTGTGAAGAGACGCAATTTTATTCAAAATAGATCATTATGTTTCAGAGTTCTATGCAAAGTAAATTTAGTGCCGCTATATGATGATGCCATTCCAAAATGAATTCTCTAAAAAATGCCACACTTGGCCTTTGTCACTTTCCTTTTTATTTATTTATTTATTTATTGGGGGGGGGGGGGGGTACTTTTGCCGAAATACCTATTTAACGACCTCTATGTTAAGTTGGCCTTATCAATCCGAGTTATGTTCAAAGCTCAAAATTTTCTATATTAGGTCTTATATAAACCTACGTAATATATAAAACATAACAGATATTCATTCATCGCAAATTCTTATCATAAGAAATACCTTAAAACTTATTTAGTTTTAACAAAATAACTGTAGGAAGAAACGGGAAAACTTTTTATCAATTCTATATTATTAGAAATTCAGACGAAAGATGTAACTGCTGTGATAAATTATTACTGCCATTTGTATAACTGAGTTTAGTAATCTATTAGAATGTAAATAAAAATCTTTAAATGGAATTTTTTTTTTTTTTTTTCTTTCACATGCATTCAAATTTGAAATAATTCTAATAACATGGTAAATTTTAGATCAAACCTAGATAAGTATCAAATGTAAATATGATATTTAATAACATAATAATACCTAATACTCAAAATTTATTTATTTATTTATTTATTTATTTATAGTATATATAAATGCATTAAAATTTTTCTGTTTATCTTCTGCTTTTCTTATCTTCTCTCTAATCACAATCTAAAATCTATGTCGACTTTAAATTGTGGCTCGGCCGACTTTAGACTGTGGCTATATCGACTTTATATTGTGGCTATGTGGACTTTAGATTTTTATATCGGCTCCGATATCTTAAAAGCAAAACAAAATGAAATCCCTCTCAAGTTATTAATTTTTTTCCCCCTCAGTTTTCATAAATCCCATTGTGTTTTCAATGTAGAGGGTATAGGGTGGGACTCTGGGTTGACCGTGTATATATTTACTCGGGTGTAAGACAAATATATATTATACTAAATAAGCAAAAATCAAAATCATAATTATACATCATTTATATATTTAAAAGCCCTTTTTCAGATTTGTAGGGAAAGATATAGACACTGTAGTCGAAACTACTAAAACCTATAGGAGACAGATTTCGATTTTTCAGAACACGCACGCACGTAGACACATGCAAGCGCACATTAACGCACACTCACACGTTAAAATCACCCACCTCTTATAAATTATGAAACATTTTTCCTTAAATTATTTTTATTATTACTAATTAAATTATATTCTGTTGTTTATTTGAATTTTTTCCTTAAATTATAGTGTACGTATAACAAATCAAATACGTACATTTACTTTATTTACTTTCTTATTAGATTGTGATATGTTAATTTCGCTTTCGTTATCACATTTAATCTTCTTTTAGAAATATCACATTTAATCATCTCTATAGAGGAAAATTTAACTTGTCAAAACAATTAAGAAGCAAATATATTTTACCAAATTAATATCAGTGGTTTTACGAAATTTTTCAGTTTGCCCTCCTTGTTAAAACGTTTTGGATATATATGTCAAACTATTTTTTTCCAACTAGATTAAAGCATCTGAATAAAGTAGAAACAGATAATGGCGTGACTTCTTATCATTAATTGAAATTGCTGGCTATTTAATTTTAAAAGACAAAAAGCAACACGAATTCACTATTATCACAAATTTATCCTATGTTTTAAAAAGATATTTTAAAATGTCTCATACTATTCCAGTAGTTTTGAAAAATCTTTAATAAGTTTTCAAAAGCAAGTATTTTATAGCAAATGACTATGGAAATATTAGTTTATTATGATTAAAATATTCATTAAATGTAGAATTTCTATTGAAATTTTTCGCCTTAAGTAATATTTCTTGTCTAAACTTACCAATGAAGTTGAAAGTTTTAAAAATAAATTCTACTAAATATATATATATAATGAAAGACTTATCAAAAAGTTTTAAATTATATTTTGTAATATGAAAATTTGATTTATTTAAGATTCTTTTTTTTTAATTTTCTTGATATGAAAAGTATTTGCTTTTCATTACCCCCAAATTATTTTACACATCGGAGTTTGATTTGTGATAAAATATACAAATTTTCATATAAAATACTGTTTTAATATAATGAACGTATGCCCCATCCCATTGAAATAATAAGTAAAAACGATTAATGTTCTTAAAGACACTGATAAAAGTGCATATGCTAAGTATTTCAGTTCTTTTCTGCATTTAAATATTTCGTCTAATTTAAATAAAAATATTTACATTTTTATAAACGTATGCTAAATTTTATATTACGTATGTATGATTAAAAAATGTATAATTTGTATGTAAAATTTAAAAATGTGCCCCACCCCGAAAATAGTTGTCAATAAAGCAAAGCAATAAATACAAAATATTTGTAAATTTGTAAGCACTATTTAATTAACACGAAACAAACTAAATGATTCTTAACAATTATTAATTTGAATAAAAGTTTTTTTTTTTTTTTTCAACTGAAAGCAATACAATTAATCTCATTTATTTTAGTTAATTTAGAGAAAAATATTTTATATAATCTCGTTAAAATAACGCTAAACTTTCTTGAAATATTCAGACATTTTAATACGAAAAGGCACTAAAGTTACTTTCAAAACATTATGTAAGTTGTATTTTCAACTTACTTCTAAACAGTTTAGCATTATAATAGTGGTTGTTAATTTTGACAACAGAGTCCAGGAAATTGGCCCAAAGGCAAAAAATGACACGATTTTCTAAAAGTAGTTTTGTTATTTCTGTAGAAAAGATCAGCAAAATTCGATTCGATTTCGAAATATCTGGTTTATAGTTACCGTATATTTCATGAAAAAATATCTGGTTGTTTCTATGAAAAAATATCTGATGTGGTACTTTATATCCAGCATTTGAATATTATTAATATAAATTACAGATTAAGGATTATGAAAACAAATACTGTATATGAATATATTTTGAAAACGATTCGATTTCGAAATATCTGGTTTATAATCCCTGTATATTTCATGAAAAAATATCTGGTGTGGTACATTATACTCAGCATTTGAATAATATTAATACAAATTACAGATTAAGGATTACGAAAATAAGTACTGTATATGAATATATTTTGAAAACGATTTAAAATAGATTTAGAAACAGTTTTAGTAGACATATACTTCTGTTATGAGACGTAGGAGTGAGGGCGTAATCGCCATTCCCTCACATGGTACGTACTTCCATTTAAAATTGAGACTGTTGTTAAATTTAAAAGTTTATTTTAAATTATTTAGACAACTTTTACTAACACAAAACTCCTGGAAACTCACCAATCTTGGTCAAATTTCTCAAGCGGCTCACTTATTCGATTTTCAAAATCCTAAATTTTAATTTTCTTCAATTTTTAGTTTTTAAGTTATGTTGATAATAAACACATATATCAATCGCTAAAATTTTCGTATTAAGGCTGATGATCTCAGATCTCGTAGTTATTTATAAAATCCAGCATTGAAAATTGGATTCTAAACAATGTTTTGTCTATTATATGGATATGAGGGGATAATTATTATTCATAAACAATTTTTTAGACTTAGTAAAATTAAGTAAAGCATTTCCATCAATTATATTTAATAGAAAAGAAAGTATTCGCTTAATTTTGGTAGCCCTGTATATTGTCAATTAATTATATACACACCTCATAATGTTCTTAATTTAGCGCAGGGCGAAAAACACATAATATAACTTGAAATGCATTTCCAAAAATTTCCTTTATAATTTTAATCTATCATAATTCTTTTGTGTGGCCCTGTAAATGAATAATGCTACATTTTAATAAAATATTCCACAAAAAATATTTGTTTATATTAGTTTATTTTGAATAAAATATTCACCTATTAAGTATGCGTGAGTAAGTTTTTACCTCTTATTCAAACTTTACCTTGAGATATTTATTTCTCAATATTATATCACTTGTCAAATAGACATTAGGTAAGTAAAATTTCGCTTACCTGTAAATCTTCTTACTGGAAAATCTGTTTTTATATTATCTTACTTGACTGGTGATTGTCTGCATTCTCCAGTTTTTTTATTCTGGGACTCAGTACTCATTCTGTAATGAAATCTATAACATTTTATATTAATCTTTGGTGAATTGTATTCATGTAAAAATTAATCAATAATTGATTTCTTGAATATTTATTGTAGTATTATTTTTATGGAGCGAGCTCGAAGCTCGCTCTTACTCGAAGAAGCACTTACATTCGTAAAACTAAACAGTTTCACAGAGGCGAAAAAAGATACATCAGATTCATCTACATTTAACCCGCAGGGTGTGGCGAGAACGCGGAAACAATTGAGTTTAATACATCTACATATCACGTACTGAAAATGAGAGTTCTTTAAATGAAAAAGTTTCTAGGTTAATATTAAATATGAATTTCGGAGTCTATAATGTTCTAACATCCCCACTTAGACTCTGAAAGTCTTTTTTTTTATTTAGTTCAATAGTTTGTTTCTATGTTTAACAAAGATAGTTCTGGGTAAAGCCTTTGTGAGGATGTCTGCAATCATAGTTTCTGTAGATTTATAAACCATCTGGATTTTTTTCTCTTTAATGTTTTCACGAAGCAAATGATATCGTATATCTATATGCTTCGTTTTATGATGGTACTTGTCACTTTCTGCTAATTTAATGCAGGACATATTATCCTCATACAAAGTTATTGGTTCCTCTTGATTTAAATCTAGTTCGTGCAATAAATTCTTAATGTATATTATTTCTTGTGCAGCGTTCGCTGCGGACACATATTCAGCTTCAGCGGAGGACATAGCGATGCAATTTTGTTTCTTTGAGCTCCATTGAATGGGATTTCTTCCGACCATGAACAGGTTTCCTGCGATTGATCTTCTATCGGATGCATCATTTGCCCAATCTGAATCTGCATATGCCCTCAGGATAGGTTCTTCTTTATTGCTAAATGTTAATTTTAAGTTTATTGTTGTTTTTAGATAGCGTATGACTCTCTTAACCGCCTCCCAATCCTTTGATCTGGGACACTCATTCCTTCTGCTTAGAATCCCCACTGCAGCGCTAATGTCCGGTCGCGATACCGTGGCTATGTAGAGTAGCGCTCCGATAGCTTGTCGGTATTGGGTGTTGTGCGGTAGAAGGTTTTCGTTATCGACTAACTTTATGTAGCCTGGCTCCATGGGAGTATCTGTCGGTTTCGCATTTTCAAGCCCAAATTTGGTTATTAGTTCCATTATTTTGTTTGTTTGGTCGAGCGTTATCGTATCTTTACTGGGTCTTTCTAAATTTATACCTAAATAATACTTAGCTTCGCCTAAGTCTGTCAACGGATATTCTTCTTTCAATTTGTCTATTAACATGTTTATAATTTTATTTTCACCCGCAATTAATAAATCGTCAACATAGACTAGAACATACGTTGTTGAATTATTTTGTTTTCTTTTATAAAGACATTTATCGTACTGGCTTTGATTGAAACCTAATTTGCATAATGTATCATTTAATTTCTGATTCCAAGCCCTCGCGGCCTGCTTTAACCCATAGATGGCCTTTTTCAACTTACAAACCTTATGCTCTTCGCCTGGTGCAGCATAACCCTCTGGTTGCTGCATATATACATCCTCCTGTAATTCCCCATGTAAGAAAGCCGTCTTAATGTCAACATGTCTTAAACTTAAATTTTTGTACAGGGACATTGCTAGAAAACTTCTTATGGTTGTGTGTGATGCAACAGGTGCAAAGGTTTCATCATAATCAACGCCATATTTTTGGGAAAATCCCTTGGCTACCAACCTCGCTTTATATTTTTCCACTAGTCCCTGATTATTGAATTTTGCCTTAAATGCCCATTTACTACCAATTACTTTAGTTCCTGGTGAGGCTTCTACTAATTCCCATGTTTCGTTTTCATTAAGTGAGTTTATTTCCTCTAACGTGGCTTTAATCCAATTTTCTTTCTCTATGGGATTTTTCATTTTCATTATATCGTCCCAACATTTCGGTTCTTCAATTCTTTTATTGTTTACTGTGAACGTAAATCTATCAGGTGGTACCCCCCTATTAGATCTTTGCGATCTTCGCGGTAAGTCTTGTGAATTATCTGACAAACTGCTATCATCTGTGTTTTCTGCTTCCGAGTCTATTATCTGCAGTTTTGGTGATAATTTTATGTTATCAGGCCTTTCATCATTATTTTTTAATGTTTCATTATTTATTATTTCTTTATTTTCATGTTCTACAAATTTTACAGTACGACTTATAATTATGTTTTTACCATTCGTACAAATTCTATACCCTTTACTCCTATTATCATACCCTACAAATATACCTTGCTGGGCGGTATCATCTAATTTTCCCCTGTGTACCTTTTGTACATAAGCATAGGCACGACAACCGAAAGGTTTTAATTTTGACAGGTCAGGTTTTCGACCCGTCCATAATTCGTAGGGTGTTGATTCACACGCGGAAGTCGGGAGTCTATTCTGTAAGTAAACAGCCGTATTAATTGCCTCACCCCAGAAAGAATTCGGTAAATTTCCATCTTTTAATAAGCAACGTGCCATCTCAACCAAAGTTCGATTTTTACGCTCAGAAACGCCATTCTGAGGAGCCGAATAGGGGACTGTGAATTGATGGTCTATTCCTAATTTTCCTAAATATTCATCAAATTCTTTTCCGGTGTATTCCCCTCCATTGTCTGAGCGGATTGCCTGCAAAGTTCTCCCGAATTTATTTGTAGTCATTGCTATGTATTGTTTTAATTTTGATAAAACTTCGTCCTTACTTCTTAATAAGTATATAACGGTAAATCGACTCAAGTCATCTATAAATGTCAAAAAATAATACTTTCCACCGACCGTGGGGGTTTTCATCGGCCCGCATAAATCGCTGTGAACCAACTCTAAAACTTTTGTTGCCCTAAATTGAGCCTTTTTGGGATAAGGATTGTCAGTTAACTTAGATAATATGCAAGTTTCGCATACACTATCATGTTTGCAATCATCTAGTTTAATCCCTGTTGCCATGTTTTTGTTTACTAACTGTTTTATATGATTAACATTTCTATGACCCAATTTAACATGCCATTTGTCTATGCAGTTTTTGTTTTCGCACGTTTTCACAATGTTTATGGTGTGTGTTGTATCTGAATTTATTTTACATTCATATAAATTATTATTGATATACCCTTCAATACATGTTTCGCCTTCATGCATTATTTTGCATGATCTATCTTTAAATACTGCTATACACCCATTTTCTGTTGCCCCTTTCACAGATATGAGATTTGTCTCAATATCCGGTACATACAAGACATTTTTTAACAGTATGGTGTTTTGTGTATTATTTGAATTTATGGTATGTAATTTTACAGATCCATGTCCAAACGATTTTATTTCCTGCCCATTCGCGATCGTCACGCAGGAGGAGCTAGGATAGAATTCATAAAATTTACTTTTATCGTTACTTACATGTGTCGAACACCCTGAATCAATATACCACTTATCTGATTTCATACCCATATATAATGTAAATACCTTATTTGATTTATTTTTATCAGTTGCCGAAGTCTGTGTTTTGTCTGCGTTATCTCTATCATGAGAGCACATTGCAGTTCTAAAGGGCTGTCTGTTTTTGTTATATCTATTATTTTGTTTGGATCTCGAGTTATTTTTTCTCTTTAGAATCCAGCATTCGTCGATATCGTGATTATTTCTTTTACAGAACTTACAGAATTTCACGTTTTCATTTTTTGTTTTAGTTATTTTCAAAGCTGAAATATTGTTTTCGTGTTTATTTTCTTCTCTCTTTAAATATTCGTCGATCAGTTTGGATCGGATAAACTCGGGAGAAAGGTCTGCTTCATCTCTACTTTCCAAAGAAGTAATTAATACATCATAAGATTGCGGCAGAGAACAAAGCATTAATGCTGATAGATGCTGATCGCTTATTTGTTCACCAATTGCTATCAGCTTGTCGCGCGTTTGGTATATTTTAGTGATATGCTCTGTCATATTACCTCCTTCACTTAATTTAATGGAATATAACTTGCGAAGGAGAAATAGTTTACTTGAGAGCGATGACCTCTCATGTATTTTTTTAAGAGCTTCCCAGCATTCACGAGCTGTGGATAGGTTCTTAACGTTTACTATTTGAGAGTCATCAACTAATAAATTTATAATTGCACGCGCTCTACGATCCTTAGACCTCCATGTATCGGTTATTGGCGTTGGAGGCTCATCACTTATAACTATGAATAAATCATCTTTTTGTAACAAACTTTCAACTCTAAATTTCCATATGTCGTAATTATTTGCATTTAGTGCTTCAATGTTGGTATCTTTAAATAAGTTCATTTTGTTTATTTAATTTATTTCTCCAAAATAGTCTGTTTGAAAAAACAACAGTTTGTTTCAATTCGTTAATATATAGGTATATAAGTAGACAGTTATTATTATTATTATTTTTTTTTTTTTAAAGATAGTTATCAGTGTTCGTAATTTATTTTTCACCAAGAATAGTTTATTTGAAATATAAACAAATATAAACAGTTTTTTTTTTTTTTTTGTGATATTTCTCAATGTAAAGTATATAAATGTCAACTGTTTTTTTTTTTTGTTTGTTTCAGCAAGAATAGTTTCTTTGAAAAAACAGTTTATCGAATCATACTCATAATCTATTAGTTTATTTTGAATAAAATATTCACCTATTAAGTATGCGTGAGTAAGTTTTTACCTCTTATTCAAACTTTACCTTGAGATATTTATTTCTCAATATTATATCACTTGTCAAATAGACATTAGGTAAGTAAAATTTCGCTTACCTGTAAATCTTCTTACTGGAAAATCTGTTTTTATATTATCTTACTTGACTGGTGATTGTCTGCATTCTCCAGTTTTTTTATTCTGGGACTCAGTACTCATTCTGTAATGAAATCTATAACATTTTATATTAATCTTTGGTGAATTGTATTCATGTAAAAATTAATCAATAATTGATTTCTTGAATATTTATTGTAGTATTATTTTTATGGAGCGAGCTCGAAGCTCGCTCTTACTCGAAGAAGCACTTACATTCGTAAAACTAAACAGTTTCACAGAGGCGAAAAAAGATACATCAGATTCATCTACATTTAACCCGCAGGGTGTGGCGAGAACGCGGAAACAATTGAGTTTAATACATCTACATATCACGTACTGAAAATGAGAGTTCTTTAAATGAAAAAGTTTCTAGGTTAATATTAAATATGAATTTCGGAGTCTATAATGTTCTAACAGTTTACACATAAAAAAAAAAAAAAAAAAAAAAAAAAAAGGCACATTTTATTTTGTTTAATACAGTCTAAAGACGTCAAACTGTAAGCACCAGAAATTTTGCTCATTCATGTAATGTATTTGAATTATCTTGGATATCATTGTGCGCGAACTTTTGCTTGATTTTAACAAAAAAAAAAAAATTTAGTAGCATTTTTATATTCTTCAGATTTAGAGTACTGAGTTTGGAATACCTACTAATATTTGCTTGTGGCTTATGTTGATATTATAGATAAAAGATAGACACACAGTTTTGGATTCAGAATACTCAAAACGTGTAAATATATCAAAAATTTTAATTTCGAAAATGCGATCCCATAACAATACTTGAGTATAAAGGAAGTAATAAATGTTATGTCGTATATCAAGCTGCTTCCATCAAAACTTCGCCTCTCAAAATGTCGAATTTAACGGGGCATTTTTTTTCTCTCTCTCTATATGTTTATAGCAAAGTAAAAGTGCTATTTATTTTTTTAATATTTAAATTAAAATGTCTACAAATTATATATATATCTACATAAACTTATTTCTTAAACAATAAGAAATATTTTTAACTTTTATTGCAAATAAAATATATAATATATATATTTAGTCACTAAAATCGCATTTCAATACTCAATTAAAATCATTTTTTTTATTTAATACTTTGCCATCATCGTTTTTTCATTTAATTATATGGGTTTGTAACAAATATACATCTACATGTTTATTACTTTGCTATACTAAAACAGATTAATTAATTAAAATTTATTTAACAATAATTAAATAATTTTATTTGATATAAACACGCTTTGTCATGTTTTTAAATGCGATATGGAAACATTTATTTTTCTTTCAGTGTTTAGTCTTAAATTTTATTAGTCTTATTTTAAGTTTTAATACATTTCTTAGTCTTATTCTAAGTTTTACAAAATGTCTAACTCATATCTGTATTTTTTTTTTATATTATAACTTATTTCTTCAATTTCCTTTTCAGAACTTGATATCGATGAATACCCCTTGAAATCAATAGAAAAATCAATTTCTGCTGTTATCATTCGAATTTCCTTGCTCATCTTCATTCAAATTTAATGATTTACTTTATCAATTTTCATCGAAAAAAAATGATAATCACGCTAGCTTTATAGAATCGAATCTAGTCAATTCTGAACAACCGGTTTTAGTTTGACCTTGTTAATAAATTACTCGGTATTAAACTCAATTTTTGATGCATTTATTTATTTATTTATTTTAATTATAAATACAATATAAATTTATAGGAAATAAATTAGCAGAAATATATGATATTCATCTAAATCCCGACATATTTGAATTTAAAATACCGCAACTACACAATATCTTAGCCATGAAGGCTTCTTCATGGAAATCGCGGAGCAGTGCACGTCAATTACCTCTTACGCCTACTACACTGAAACGAAAAGCGAAAAGATTAATTAATGCATCCTAATTACTCAATCTATGTCAACTCGGTATTATGCGGTAAGAGTGATAAGCCGCCGCAATAAATGATTTTTATCGCAATTCGTTGTATCCGATTTTTACAAGAGTAAAAATCGTTTTCCAAAATATTGCGGCATTTTCTCATGATGTATTTCCTACTGTCGCGTCTCAATTAGGTTTCTTGATTCGTTCACATTTCTAAGAGCGTTTCCCGCTCATAGCTTAAACATTCATCATCTTTAATACACGACGTTAATGACGTTTGCGTCGAGTTCTTCTACGATTCTTTGCGGAGGTCATTAGCGGATGTACACAAATATCTGTTTGGGTGCGCCAGATAAGATGAAGTTTTCGCTTAGTCTATGACTAACGCAATAAAGTTTTTTTTCGTTTCGTAAAGGGAAATAGGATTCAAACTTTGAACACGGAAGAGTATGGCATACAGTTTAAAGTTTTATACACATTTTCGTAATGTTAACTGGATATTTACTTCGTAAATTGCACTTGTATGATTGATAATCGTTCTTGCCGTTTAATTCGTAACTTGATGCGTTATTGGATACTAAGTTTACTTATTTGAATGATTTGTTTATTTCGAAATGTTTTAACAAATTTAGAAGAAAAGAGAATTGTTTTGAATTTAAATGTAATTTAATGCAGAATAATAAGTTTTATGTGGGTGCTTGATTTCCTTGTAATAATTGCACCTGTAGAAATAGATATTTAAAATATGTATTATATTTTATTTAATATTTGGTTCTTTAAAATCGTAATGTAATCACATAATATTACAAAGATCAAAACACTATTTAATAATTGTAAATTAAAACTGAATGATATTTACAAATATTTCATAATAATTTAATAGAATATAAATAGAATAAGAATTATCTAATACATCGCCTCTAAGTTTATATAGTGGTTTATATGTAAATATGTATTTAAATGCCATAGTATTTAACCAGCCTATTAAAAATAAATTAGATGAATTAGTTTATCTTTATTACAACTGGAAAGATATCTGACCAAAAAACTTGCATATTTCTATATTTTCCCTTTCTTTTCTGCTTTATAAATTGTTAATGAAGTAAAATTTTTGTGTTTGGTATTTACTATATTTTTCATAGATTAATCCATACTTTAATAGGAATGTATCGCCTACATTATTCTTATTAATTTGGGATACTAATCAATGAGCATCAAAATGCAGTTTTTATTTTAAGTTTGCATTTCTGGTTCATTCCTCCTAATTCCGGTTCATTTAACCTATTTAAGAATATTGTTATTATGATAATTAAATTCTTAGATAGCTGTTTTTATTAATATTGATTACATTGATATTTTATTTATAATTAATTGTGTAAGTATATGTTTATTTATTTACAAGAAAAAATATATAAATAATTTTAAAATATGTATAAACTTGTCTCGATTTGGTCTTTGATTTCATGGAAGAACAACTTTAAGTTGTATGTAATAACTATAAAAATACAATGAAACGTCCCTAAAAATCTACATCTATTTAACGGCCACCTACCTTTAGAGTTACAGAGTTTTATTGAAACAACAAATTTTGTTGAGGCTTTATCAACAAAAATTTTTTTGTTGAAACAAGAAAAAAGTGAAATCAACTAAATTATTTTATTGATATAGCCTCAACAAAAATATGGTTGTTTCAGCAAAAATTTATTTCTGTATAATGTATCCCATTCCCAAATTTTCTCCATAGAATTTAATGCTAGTTTAACTCCATTAACAATCCATGTACATTTTGTTGATGAGAAAAAAGTCAAGGAATATTTAATTAAAAACTTTCTTTTCATATTAATCCAGAAGTATATTTGACTCTAACAGTTAATCTTTTATCATCCTTGTACTTTGAGGAACCTGATTACACTTTATTTTTACTTCGCCATCTTTGTTTTTATGTAGCTCTACATAATATTCTGTTTTCGTGTTCTCTTGTATCAGTTTAGATATATATAGTCTCAATGTTTAAGATGTGGGTTTTTATTTACTTCCACAATATGCTATTTTATTCAAGACTGCATAATATTATAATTATATATTAACCACACTGTTAAAAATTTCAACAAAGAACTCTGTGTAATGTATTATCTTAAGTCTTACGTAAAATTACAGAGAAAAATAAACGGAGATGTTAAAAAACAATATTAATTTAATTAATTATTGGTGAGAATATATTTCTGACTTACAATGCTTTTTCTAAAGTAGAAACAGTCATTTTTAATTTTAATTAAAAAACGTATTAATAAAATTAGGTAAAAATACAGAATAAAGATTGAGAATCTCGATTATTCACTTTTAACTAAGAGTTACTGTAAACTTACAGAGACTCTGGATAAATATTTACATTAAATTTACAGAAATTTTTTAACAGTGAAGCAACAAAGATAACTGGTTCAATTATTTTAACTACACAATTTTACAAATGCGTAAATAAATATATTTCCAATACTTTTTTTTTTTTTTCCGTTATACAGTGGAGCACCTTTTATACGTTTCTCATTTGTACGTTTTTCTCATTTATACGTTTTTCAACTTCGGTCCCAAATCATTCCATTGAATTCTAATGTTAAAATATTTCATTTATACGACACAAGTAAATTTTTAATTTCACTTATACGTTTTTTTTTCTCTCTCTCTCTCTCTCTCTCTCTCTCTCTATCTCCTTGTAGAATCCCAAGTTTGAGTTTCATTTCAGATTTTTTTTTTTTTTTTTTTTTTTTTAAAGATGAAAGCTTTTTATGTTTTATTTTTATCTTATCTTAGAACTATGTGTGTTTATTTGACATTACGGTTGAAGAAACACTTTTTTTCCCCCCTTCCTTTTAATCGTTTGAAAAAATGTCATCTTCGTTTAGAGAACGAAACGCTTTGACTTTAAAAGTTAAAATCGAAATCTTGAAAAAAATTTCTGAATTTCTATATTTTTAATTATCATTTAATTTTTATTCTACCTTTTAAAAATACTTTAAATTTAATTAAAAATATATCTTATTCGAATAAATGTAAAGGAAATCATGAAAATTGATTAGACTTTTTATTACTAATATGACACATTATTGTGTATTAATGTTAAAACGGATTTTCAGTTGAACGTTTTTTTCAGTTATGCGTTTTTTAGGAACAGTCCCTTGAAAAACGTATAAACGGTGCTCCACTGTAGTTGTATCAGCAATAGAAAGGAGATACATCTACGCAGTGCATAAGACTCCTGAATATTTTCATGGATTATAATATTTCAATGCCTAAGGATACTCTGAATCAAGGTAAGAGGATTATACTTACCTTAAATATTTGCATGATATATGCTTATCTGATATTACAAGTGATTTAAAACTATAAATTTTCAATCGAAATAAAATAGAACTCTACGCCTTTTGTAAAACAATTGTGTTCTGTTAGGGGTCACTTTTTGCCTGAACAGATGATTTTATTTTTCCCTTCACTTGAACTGACCGCTGTTTATCTAATAACTGCTACTAATATCCATATATGGCATAATAATTTGTATGTAGATAAAATAAGTGAGTGATAAGAATTATTTCGATGCGCATGCTTATAGATAAATGTCAAGCTTGGAAAATTGAATTTTTTATCATACTATTATTTAGATAATAAATTTTAATACATGGTTTCTAAATGAGTAATGTTGACTTTAGATGGGGGAAAACTGTTAAACCTAACTAAAATTGAAAAATAAAGAAAAAATAGTATTTCTTCCCTGGAAACTTTACATTGTTAAATATAAAATCTTACATTTCACCAGAAAAATGGTTCCAATTAATTGCAATCAATATTTTGGTGCGATGTTTTACCGTTTTAGTGGAGCCATTTCAGTAGTAAGCACCACTGAAATGGTGAAATATAGCACCAGAATATAGATTCCAGCTAAAAATGCCTATTTAGAGCTATTATTTTGGTGAAACATTAAACTATTATTTTAACATTGTGTTGTAAATTTATAGATCAATACAGACATTTTTCAACTAAGGTATGATGCTAAGTTGAATAATTTGTTCCCGTATACAAAATAATTATTGGAAAACAAAACTATTGGTAAAAACCTTTAACTAAAATAACCTAATATTAACAGTTATTTGAAAGTTATAGAGATATAATAATGTAAATTTGAATAACAAAATATTTAATTTATAGAATATGCTACCTGAATTATGATTTTCTGAATGGCCTATATTAATTGATCACATCTTTAAAGGACCAATTTTCTGTGTCATGCTGGGTGGCATTTTTAGGGAGATTTCACTGCATTATTATTTACCATTATGGTTATTATTATTATTTTGCTATGCCAATTAATAAATAAAGAAAAAGAGAGCATATTTTGTTTTCTCTTGTTTCCTATCTATAATCCAGCAGTCCTGTTTAAGAGTCAGTTTTTTTTTTTTTTTTTTTTTTTTTAATAATGCAAATTCGGCAGGTTTGGATAGTTGACATTTTCGATTTTGTTAAAATTTTCAGAATACGTTCTTTATGTCAAACTATCAGACCCCCCCCCCCTTTTTTTTTTCTTTCACAATAAAAGAAAAAAAAACTTTTTCAGGTGGGTCAAAAATTAAAGTCGTCTGTTTTTTTTTTTTTTTTTTTTTTCTTTTTAGCGAAAAACATACCAGTTTACGGAAGGCAATACCTTTTGCGCCAGAAGTGAACCGTGGTATTGACAGTTACTTTGTACTCTACTATAAACGCTAAGTATTTGGACATAAATACTTATGATTGACTCTTGACGCAAAGGTCATTTAAAATTCTAAAAATAAATAAATTAATAAAACGCATGCAGTAAATAACCTTCAAAGTTACGAAAGTTTTGGTTTTTCGCAATTTCAAAGTCAATTTTTTTTTCTTTTTTTTTTCCGCCAGTAGTCAACCACGCATTCTTTTGGGGTAGATTTCATTAGTATGTATTTAGTTGATTTAGATTCTAGATGTCAGCAGTGCCTGATTTAAGGCAGGGCATTCGGGGCATGTGCCCTGGGCCCTCACACTAAGGGGGCCTCCAAGAAATACCCCATGCATTTAAAAAAAATAGTTAAAATGAAAAATTTTCAAATTTGCTATAATGATTGTTGTTTTTTGTTTTGTCGTCAATGGATGAAGGTTTTACTGTGCTGCTTTATAAATCATCAGTATGATCTTCCAAGAAAACTATCAGCTCATAAAAAAAAAAAAAAAAAAAAAATTGCAATATTTTCGCTAAACGCAAATACAACTGCATACTACCGATGCTGCATTCCAAACTCTTACTAAGGCTAACTAAATCCGAGGCACTCGCTGCAGAGCAGATACACAGGTGCGATGTACATTGATCCGATAGACAAGCTTCTTTCAATAATTCCTCTGATTGTATGACTATGGCCGATGGTACTAAAACCATAAATGGTTTGCATAATGATCTATGTTTTTAACTTAGGGAGACCCTCCAATTCCATTATTTATATTTATGACATCGGATCTAGTTAAGCCTTAATCTTACCAATAAAATGAAAAGTGAAGTGAAGTGAAGAGAATTTTTAGACACGTTAATCAAAAATGTGCGGTTTGTTTTGTTTGTTGTAATATTAAAGTACAAGGAAAAGGGGCCAATTGAACATGAGTGCCCTGGGCCTCCAAGTGAGTAAATCGGTCCCTGGATGTCAGTTACAGAATTTTTTCTCAGTGAATAGAAAAAGGATTAAAACTACAAAACGTGTTTTTTTTTTTTTTTTTTGTTTTTTTTTACTGTTATAAACCAAATTTTTGTAAAAGAAGTAAAAAATCGGATTTATTAGGACAATACAAAATATATTGTTTACAAAATCGTAAAATTTCAACAAAATTTCCTTGTATTTGCTTATACCTAAAAAAAAGTTTAACTTTACTATAATTTTGTATATTTCTAATTAAAAAGCAATTTTTTTGTTTGAAAAAAAAAAAAAAAACTGTTACAATTGCAACAAAAACATTTTGTTAATCTAAATAAAATTTCTATTTGAGCACACAATTTTGTTGTACCAACGAAATTTTTGTTAATTCAACAAAACTTTCTCTAAGTGAACTTAATATTAAATATTAATTGCAATTGCAATTAATATTTAATATTAAATTCACTTAGAGTTTCAAGTACCATTAATGGTACTTGAAACTTAACATTCATTACGTTCAATTTCCCAACCCTGTATACGTAACAAATGTATTACAAATCCCCCTCTATTATATTTCATTTCTATTACCTGTTAACTAAGTTCAAAGAAATGCGATTCTTTTTTGTGGGCTTACACTAGTAAAAATGCCAAACAAAACAAACCCCTTTTCACGCCTATTGAATTGCAAAGAATTTAAAAACAAAATGTATGGCGCTGTTATTTTCGTTGTTATTTCGCTTTCAGTGTATGTTAATCCTGTCTTTTAACTTTTTTTTCTAAGTTAACTTGGAAAATTTTCAAAATCGGATGCTTTGTTGCAAATAAGGGTTTGAAAAACGAAATAAAACAAAACAAAAGTTAATTTGTTTAATATACACATGTGTAGTGTAAAACGGAATTCAAATATGAATGAAAATTATTCCTGAAATAAAATTAATGGTTGAAAACTTTACATCTACACAACTGAAAATCATTATTCTTTTATAGATTTTTCTTCATTAAATCGTTGTACAATAATAATAATAAAAAGAATATTGTTAGAAGAAAATATTTTGCATTGTTAGAAGAAAATATTTTGCAGTGAACATGAAATTTATTTTTGAAAACTCTCTCTCTCTCTCTCTCTCTTTTTCTTTTTCTTTTCTTTTTTTTTTTCTCCTCTTTTGAGAATATAAAAAAAAGACTTGGGGGGGGGGGGGGGTAATAAACATTAAATAAAATCATCATTGAGAAACATGTTGCTAAAACCCAAAATGTTCTTAATGATATACCATTATTTTGGGTGAAAACATCTTAAAAAACTTAGCTTTCTTTCACATTGTCACAATTTCTAGCATAGATTTATTTATTTTATTCTATATTTAAGATAATATGTCTCAAAGAAATCCCCGTAGAACTTTTGATGTTCTCATTGAATTAATCTCTAGAGAAAAGAAGTAATTAACCTTGTCTGCAAAGAGCTTCGATATAGTTCTTTTTTTAGTCTGCTTAATAATTATCTCTGAATTTTTCTTTTACTGGATGAGTCATTAGTTTAGCTGCAGTTTAAGGTAAATTGAAATGTAAAGAAAATTGTTGAAAGATAAAGAAAAATTGTTATTTGTATTTAATTATATTCCATGTTATAGGTTGCATTTAGTTGAAAATGTCTAGATTAATTATTTCTTATTTAACATGCAATTTTTGAAAATCAAACAGAATTTTTTTTTAATTTTCTTACACTGAAATTAATTTCCGTTTTTGTCGTGAGAATTGCAATATTTCTTTTTTTTTTTTTTTATGATTCTTAAAAAAATATTAAGAAATAATATTTAACATGCAATTTTTGAAAATCAAACAGAATTTTTTTTTTAATTTTCTTACACTGAAATTAATTTCCGTTTTTGTCGTGAGAATTGCAATTTTTTTTTTTATGATTAATAAAAAAATATTAAGAAATAATACGATTATTAGATGGCATTGCAATGTTAGACAGTATAACTATAACTAATATGTTTTTCGATTTATTTTAGAAAATATGGTATCAAAGATAACTTATAGGGATATATCTGCATAAAAATATATAGACATAGACATTATTATTTTGAGTGACTAACTAGATAAAACAAACAATAGCTCAAATATGATAATATATGTTCCCATAAGTGAACTCGCATATTTTTCTAAATAAGCGAGGATCCTCAAAACATGGTGATTTACAATAAGATACTACAATCAAAATTATAAAAAATATTGAATTACTTCATTTATTAAATTTAGACTAATAAAGCATTTACAGATATAGACAAATGCAATTTTTTTTTTTTTTTAATTGAAACAGGAACATTTTGCCAAAAAACAGCTGTGTGTATTTGCATGTTATCTAATTAAGATTCATACGAAAGATAAATACAAATATGTCCACAGAACAAACATCATTTTACGAATTAAAATGTTCCCAAACACAGCCAAACTTCGTTAACGTGAATCTCAAGGGGGATAAAAAATGTGTTCATGTTATCAGTAGTTCATGCTATCAGTAAATAATCTTCCCCTTCCCCGACGGAACCAATGAGTTTTGGGATAAAGGAAAAAAATAAAAGCTCTAGTCTTCTGTAATCTGTTACATATATAAAAGAAGAAGTCTAAAAGGGAAGAAAAAAATTAAAATAAAACACGTTGAGTCCACTGAAATTACAGAAGGCATGATTTTCATTGAGAATCGTGGTTAAGTTTGGACAAAAAATAAATAAATAAAAGCTCAAAACTAAAGAAAATGTAATGAGAGAAAAAGCAACTCGAAATAATAGGATAGGTTGCTTATGTTAGCACATCGCATTAGGAATGTTTGGTACCTTCCCCTTGTATAGCTAGTCTAATGATAGGGGTGCTTCTTCGGACGGATAGGAAGCGGCAAAGCAAGAGCCCCTATTTCTGATTGCTATGCACCACACACAGTTGTGCATAGCAGTTGATAAATGGGTTACAATTTTTGGCACTATATCGCCCTTTTAAAAAACTGCTTTAAACAATTAATGAATAAAGGAACTGATTTTTCCCTCTGATGACGACCATTTATAACATTTCAAATTAAACCAACGCATACAGATTCCTAAAAAATATCTTGTGTGATTTTTTTTTATTTAGACATCCATTTTTATTTATAAGATATGAAAAACCTATTAAAAATCCACATTCCGCGGAGAAAGGTTTGTCAGACTTTAATTTGGATAAAAGTAGTACTATATATAAATTACAGTCGCAGTAGTTTCAGTTTTATGAATATATAAGGAGAAATTTAATATCAGGAAATTCATTGTAAAGTATTTATTACTTGCTAGAAAATCGTTTTTGGGGGATATTGCAGATACACTGAAATTATCCTCTTTTGTTATCAGATGTATCAGTTGCCTCTCATAAGAAACTTTGCAGCTCAAGTTGGATTCTTAAATTTTATACCTAAACCATGCTTAAAACTTAATGGAAAATACATTTTAAATAAAACAAACACACATACATACACTAATATATAACAATAATAATAATAATAATAATAATCCATCATTATAATGATTAAACACATGAAAGGAATATTTAAATTAATCAATAGACAATTACATATTATAAAAGTGAAGCTTTATACAAAGCAAAATATACTGAAAATTTAATAAATGTAGAAAGATAACTTTGAATTTTCTCCAAAAATAGCAATATCTTTATCACGGGCAATTACAGCAGTAGCACAACAAACTAAAACGTCTTAAATTCAATTAAAAAAGTGTCGATGGTTGCATTTTAAGTGAAAAAGATTCTTTCTTTTTAAGACACCTTTTTACATCTGAAATTAAGCCATTTCAAATGTCTTAAAACACTGAATAGGCTTGAAAACACCACGATGTTAGGTTTAAAAACCCCACCATTTTTAAGGATTTTCAATAAATAAATAAATAAAGGTGACGCGTGATTCTGTTTGTCTGTTAAAAATAGCTTATAGAATTTTCTAGAACATAAATAAAAGATCAATAATAATAATAATAAAAAAAAAAAATCTAGTCTTTGGAGTCGAATCCACTATCTTTGAGGTCGCAGACAAGGGCTTCTGCCAATCACGCCTACACAGCTGGTTTGGTTTATGTAATAATATATACTGTAGTATTCGCGCAATGAATTGCAGTTTTATATTATAATCGGTATTTTTTGCCTTAAAATTATCGAAATTATGTCTAAAGCTCAATATGTATTATTTCTGTTAAATTTTATGTGTAGTGGTTTAAAATTTCGTAAAATATAAAACAAATACATCAAAACTGCAACCTATGATGATTTGAAAATGATTTTTTTCTATAAATTGTTATTTACAAGAAAGAAAAAAAAAAAAAAAAAACTATGAACATGAAAACCAGAAAAAAATGTTGTTTTACATTTAGGTGCAGGTAAAAATCAGGAAGAAGTGAATTTTTCCAACTTTCCTTCGGAAATTCCAATAATAAATAAAGTATGGATCATAATAATAATCGGTTGTTAAAATATTTACCCACTTATAAATAAAATTAAAAGCACTACGGTAGCTATAGTTTAAAAATACTCACTTTATCAGATTGAGTTTCAAGCAAAAGTCATTTAAACAATGTATGTTATTCTTTTAATTCTATCTTGTTACACAAAAGATTTTTTTTTTTTTTAGGCATGGGAGCCAGTATCAAATATTTCAAATATTTAGAACGAAATCTATTTCTTATAATGAATAAAATTAATTTATACGGCAATAGCGGCAATTTACATCACAGTAAAACTTTATTTTACTTATAGCATATTTGATAATAAATTTATGAATTATACATGCGTTTTAAATAAAAAAAATTTTTATTGCCACAAAAAATTTAAGTCATACAAATAAATAAATATATATATATATATATATATATATATATATATATATATATATATATATATATATATATAAATAAATAAAATTAAATTAAAAATTAAAATTAAAATAAATTAAAATAAATTAAT
This sequence comes from Salticus scenicus, assembly GCA_963930645.1. Classification (NCBI taxonomy): domain Eukaryota; kingdom Metazoa; phylum Arthropoda; class Arachnida; order Araneae; family Salticidae; genus Salticus; species Salticus scenicus. Next base: position 151,589,610 of record OZ005657.1, on the reverse strand, counting down.
TAAATAAACAAAAAAAAAGTAAACAAATGATAATAATAAAATTTACGTCTGTAGCCTCTACTCGAAATATTCAGTAATAACGCAGGAGAATTTACCGACATTCATAAATGAATGAAAATGAAGTAGGGGAAGCCGGGGTAATAAGAGACAAAAGGGGTAATAAGAGACAAAAAATATTAATAAAATCTATACTATTAATCTATATAACTTGAAATAAATGTCTCGTATTAATTTCATTAAATGGACTCCTCTTGAATTTCTAGGTGATTTTTGAACTTAAATTCTTTATTTAAAAGTTTTTTTTTAATTTTCATTAAATCCTTGTCTCTAATAACCGCACGCGGGGTAATAAGAGACCAGGCTTGTAACTGCCCAGATATAGCAATGTAAAATCATGTGGGGTAATAAAAGACATCTGGAAACAATTCTAAATCAGCCAATAGTTTTTAATTTTTATTTTTTGCATCCATTCAAAAAATATGTTTTCTCGAAAATTTACTGTCATAAATGTGTTTGTGAAATTCATTTCTTTTAATATTAAGTCCTAAATAATATAATATTGTACTTAATAATAGTTCTACATAATCAACATAACCTAGGGATTAACCCAAAATATCAATATAATTTTTTAAATGGGCAGAAAATATCTTACGCATTTTCTAAAGTGTGGTCGAAAATAGGCAAAAAAACTGTATCTTTGAAGTGTATGCAAGCGAACAAAATGTCATAAAAGATTTTTCTAGTAATTATAAATGAACTTATTTATTATGTAATGAAGTATTAATGACTAAATACTAACTTATACACATTCTAAACATAAATTTACATAATCGTAACAACTAAATATGGTCTAGCCTAATGAGTAAAACTGCTTTTTGATTTAAAGTGAAAAAAAAAAAATGTTCTTTTGGTAAACTTAGACTAGGCCTAACACTAGGTAAACTCTTCGTAAATTAGTCAGGCAGAATTAACAGGAATTACAATGGGGGAGACACAGGAATTAACAAACAGTGGGGGTAATAAGAGACTCATGTCTCTTATTACCCCCACAAAAAATAAAAATGGGGTAATAAGAAACATGCCTAGAACATGTAAATAAAGAATGTTTTCAAGGTTTTAAAAAATCGTACATCAAAAGTCATAGTCTTGGTCAAAAGGTTACACATTAATAAATCTCAAACATCTTTTTTTTAAATAACTATATTTGATATTAGATCCTCCTCGGTAGTGCAAATTATTGCGCTTTCTTAATCATTAGTATCTCTTATAAAATTATATATATATAATTTTTAATATAGAGCGCTTGTATTATATTATATTTATATTAAATAATATTGACAATGAATAGGTAAGATTTCACTTACCTGGATAAGACAAACAGCACTGGTACAGCATGCGTCCAATTAATTATTTAATCCATTTTAAAGCCACATTCTTGATTCACCAACGGGCTGAAAAATAAACTTGTGAACATATTAAACTATTATTTAATTGTGTAAATTATGATAAATGATTTTGTAATTCTTCCTTTTCTTTTGTAACTTTAATATTCTGGATTAGATACAGATCTTTTATAATAAAAGGGTAATATAAAATATATAAGAGCGTTTTCAAACGCCCTGCTTAGTTGCTGCTACATATTCACAGAAAGACAACATTACATATACATCGGAGATTGAAATCGAGCAGAAGAGAGTTTTATAAAATGATGACTGGACAATTTCACTTCCTCCTTTAGCTGGGAGTGCCGCGTATTTTTCTCTCTACGTTTGCATTGAAATTTACTCGGGATAACTGATAGTCTTTAAGACAATTCTTGATTAAAATGAAAATTAACGGTCACACAAATGTCAATTTAATGTAGTTTTGTGACACCCCTACTTGACCGGTATTTTCAATGTTCTACTAAATTTAGTTTATTTTTTAAAGTTTTAAAAGCCGGCCCTGGTAGGGGTTTAGTAAAGATGTCAGCAATCATTTCGTTGCTGGGGATATATTGTAATCTGATGGTTCCTTCTTCATACAAATGTTTTATTAGATGAAATTTAACATCCACGTGTTTAGTCCGCGCTTGATATTTGTCAGACTCAATTAATTTAATCGCTGATTGGTTATCTTCATAAATTGTGATTGGTTTTATTTGATCTAGATCTAAGTCGTTTAAAAGTCTAATGATCCACATGCTTTCCTGAGCAGCGCATCCTGCTGCTATATATTCCGCTTCTGCGGTGGATTGGCTGACGCATTTTTGTTTTTTTTGAGTACCAATAGATGGGATTATTCCCAATAAAGAATACGTTTCCTGTAATGGACTTTCTGTCCTGGGGGTCATTCGCATAGTCTGCGTCCGCATATGCGGTTAGTATAGCAGGATTCTCGTTGTCATATTTTAATTTTAAATTAATTGTAGTTTTTAGGTACTTGATGACTTTCTTGGTATTTTCCCAGTCACACACTCTTGGTCTTTCGTTGTGACGAGATAAAAGGTTGACGGCAGCACTGATATCAGGTCTGCTGACAGTGGCTATATATAGAAGTGCCCCTACTGCCTTTCTATAATCAGTATTGTCAGTTAAATAATTTTCATTGTTATAATCCTTTAAGTAATTTGTATCTATGGGAGTATTAGTGGGTTTCGCATTTTCTAAATTAAATTTATTTACTAATTGTTTAATTTTGTTTGACTGATCTATTAGCAAAGTATTGCTGTCTGGTCGTGTTATATTTATTCCCAGATAATTAGTAACGCTCCCAAGGTTGGTAATACTATATTCACGCCTAAGTTCTTCTATTATTTTGTTTATATCATGTTTGGTTCCAGCAATTAATATATCGTCTACATACACTAGTATGTAGACGGTTTTGTTATTTGTGTTTCTTTTGTAAAGGCATTTGTCAGTGGAACTTTGTGTGAAATTCAACTTTGTTAATGTTTCGTTTATTTTTGAATTCCAAGCCCTGGCTGACTGTTTCAGCCCGTAGATGGCTTTGTGTAATTTACAAACTTTATGTTCTTCACCGGGATTTATGAATCCCTCCGGTTGTTGCATGTAAATTGTTTCTTCGAGCTCACCGTGTAAAAACGCGGTTTTTACATCCAAGTGGTTTAATTCTAAGTTTTTATATAGGGCCATTACAAGAAAAGATCTAATTGTCGTATGAGACGCCACCGGGGCGAACGTCTCGTCATAATCTACCCCATACTTTTGGCTAAAGCCTTTGGCGACAAGCCTGGCTTTATATTTTTGGATTTCACCCTTATCATTATATTTCGCCTTGAATGCCCATTTTGAGCCTACTATGTGTGTGTTAGGGGGAGGGTCTACCAATTCCCATGTATTATTTTCGTTTAAAGAAGCAATTTCATCTTTGGCTGCTTTTAGCCAATTTTCCCTTTCTATGGAATTTTGTATCTGCAATATTTCATTGAAGGTTTTGGGTTCGTTTACGTTCATAGTATTTGTCATTAAAGCAAATCTGTCAGGTGGAACACCTTTGTTAGCTCTTTCCGACCTTCTCGGAATTGTTCGATCTGTTATGTCACGATTAACATCCTCAGTTTGGTCCGAATTTTGATTTATTTCATTTAGTATCACCGGGAAGTTATTTTTATGATCGTTTGTTTCGCTAGAATTCCCTTCATTTGTATTATTGTTTGTCTCTAACAGTTCATTATCGATAGACTCAAAATTATTATCCTTTGTTTTTGTTTCAACGAACTTTACGGTTCTACATATCCTAACATTATTATCTATAAATACTCTATAACCTTTACTTCTAAGGTCATAACCAACAAGTATTCCTTCCTTTGCCCTGTTGTCTAGCTTCCCTCTTGTGTTTTTGTGAGTATACACATATGCCTTACAACCAAATGATTTTATATGCGAGAGATTTGGTTTATTTCCATTCCATTTTTCATATGGTGTTTTATCGCATGCACTCGTTGGCAATCTATTCTGCAGATAATTAGCGGTCATAAGGGCTTCACCCCAAAATTTATTTGGCAAGCTGCTTTGTCTTAACAAACATCTGGTCATTTCAACCAATGTTCTATTTTTTCTCTCCGCCACGCCATTTTGAGGAGAACAATGCGGTACTGTTAATTGGTGTTCGATTCCTTCATTCGCGAGAAAGTTTTCAAATTCATTGCTTGTATACTCTCCGCCGTTATCGGTACGCAATATTTTTATTTTCCTGCCGAACTTGTTTAAAGTCAACGCATAATATTGTTTAAATTTATCAAACACCTCACTTTTATTTCGCAATAAGTATGTAAATGTGAAACGACTGTAGTCATCTATAAACGTTAAAAAATAATTTTTCCCTCCTATTGTGGAAGTTTGAAAGGGTCCGCAAACATCTGAAACAACTAGATCTAATGGTTTTTCTGCCCTGAAAGTTGCCTTTTTCGGATATGTGTCATCCTCCAATTTTGAAATGATACAGATTTCGCATTCTGTGTTGTGTTTACATTTATTTAGCTCTATTCCGGTTGCCATATTTTTGTCGACGAGTTCTTTTATTTGTTGTAGATTTTTATGCCCTAATCTTTCATGCCACAATTTAGTACAATTCCTGTTTTCGCACGCTTCTACAATATTTACACTTTCGGAAAATTTTTCGCTCGTTTGTAGTTCATATAAATTATCTGTCAAATTCGCCTCTATATAAGTTTTATTCCCGAATTTGATTTTACATTCATGATTTTTAAATATGGCAACACAACCATTCTCTGTTGCTTTCTTTACCGATATTAGATTTGTGGCTATATTGGGTATGTATAAAACCTCTTTTAAAGTAACATTGTTTATTTCCTTATCCGAGTTAATTACTTTAAGATTTACGTCGCCGCAACCCTGTGAGACTACGGAGTGCCCGTTCGCTAGCATAACACTAACTTTTTCGTTGTCTTTCAGATTTGTAAATTGGTTTATGTCGTTGCAGATATGCCTGCTACTCCCACTGTCGACTATCCATGAGTTATGCTCAGTTTTATCAATGATAAATGTAAGATTCTTTAATTTGTTCTCAGTTTCCCTTACGAGTTGTGTTTTGTTTTTGTTTTTATACTTGCTGGGATTGTTACCGCTGTTATGAAAATTATTATAATTCCTTTGGTTATGATTTGGTCTGGCGTTTAAATGCCAGCATTCGTTACGGGTGTGTGAATTCTTTCCGCAAAAATTGCAATGTTTACTTGGTGGTGTTTTACGCTTAATTTGAGTTTTATACGCGTTTTCACCTTTTGTTTGGTGATTTTCTGTCCTTTTAATATATTCATCGAACAATTTACCTTTAATGTACTCTGGTGTAAGTTCATCGTCATTTCTGGCTTCGATAGCCGTTATCAGGGTATCATAACTAGGAGGTAGCGAGCACAACATCAACGCTGATAAGTGCTGTTCATTTATTTCTTCTCCTATAGCTAACAATTTGTCCCTTAACTTATAAATACTAGTTATGTGTTCTATCAGATTTCCCCCTTCTGTTAGTTTGGTGGAATATAATTTTCTGAGTAAGAATAATTTGCTGCTCAGATTAGCCCTCTCATGTATATTTTTAAGTGCATCCCATGTCTCCCTGGCTGTGGACAAATGCTTAACATATACTATTTGTGTATCTTCTATAGCTAAATTAATTATGGCACGCGCCTTTCGATCTTTAGATCGCCATTCATCAGTTAATGGGTTTGGGGGCGCTTCTATAATAACCTGGAAGAGATCCTCCTTCGTGAGGAGCATCTCTATCTTGAATTTCCAGTTATCATAATTACTGGAGTTCAATTTCTCAACTAATGTTATTTCTTTTGCGGAAGCTGCCATTTTGTTTATTTATTATTTTTATTTTTATTTTTATCGAAACATATTTTTATATATCACGTATATTTAATTCTTTGAAAAGTTCAAATAATATTTGGAGAGAGAGTATTTACTGAGTGTTTATCAATGTCTATCAGTTATAAAAATTTTATGTTCAGTTATGAACACATACCAGTTGATTTCAGTATATAATAATTTCACACACACTTATACTATTTGTATATATATATAATATGCTTAATATTGAATTTCTTCAAACACATATATTAATTATGTTTTATAATTTCTTTCCTTTTAAGTCCCAGTGCTGTAATTTTATTTTGCGCTCTTTTATTTAAGAGACCTCTTTAATTAAGAGAATCAGGTCTCGTAATCTTTTTTAAATAACTATATTTGATATTAGATCCTCCTCGGTAGTGCAAATTATTGCGCTTTCTTAATCATTAGTATCTCTTATAAAATTATATATATATAATTTTTAATATAGAGCGCTTGTATTATATTATATTTATATTAAATAATATTGACAATGAATAGGTAAGATTTCACTTACCTGGATAAGACAAACAGCACTGGTACAGCATGCGTCCAATTAATTATTTAATCCATTTTAAAGCCACATTCTTGATTCACCAACGGGCTGAAAAATAAACTTGTGAACATATTAAACTATTATTTAATTGTGTAAATTATGATAAATGATTTTGTAATTCTTCCTTTTCTTTTGTAACTTTAATATTCTGGATTAGATACAGATCTTTTATAATAAAAGGGTAATATAAAATATATAAGAGCGTTTTCAAACGCCCTGCTTAGTTGCTGCTACATATTCACAGAAAGACAACATTACATATACATCGGAGATTGAAATCGAGCAGAAGAGAGTTTTATAAAATGATGACTGGACAATTTCACTTCCTCCTTTAGCTGGGAGTGCCGCGTATTTTTCTCTCTACGTTTGCATTGAAATTTACTCGGGATAACTGATAGTCTTTAAGACAATTCTTGATTAAAATGAAAATTAACGGTCACACAAATGTCAATTTAATGTAGTTTTGTGACATTAATAAATCTCAAACATCTTACCTACAAAGAAAAATAAAGAAAAATTTAGAAAAAGTCACGAACTTTTAGGGTAAGTTCAAAGTGAAGGTTTTTTTTCGTCGTAGGAAACGAATTCAAAATGTGTTATAAACTTCTCAATAAGTGTATTGTAGTAAAGAATACACATGATACTTAATATATTACATACTTTTAAAGTTGTTTAAGCATATTTTTTAGTGGTTTTTTTGACTGTATCTCTTATAACCCCTGTCTCTTATTACCCCGGCTTCCCCTATATAAATCTTTTTGTCCCCATTTTGCATTGATACTTTTCCCTCTTCGTCCGTTTTTTACTCTTAAAAAAAAAAAAAAAAAAAAAAAAAAATCGAAATTATTAAAATGTTATACCTATTAAAAATAAATGTAACATGTCTTGTAAATAGCATTTTTTAACCAGATTTTTCAAATTTTAAATAAAAGCCTAGATTTTGAAACAGTTAAGTCTCATTAAAACACTGTAGTCTTTTCCTAAAGGCCCATCAATTATAAATATTCATAGATTCCCGACATCTAAACTCTACTACATATCAAATTATTCTACCTAGCATCTCGGAGAATGTGAAGCTCATACACCCAGATCAGGGCACAAAGGAAACTGGGTCTTTCCATTACTTATCTCTGAAAGGGGGAGGGAGCAAAAGTGTCAAAATGGTTAGGGAATGTCAAATCACCACCCGCTGGAACAGTTGTGAAATAAATTGCATGTCTGTGCCTCATTTCGCCCCTCTTTCGTCATGCATTTGAAACAGTTTCTGTGTTATCTGCTTCTGCAAGACGAATAATAATAATAAAAAAAGAATCCATTTCTATCTTTCTAAAATTTTTGAAAAATTTCTCCCATGTTGATTTTAATTACTGCATGATGTCTATAGGAAGCTTTATTATGGAAAAGACTTAACGATGATGATGTCACATTTCCCTTATGACATAATCATTTATTTTATTTATTTATTAAGCTGTTCTTAAATTCTAACTTTCTTTTTCCTGGCTCGATTTTGAACTCAAATATTTTACGTGATGCCATGAAATTTGCAAACTTTCTATCAGAAGCATCTTTAATTCATCATTAAAAGAATTTTAATCAAATAAGTGTCAAATTTGTTATTTTGAGATTGTTTGTGATCTAAACTGCATGTTTGTTTGATACACTTTTCAACGGCCCTATACCCCCATGAACTATTACTATTTAATAGCCTTTTATAATAACATTCAATCTAAAATATTACCGAAAGTAAATAATAACACGCGTGTGTTGGCGACACGATAAATATCTATGTTACGATTGGCACCAGTAAAGACCGCTCATTATTTTTCTTCTTTTGTAAACCTTTTCTTAACCATACATTTTTTTTTATTTTTTTTTTATTTTATTTATTTTTTTTTTTTTTACAGTGGACAGTGGCGCCGTTTCAGTATGAAAAGCACAAAAATGGAATAACTTGGTGTAAATAACTTGACCCGTTTGTTTACTTCTGGCATAAGTTTATCTTGAACATGCTGAAATTCAGCTATTTTAAAATCAAATAGCATTTTTTGTTTTTCTTTTAAAAAAATCTGAAAAATTGCTTTGTGTCTAAATTCTTTCGTATATGGCTATATAAATCTGAAGCATTATTTATACTATTAATTATCTATACGAATTAATGCTAGAGTTATTTTTAGAATAAACTACACATTTTCTTCAATATTCGATATTTACGTTCCAAAATTTTGTTGAAATATACACTAATAAAGTCGGCTAAGAATTTAAACTATTTCTTGGAAGAGTAAGTGGAGTAAGTCATATTGGAAGTCATTAAATGGAAAAATACTAAAAAAAAAAAAAAAAAAAAAAGACGGAGAAACAACACGTGATGTTTAGTCCTAGATGGCAAATTTATCAAATCTTATCATAAGATTTGTTAAACGTTGCTTTTAAAAACGATTACACCGAAAGGTTTTGAACTTTCCTTTACTGGGCCTTACACTGAGCTTTTTAGTAATTTTTAAAGTTATTGTCTCAGAATGGCTATACCATGTAATCTGGGAGAGGAAAAAAAAATCTCTCTCAAAAAATATAATAAAATAAATAAATGAAATGAAATAAAAATAGTTTTTGAAAAAGGCCTTATAATAAACTTACACAATAATGATTTTATTGTTAAGTACATCACAGTTATATTAAAAAGGAAATACAAACACTTTAAATAATAATTTTATTGGACAAATCCGAGTCGGGGGGAGGGAGGAAATAATGAAAAAGGCGCGTACCATCATCATAATTTATGAAACAGTTTCCAATAATACAGCAGTAAAAATTGTATACAGTAAAACCTCTCAAGTTGGACAATTTTTGCGAAACGGAATGTATCTATAGGATTAACATTATGTTCAACCTCTATAAGTTGGACACCCCTTTAACTCTAAAGTTGGACTTTCAAATACTGCAGTAGGTTGGACACTTTTACCCGATGAAACATTAAAAAAAAAAAAAAAAAAAAATATGAATAAAACTTCTATTTTCTCACTTTTTTTTTTCGTTAGAAATTCTACTTATCCCTTATAGAAATAGCTGTAAACATCTAAAAAGCAATATATCTTGTGACAATATATTCTGCCTTATCTTATAAAAAATATTTTTTTTCCCCCTCAGTTGAAAAATTCACAAATTACTGCAATTTATCACATAATGCAAGAGTCTTTCTTTTCATTGGTTTGCATGCATTGTCTTTTTCTTTTACCCGACCTTCAGGATATATTCAGCAGAGAGCCTACAAGCATGTTGTGACTTAGACTGATTTAAAATAGACATAAGACGTTTTGGCTGTTTAGGGTTCTTTTTCATTTGACCCTTTTATTTTCCCTATTGAGTTTTAACCTGGGTCATAATTGCACTAAACTTAATATGTGAGAAAACTACAATGAAAAATGATGCTGATTCATTTTTGGTGCATATCAACCAACAGGTGGCGCTGCTATGCTGCAGTTTTCTCCATTCACGGGAAAAATATATCTCAGTTTCTATAGCGAATAAATTAAATTCACCAATTGTGATACAGTTAATATGAAAATGTGAAAGTTATCTTAATTTGAGAGTATATCAGCCAACAGGTGGACGCGCTTTTACTCACATTCTGCGATTTTCCATATAACTATCTCAGCATCTATTAGTTAAAATTGCACCGAAATACCTATGCAAAATCTTTATTGTAAAAAGCTATTTTGTTTAAATTTTTGTTCATGTTAACTGGTAAGTGATGCTGTTATTTAAAAATTACGTATATATATATATATATATATATGTAAGTACTGTAATGGCCACAACATTACCAGTTTAAATTTAGATTTTCAAGAGGCAAATTATTATTATTAATTTTATTATTATTGTTATATTTTCTATTTATTTTATTTATTTTTTTCTGTGTATAAGTCGTGTATACTTAATTGTTTTATATTTAGACTGATTAAAAGTTAAAAGATATGCATAGATACAGTTAAATTAATCGAAAAATGTAAGCTCCTCTATAAGTTGAACACTTTTTCGAACCGTAGGTGTCCAACTCACAGAGGTTTTACTGTAATATAGTACAATGTATATCTGCAAAGAAAAACACATAAGTAATAATGTGACCCCATTGTAGATCTAAAACCTGAAACAAACTCAGATTCTTAATCTTTTTTTTTTTTTTTTTTTTTTACATTTTTCTATTGTTTTGCATGTTTTGTTAATTCTAATTTCTAAAATATTCGTTTGTATAAAAAGGAATTTCGTAAGCACAAAAATATATTCATAGAACTCAACTTTCGTCAAACAATACAATGAGTTTTGAGTTAACCAATGTATTATAAGTTGCACAATGTATTTTGAGTTAATTAAAATATTTCAACTAAAACAAAATACCTACATCTCTTTAAAAAAAAAAAAAGAAAAAAAAAAAAAAATTCTTTAAATTTTATTTTTAGAACACAATAATTCGATAACGGTTACAGTTATCACAGTTATTCGATAACGATTACAGTTTTTATTATTAGTGAATTTCTCAAAGACGATGTGCATTAGGAAATCTACTATTCATTAGTTTTTTTTCTATTTGATGAATAGAAAATTTATTAATTAATAAACTAAAATTACATAAATATTCTTTTAATAAAGGAACATTCATAACAAATAAAAACTATTCTCAAAATCCTCAATCGAGACCCCACTAAGAAAAACTTGAAAGAGAAAATAAAACGCACGTACGTTTTACAAAAATATAGAACCTTTAGGAAACTTTTAATTCAATTTAATGCATTTCCTTTATCAGTAAATTTAATTACCTACTTATTGTGAAATGCTCATTCGTACGCTCGTAAAGGCTCAGGGGATGAATCCCCGTACTTGTCATAATCCTAGCAATTAGAGATGTTGCTTTGACACGTTAGAATGATGATAAAGGACTTTTGTTCACCATCCAACACGGCTCCCTTTCTATCACCCAACAGAAACAGTTGTTTATATCGGCCTAAATACATTACGTTTACTTAATTTATAAATCCTTTCAAGTATATTGAAGACTTTAGCACACACAGAAATATTTATTAATTAGCGTAAAATCTGTAAAGATGGATATATGACATAATATTAATGGAATAAACACAAACAATATTTATTCATAAAATTCGTGAAAGTAAGAATTTTGTTTTAAAACAAATAATAATACAACCGGCAAATAATAATGTAACAAATAATAATACAAATTTTACGAACATAGAAATCAATGTTATATTCGTTCCAAAAAAAAAAAAAGATTTTTTTTTTCTTTTTCTTTTCTCTCTCTCTCTCTCTCTCTTTTTTCTTTATTATTTATTTTTAAAATCAAATAAATTACATAAGTTAAAATTACATACTTAAAGGGGGATTTCTTCAATGATATACATATATATTTCGCTTATTTAAAGAACTTTTCTTTTCTTTTATTGTTTTTTATATCAAACTCCTAATGTACAGATTATATCCGTATATATAACATATTAAATAACAGATGAATTTAGCGAAGAATGTATTTTTTCTTTAATAAAAGTTGAAGATACTTTTTGTATATCCTTAAGACTGTTTCTTAAATTTATAATGACACGCCAAAATGTTGCGCAGAAAATTAAAATAATTTAACGTAGAAGAAATAAAGAAAAAACTTTTAGTTTTAAAATGCAATTAAAACTTTTAAAATTTAAAATTTTGTTTATTTTTTCTTTTCTTTTTTTTTTTTTTTTTTCTATCTTTTTTTTTTTTTCTCTTTTGAAAAACAGGCTATGTTCTTGGTTTAATTTTCTGAATTCGTTTGAAATTGGTTTTCTTTACGAGTAACCTATCGTATCTCGAGTAGACTATCTAAAATCTGAATTTTAAATTTAAAAATTGTTTTAAATTTATCTAATTTATGCAGAAAATTAAAATAATTTAACATAGAAGAAATAAAGAAAAAACTTTTAGTTTTGAAATGCAATAAAATTTTTGTTTATTTTTTTCTTTTCTTTTTCTTTCTTTCTTTCTTTCTTTCTTTCTTTCTTTTTTTTTTTTTTTTTTTTTTTTTTAAACAGGCTATATTCTTGGTTTAATTTTCTGAATCCGTTTGAAATTGGTTTTCTTTACGCGTAACCAATCGTATCTCGAGTAGACTATGTAAGATCTGAATTTTAAATTTAAAAATTGTTTTAAATTATCTAATTTATGCAGAAAATTAAAATAATTTAACATAGAAGAAATTAAAAAAAAAAACTTTTAGTTTAAAATGCAATTAAAACTTTTAAAATTTAAAATTTTGTTTATTTTTTCTTTTCTTTTTCTTTCTTTCTTTCCTAAAAAAAAAACAGGCTATATTCTTGGTTTAATTTTCTGAATCTGTTTGGAATTGGTTTTCTTTACGAGTAACCTATCGTATGTCGAATAGCAATAGACTATCTAAAATCTGAATTTTAAATAAAAAAATTGTTTTAAATTTATCTAATTTAAATATATTAAATCTAAATAATGAAGTTTCTTGTTAAAATTAATTAGTTTCTAAAGTGAATTCCCAATTGAGTGATAGTTTATTATTTATTTATATAATAATTTATGAGATAATTATATGTTTAATATATGTGGGATAATTATATATTTTACCTTTTATTGTAATATACAGAAAAGAAAAAAATCCTAAACTGTTTGTGGACTAGGGAAAAAGTTAATGTTTTTCACATACATGTAAAAAGGTATAAAATGAAAATTTAGAGAAAACAATTAATATGAATGGATTTTACATTTTTATTGATTAATTTACGCATTTATAAATTCAGAAATCATTTAACAGTAACTGTGTATTAGCTGTTTACTTTATCAAAATTTAATTAATACTGAAAAACATTCATATTCTTTTCTAGCTTTGAAAAGGAACAACAAGAATTTTATGTATCTTCGTCGCCCTATTCTATTGGATGAAACAGAACACTTATTTTAAACTGCCATTGTGATGCAAGTGATGCATCAAAAGAAGTGACAAGATAACTAGAGATTTTCCTGTTCCGGCCAATCCTCTTTATCAGGTAGTGTCATTGGTGAGAAAGGACTGTCCTTCTATTGGATGAAAGAGATAATTTTATTTATCATTTCTATACCTGTATAACTAAACAAAACTGTCAATTTTTTGCATGAATTTTTTAAAGTGCTTTCCCGTCATCTAAGTGATACACAAGTCCAAAAGTGTTGTTGAATAATTTCCATAAAGGGTCATTGGATATAAAAAATGTTAAAATAAAATGGTCATTAGATATAAAAAATGTTAAAATAAAAGGGTCATTAGATATAAAAAATGTTAAAAGAAAATCTCATTAATCGGCTGCAGTTCCAGAAAGAGCTTCCCAAGTTATAAAAGTATTTGTAGGTTTTTCAATTACTACATATGAGTGTATATGCATGTTTCTTAGTCATTAATTATATGAATTATTTATAAAAATAAATAATTAAATAAATATTTACTGAGGTCATGATCGACCAAAATCTGTCCTCATTGTTATATCGTTTTTCGAATAAAATGTGAAAAATAAGTAAATAATAAAAATAAAATAAAATAAAATATGATCATTTAAAAATAGGATGAAACGTGTACTGCTTTTGCCGAATATCACATATTCGTATTCATTAGGCAATAAAGTTCCGCATATTTTATATCCGACAAAACACTATTTGTTACATTCCTACAGTTAAATGTCAAAATTGGTATTTTTTGAAAGGAAAAATAAAAGTATCCAAGTGCGGCTTTTTTATCGTCCCTTAGTGTGTGTGTATATATATATATATATATTATAAGTTCATTATAAATATTAAATTCATTCGGTGAAATATTAAAATTATGAGAAGAAAAGATTTGAATTATTATTATTTTAACTAAATATTATACCAAATGGTCCAGCATTTCCCATATGCAATTGTAATGATCTACCTTATAAAACATCTGAAGATAATCATCACGCACCACTTTAAAAAATTACGGTAGTTTTTACAGCAGTAAGAACTGTAAAAATGTCTCTCTTTCTGCTGTAAATTGCCTTATTCAATAGCAGAATATGCTGACAATATGGGTGCCAATACATTCTGGTGTAAAACTACCATTATTATTTACAGTGATAGAGGCTTAAATAATCTTCGTATGGTGAAGAATGAGAATTTAATAAACAAACACCATAAAACGCCCAATATTCAATAATTAAGTAGGAAAACAAACTCAAATACTGGTGCTGAAACACGCAATGCATTAGATTTTTGTAAAAAAAAAAAAAAAAAAAAAAAAAAAAGAGGAAGAAGCTACAATGCAAAAAAAATCAACAATTAAGTAGTAAAATGCACAGAAATACTGATGTTGAAACGCGTACACATAAAATCTTTGTAAGCAACACCAAAGATTGAAAAAAAAAAAAAAAAAAAAAAAAAAAAAAGAAAAATAAAGAAAAATTAAAAATATAGCAACAAATAGCAATTTTTATCTGGTGAAAGACCGTGCTTAGTATTTTGACCCGAAACAACTGTTGCATTTTTTTTTCTTTATGTTTGATTACAATGTTTTTCTTCATTACTTAACACACGCCTCAACTTGAAAAAAATGTTGCGTATTTGAGCTTTTGTGGTTTTTGTTTATAATGTCATCTTACAACTCTTCATCATTCAAGATCTGCTGTAATTTTACTGCAAATAAGTTGTATATTGTTCCAAACAAGCTTTTCAAGGTACAAAATTGATTTAACATCAGGCCCGAGCTGCTGGGGCTCCCTTGACGCGCTCTACCGACTAAGAACAATAAGAAATTTAATGGTTCTCAACAGAAAATAAATTTAATTGTCTGTCCGTCTGTCTGTCCGCGCTCTAATTCCCGTAAATATTTATGGAATTTCTTGAAACTAATATATGTTATTCAAGTTCACAAGCATTGCATTCTATGGGAGGTATTTCTATAAAGCATATTTTAATACCTTTACTGTACACAAATCTTAATGAAATTGAAATATGCTATTCGAGTTCACTATTTGATGTTTCTTATGTAAAATGGAGTAAATACCTGCACTGGTTTGTGTACACAGACACTCGAAAGTATTCCAAAGCACTGCGTTCTATGAGAGGTCTACCAAATTTTAACAACTTTACTTTGCAAAAAGCTTAATGAAATTGAAATATATTATTCATATGCACAAAAGAGAGCTTTTTATATAATATACTATGATTAGCATTAGATATACAAGGCCCCACAAAAATATTCATTTACATTAAGAGCTATTAATAAAAATTTTCTGGAATTGCACTTTCGTTTATATTAAGCATTTAGCACTTTCTAATAATTTTTAAGTGTGAATATAATTTAAATTTGTGCATCTGTCAGTCTGTTCGTCTGGCCGTCTCTCTGTCTGCCCGCGTTCTAACTCCCGTAAATATTTATAGAATTTCTTGAAACTGATATATGTTATTCAAGTTCACTACTGGATGTTCTCTATTGAAAATGGAGTGAGTACCTCTGCTGGTTTGTGGACAGGGACACCCAAAATTATTCCAATTGTGTTCTAAGGGAGGTATTTCTATAAACCATATTTTAATACCATTACTGCACACAAATCTTAATGAAATTGAAATTTGTTATTCAAGTTCACTATCGGATGTTTCCTATGTAAAATGTTTAAATACTACCACTAGTTTGTGTATAGGGACACACGAAAGTATTCCAAAGCATTGCGTTCTGTGAGAGGTATTTCTATAAACCAAATTTTAATGACTTTACTTTGCCCAAAGCTTAATGAAATTGAAATGCGTTATTCATATGCACAAATGAATGCTTTTTATAGAATATAGTATGATGATTAGCAATTGATTTATAGGGCCACAAAAAAATATTCATTTACATTAAGAGCTATTAATAAAAATTTGCTTGAATTGTATTTTCGTCAGCATTAAGCGTTTTTAACAATTTTTAAATGTTAATATGATTTGAATTTGTGTATCTGTCAGTCCGTTTGTCTATCTTTCTGTCTGTCTGTCTCCCGCCTCAGCGTCTGTAAATATTTTCAGAATTTCTAAAAAATGTAGTATATTAGTCAAGTTCACTATGGAATGTTTCCTATTTAAAATGACATTAATAGGTCCTGTAGAACTAGTTTGTGTACAGGTACAACCACAAAAATAAATAAAAAAATAAAAATAAAATAAAATAAAATGCCAATACATTGCGTTTTATGACAGACATTTTTAAAAATAACATTTAAATAACTTTCTGCTGTAAAATCATGAAGAAATTGACATGTATTTTAATATTCTAAAATAATGTTTTGTACAGAATATGATATGGTTAACCTTCAGATTTACAGGGCTACGCTAAAATATCCAAATACATCAAGGGCTGCAATTATAATCTAACAGTTGCATTTTCTTTTGCGTTAAGCCTTTTTAACATTTTCCAACAATGCCTAAGAGTGATTTTAAATTCAGTTAGTCTACCTGTATACTTTTCAGTGCTTCTGTCTGTTTGTTGTGTAATAAAGTAGGCAAAGAATATTGGAAGTTATATCATACAACAAGTACGTACAGTTGTAAAGTGTTAATAATGAATGGGTATTGCATGATTTTTCATTCTTGTTTTGTTTTAAATCCACACGAGTGGAAAAAGAAAAAAAAAAAAAAAAAGTACAACATGCTTAAACTAATTTCCAGAGAACAGTTTTAAACTTAGCGAGGAAATTTAAAAAACAGACTGTGAATAGCAGATTTTTGCGGGACAAATTTCACTCACGGCTTAAAGAAAATAACAGTCAATTTTTAAAATTGACACGTAAAATGCGAGTATGACACTTACTTATAAAATGCAAGTTCTGGAATGGATTTCAGATCATGGGGCGATTTAAATTAATAATATTTTTTTTCAAAATTTATAAATAAATAAATAAATAAATAAATAAAAATAAAAAAATAAAAAATAAATAAATAAATAAATAAATAAATAAAACATTTGGAGAGATCCAGTGTTTAGAAATTCAGAAGGGTTAAGAAATGAATCCAACTGCTAGCGGAAAAAATGAATGTAATATGCATGAACTAGTTTCAAGAGAACAATTTTCAATTTAGCGAGGAATAAAAAAAAAATAAATAAATAAATAAATAAATAAAAATAAAAAACAGGGTATGATTCGCAGATTTTTGCAAGTCAAACTTCATTCGCGACTTAAAAATACTAACAGTCAATTTTTTGAAAATTTGCTGGTTGATTGAGACGTAAAATGCGAGTATGCACGTACTTGTAAAACGAAAGTTCTCGAATGGATTTCAGACCATGGGGAGATTTAAATCAAATATAAATTAAATACACACACACACATATATATATATATATATATATATATATATATATATATTATATATATATATATATATAGGAGAAATTCAATGTTTAGAAATTCAGAGGATTTAAGGGGAAAAAAAACTATTATAACGTTATGTCTACAAATGACTATCTGTACCGTTATCTGTAAAAGCAAAATCATTTAATAAAATTGTTATGTTGGCTGTTTTTCTTTCTTTTTCTCACTCTCTCTCTTTCTGAATATTTATTGGCATGTATTGCGTTAAATTGCTATAAATTATCAGCTTAACTTTATATGTAAATTGCAGGAATTTTTATATATATTTGAGCTTGTTAATCAAATCAAATAATAATTAATGCTTCTGTTGGTATGTTTCATAATTAAGAAATTGCAAAAGAAGCTTAATATTTCTATTTAAATTTCTACTCTTACTACTCTAATAAATTAATCGTTATTTCTCTCAAACAAAATAAAAGAAAAGCTATACATTTTTAAGTATAACTTATGTTTCTTTAAGTAATTTTAAATTATATTCTTCCTTAAGATTGTTTACTTGAACATATATTCGAATGCTTTGAGAATTGCTTAATAAAGTTTAATTATTATTGAAATGAATAACCATTTATTAATCGTAATTGATAAGCAGACTATATAATAAATTAATATTGAAAAAAAATTGAGGAAAAAAAGAAAAAACAAATTAAAAGAAAATTCTTCAAATTACTCATGGCTTCTTAGAAACAAACATATTCATTAGAAATAAAGTCAAATAAATATATATATAAACAAAACGAAGTGAAAAACGAAGTCAACGTGATTTTTTTAAACTAAAAATTATACCTGCATTAATACAATGTTTAGAAAAATGCAAAAACGAGGTTTTTTTTTTTCTAGTTAATAGATTGATATTGTTTTCTTGAATAACGTTACGGGAAACAAAAAAAAAAAAAAAAAAAGGTTCGCTAATTATTTAGCTAGTTTGTTTAAAATCAAAAACAAATTTACTGTCATGATTAAATACTCCGAAATCAAGACTTTATGAAAATGGTAAACCACAGTGTTCCGTACATCTTCGTAATTGATTATCGTGGAATACTTTCTTAAAATCGAAAAACAATTGCAAAATAGCTGAATATAAACTATTAGTATTAATTAAATCCGGAACAGAGATTGATTCAATTAAAAGCCTCTATTACAAAACAAATTTCAGAAAGTCCAAAAAAAGATTTTTGTTAGATAATTTATTCTCTTGTTTTTACCTTTTATAAACATGAGTTTATTTATTGCTCTAGATACCAAACTTTCTTTATTTTCTCTTTTTTTCAGCCACATGACGGATGTTAATTTCCAATAAAGAGATTCTTTTAAAAGAAGTTTTTAAGGATTATCATTTCGTTTTTCATAGCTTTAATCGTAATTATGAGGTTAGGAGTTTTAACATTTCTTCTCATAATTTATATTAACTGTCATACGCGTGGTTTAAAGCTATTTATAAATAAATCGCTCATTTTTCATAATTTGCTTTAAATGTGGCGTTTTAAAAGCGATTGTATAGGTACCCAGTGGCGTCATTTATTTTAAGGTTAAAGAAAACTATTTTGTTAAAATTTTAAATATGTTACGTATGTGTTAACTAAGATTCATTAATATTTAAACATTTAAAGTGAATGAAACATACACCGATATATCATCATTTACGAGCTCTGGATGAAATATTAAAAAGAATCACAATAATTATTACGAAACTTTTATAATTTTGAAAAGAAAACTGCTTTAAAAGAAAAGTTTAAATAGCTACTTTATTTTATTTTATTTTATAACATAATATAGGATTTACTGTAGAAACGTTTTAATGATTTTTAATAAATAATTAATTTACAGAGTAAAATAAATAAATAAATAAAAATAAATCATTTTATTCACTTGACTGAAAGAATTGAAATGAAAATTTTCTTAAGACAGATTACGAAATAAATTAGGCACCTAGGTTACCTAGACACTCAAATTTTATATTCTCGATTTATGATTAATTTAAGGAATAGCTTTTAATAAATATTTAAACTTAGTACACAAAGAATTATTAAATTGGATCGACAGAAAGAATTGAAAAAGTTTGTAAAGTTAAACGACAAAATAGAATCTACATAATGGAATTTAATGGATAGTAGTTTGAGTAATACAATGTGTATGAGAATAATTGCTTCAATGAATATTATTCACCTAAGGAGTATTTATTTACTTATTTATTTATTTTAATATATAAATAATTATATTCAAAATGAAAAATAATAAAGAATCCCCATTCAGTTGACAAGAAGAAATGAAGTGAAAATTTTCTAAAAGCAGACTGCAAAATAGATTAGGCACATAGGTTACCTAGGCACTTAAGTTTTATATATTCGATTTATGATTCATAGAAAGAAGAGTTTTTTCATAAATAATTAAATTTAGTACAAAGAATAATGAAGAATTTCTATATTGGGTTGACACAGAAAGAAATGAAAAGTTTATAAAGACAAAATAGATAATAGAATCTACATATTGGAATTCGATGGATAGAAGTTTCAGTAATACAATGTAATATATGGGAAGAATTACTTCAATGTATATTATTCTCTTAAAGAGTATTTATTTATTCATTTATTTTATATATAATTATATTCAAAATGAAGAATAATAAAGAATTCCCGTTAAATTGACAGGAAGAATTTGAAATAAAAGTTTTTTAAAAGGAGACTACAAAATAGGTTTGACATCTAGGTATCCTAGTCATTAAAGTTTTGTGTACTTAATTTATGATTCATCAAAATAATAGTTTTTTAATAAAGAATTAAATTTAGTATACAACGAATACTGAAGATTTTCTATGTTTCACTGAAAAAATCGAAAAGTTTTAGACAAACTAGAAAATAAAATCTAAATATTGAAATCTGATAGATAGAAATATCAGTAATACAATGCAAATGTGAAGAACTCCTAAAATAAATATTATTCACTTAAGGAATATTTATTTGTTTACAAATAATTATATTTAATGTAGGAAACAACAAAAAATTTCAATTGAGCTAAAGGAAATACATATTAGAAAATAGATTCTCGATGATGAAACTGAATAATTTAACCCAGAGCATAAAAAAGGAATTTCAATGATTTGATAGAAATAATTGTACAAAATCAGAATAAAAAATATATTCTAAACTGCTAAATGTGTGTGGATAAAAGTTAGAAATACTTTATAAAATGATGTAGTTTTATAATCACCTTGAAAGTATTGAATCTTCAATATGTTGTAAAGAAAACTGCTTTGAGCCGGGCATTTTTTAAATTAATGTGAAGCAAGTTTTTTTAAGCACTTAATAAATGAAGGGAAAGAATTAATAATAATAATAATAATAATAATAATGTAAATTTCAGCAATAATTTACTTGCCATGCAAGATCTTTGTTTTATTTTTATTTATTTATTTATTTATTTTTCGTCATTTAGGGTTCTATTTAAATACAAACATACTAGAAACAAGTTCAAGTGGTCCAATGGATCGTACATTGATCTGAAAATATTAATTATCTATGAAATAACCAAATAAATTTTAACAATTGTGGGATTTTTTCTTTTAATTTCTAGAAATCTTCTGTAATCGAAATGCTATCCTTTAATTTCCAAAAAAGAAAAGTAAAAAACAATAAATTAAATAAAACTACTTCCCCACAGTAGAGTTTTGCAGTACCATGTCAGGGTTTGTGCATGTAAAAGAAGGGATTTTTCGAAGGGCTGAGAGAGTTGACTCAAGGGGATTTAGAATGGAGGGGAATCGTGTCACAGTCGATTGATTTTAAAGCTTAAGTGAGCTTTTCTTTTCAAAAAATGCAAATTCCTAAATCCCAAAGAGGAGAAATTTATTTCCGTCACTTCAGGTACGCCTTTGATCTGAACAAATGAATTTCAATTCAAAGTAGTAGTTTTTATTTTTATTTTTATTTATTTATTTATTTATTTATTTTTATTTTTTTAAGTAAATCCTTTTGAGTAGGAAATGTCTTAACCGACAAGAAACACTCTAATTTTCTTCGATTGTTTCAAAATTTTTGGAAACGAAACAAATTACAAAGAAATAGAAAACAAATGATAAAGTAGAAACTTGTCTGATATTTTCTGAGTATTCTGTGAAATTATCAGAATACAGAATGTTTTTCGTTTATTTGTTTATTACAAGAAAATCTTTCTAAATTCCATTTTCTCGTTGCAGGCATTTCTGTCACAAATATTTCATAAAGAGACACATTATTATTTTACTGTTCTGATATTTTTATATTGACTTTATTTTATTTTTTTAATTAACTAATTCTTCTTCGTATTTATTTATTTACTTTTTGCACTAGATGTACGTAAATATGAGAGATGGAAAAGTATGAGAAAATATTACTCGAAAGATAATTTTAAACAGAAGTTGATAATAATAGTAAATAAATCACTAGAAGCCACAATAAGATTCCATATCACCATTTTTAATGTTAAATTAAATGTTAACACACCCCACTGAAAAATATATTTTGTTTAAATATATATATATATATATATATATTTATATATACAGGGTGATCAGTTTAAAAGAGTACCCGTTGGTTTTTCTTATTACCCTTAAATTTGACGGATGTGGCAACTATTCTATCACTGAAGTACGATTTCTAACGCTGTTACAACTTTATTTGGGAGGTAAAACAGAAATGGAGACGCACAGTGTTACTTAATCCTGTGATAATTTTATTTTTGAAAAACATAATTTAATTCAAATTTTTTACATTATCATTTCTTACAGAAAATGTTGAAAATGTTCGCCAACATTTTGAATGCAAACATGAACACGTCGAATCACGTCGACGCACTTCGTAGCATTGTTAGTATTATTGATAAGATTTCTTCAGTTATGATGTTTTAATTCATCGATGTTTGCAGGACTTCCCTGGAAAACTCTATGAAATGATAATGTAAAAATGATGTAAATGTAATGTAGGAATGATAATGTAAAAGATTTGAATTGAGTTTTGTTTTTCATAAACAAAATTATCACAAGATTAAATTACATTGTGCGTCTTAATTTCTGTTTTACCTCACAAATAAGGTTGTGACGGTCCAACTGTGTTGGAAATTATCTCCTACACTTAAACAAGGTTCAAACAATTATACTCCAGTGTTAGAATAGTTGCTACATCTATCATATTTAAGGGTAATAAGAAAAACCAACGGGTACTCTTTTAAATTGATCACCCTGTATATTGTTGATTGATTTTTAGATTGGTTTTGTAGTTTTAAGAATAATTTTGTTCAGTTAACCAAATCAACTTACTTCGATTAACGAAAAGAATATGGTTGAAAGAAAAGTAATCATCAATGGATCAGTAAGGTACGCCATAGATCTCGCTGCATGTATGCAAACGAATAAGCGATATGCTGAATCAACAAGACTGTTTGTTTAAATGAACAAAATAGTTTTGTTAATTTAAACAAATTTTGGTTGAATAAACAATACTATATGGGTAAAATTTGTACAAGAACTGAAAAAGGGTTCTGGTAACGAAATTTTTGTTGAGTCTAAAGGAAAAAAAATAGTTGATTTAAAAAAAATTTTGTTCTTTCAACCTTTATTTCTTTTGTGTGTGAAAATAACAATTGAAATAGAATTGTTAAGGATTTTTATTTCTTTTTTTTAATATATAAATCATATTAAGTTTTCAATTATTTCAATTAAGAAGTCAAACGTTTGAATTCAGAAACGTCAGAAATTTTAGGGAGTGCCGTAATTTTTACGGCAAATACAGCTATTAAAATATAAAAATTACAGATCTGCCATAAAGTTTTACGGCAAAATTTCATTAGCAAATTTTCATTTTCATTTTTTTTTTTTTTTTTTTTTTTAACAATGTATGTCTGTTCACAAAAATAAAGTTCTTTCAGCTAATACTTTTAGCTGAAATGAACTAAACATAGCAGCTAGTATTTTTAGAGAATGCTATAATTCATTAAATCTTATGCCAGCATTTTTTCCCCCAAGAAAATCGGCGATTAGCAGTTGAAATAGTTTTCTTATTGGACAGTGGTTCGGCTCTCGAAGCTAGTAGATATTAGGTGCCGAGTTTGATCAACACCTCCTATAATAATGTCTCCGAACTGAGCTTTACACCACGGAAGATCGTCCGATTACATCCAATCAAAACTCTCTATAATATCTAATAGGATGATGTAGATTGCATGTAATCGGCCGATCTTCCGTGACGTAAAGTTCAGCTCGTATGCATTATATATAGGATGTGTTGGATTGATTCCATTACGCGCTCGTTGGCCCAGCCAGAGTTTACCGGGGTTTTCTCCGAAATTAACGTAAATACAGGCTAGGACTTCTTAAAAAGAACCCCCATGGTGAGCATTCTTCCCATGCCTCGGACCCTCGTGTAGATTATTGGTATTAACTCACAACATACAAACATCTAGTTGGTGCTACTAAAAATGTGGAGATAATTTGGGAGTTTAGACAAATATAGCGCTGACTGAATTTTCCCCAGAAAATTCTTAGTTATTGGTAAAATGAAGGAATGTTTTAATACAAAAGCCAGCATTACAACTGGTGGCTAACACAATGCATTCGTCTATATCATTCTATCAGCTCCACCTGCTGGCTCACATGCACAAAAATACAAGGTAGCCTCTCACAAAAAAAATTTTACATTTATGAGTTTGATGCAGTTTTAACCAATAGCTGCTGATACAACCATCTGAGAAACACAGAAAGGAAGTAATAGCAACTCCATCTTTTCAGTGATATGCACTAAGGAATAAAAGGAGTTTTGCATAATACAGTCGAACCTCGTTAACTTGAATCTCAAGGGGGATAAAAAATGTCTTCATGTTATCAGTAGTTCATGCTATCAGTAACTAATCTTCATTTCATATAACTAAACTAATCTTCATTTTGATGGGGATTGTGGAAACAGTTCATGTTAAAAGTAATTCACGTTAACAGTGTTCACGTTAACGAGGTTCGACTGTATACATTATTTTATATTTATTACATTTAGATTCACTAACAAGAAAGGTATCCATAGGCGCATACGCAAAATAAATTTGAAAAAATTACAGAATGAGTTTATACATGTTTATAAAAAAATTTCCGGCGGAATCTCTATATATTGTCCATAAAAAAATATTCATAATGTCCGATTCTATTTATCGCTAGTTGGCAACACAATGAAAGATGATGCAAAACGTTTTTAATAAATACTCATTCAGAAATAAATTTTCCATACTCTTCATACTAATACTAGTTTAATAAAGTTTACTTTAAGTAAATACACTTTTTTTATCATATATATTTATAAGTAAACCAAACGGTGGAATTATACAACCTTTAGTTTAACGTGAAATACTTAAATTAGGTTTAAGTTTTATTTGAGCTTTAAAAACAGTGCGCACATTTATTTATATTGCATAATAAATAAAAACAGTACGCAGTTGAAAAACAGTACGCGCATTTATTTATATTGCATAATAAATTAAAAAGAACATGCATAACTGTTTGAAAAGGAAAAAATGGTAAATGGCAATCACTTATTAGTGCTCTATTTTGTGTTTTCGAAGAATACCGATTTTATGTAGAGTAACTTAGATCAAAATTTAAATTAATAAAATTATTTAAAACTTAAATTTAACTCTCAAATTTCAGTATAGATTACACATAATTATGGAAATTACACCTTTTATGTTATAATTTACTTTTTGTTACACTAGTTGGATAAAATATACATTTTTTTTTTTTTTTTTTAATTCTATGTGCCAAAGCAATTTAAATAGGTTTAACTTAAAAAAAAAAAAAAAAAAAAATGTGTAACTGCAGTTTTTGAATCGTGTATATTTTGTTATTCAAACTTTAAACCAAATTTTAATTGAAAATTATAAAAAATTAAAATGTTTTAGCTCTTTATGAGTTTAAATAATAACTATAGATTAAGAGGGGGAATAAAACAGGTCTTTGGATTAGTAAAAATACACAAAAACAAATTTATTTGTATGAGCATACGCTTTGTTATTCAAAGATGCTTCGTTAGAAAATGTAATTCTACCCCCCCCCCCCCTCCAAGAAAATTGCTTATTATTTCTGTAGTTTTTTTTTTTTTTTTTTTTTTTTCTACGATTAATTACATTTACTATTTGTTTCTTCCAATGACACAATTCACGTTTTTTTTTTTTTTTTGTTTTTCTTTACATATTTAAACTTCATTTGGACACTTTTTGAACTGCGACATGATTTTCCAGATTTCACATTATGTCAGCAATTTACAGCCCCCTTTTTATAGTCCCATGATATATATATATCATCATCATCATCATCATAAATTTCAGCATTTATCAGTTCACTGCAGGATCAAGGCCTCTCCTAGGTGATTCCAAACTGTCCTGTTTTCTGCAATTCTTCTCCATTCTGCTCGTCCTATCTCCACAATTTCATCTCTCCAACGACACACAGGGTCTCTTCCTCGGTCTTTTCTTATCTTTTGGATTAAAAATAGAACTTTGGAGGTCCATCTGTCCTCATTTCTTCTCGCACTGTGCCCATCCCAGCTCCATTTTAACTTCTTGACTCTAGAAATATTATCAGTAGCTTTGGTTTGTTTCCTAATCCAAATGTTTCGCTTTCTGTCTCTTCGGATGAATCCTAACATGCATCTCTCCATGCTTCTCTGGGTTGTATGAAGTTTTTGTATAGCTTTTCATGTTAATGTCCAAGTTTCTAACGCATAAGTTAAAACAGGCAAAATGCACTGATCAAAAACTTTTCTTTTCAAACAAATTGGAAGGTCGCTTTTGAATATAGGACTATTTCTTCCGAATGCTCTCCATGCGAGTGTAACTCTGTTGTTAATTTCTTCCATGATGTCCCCGTTCCTTAAATGAGGAGAGTACAATATCCGCAAATCTCAAATGATTTATAAACTCTCCATCAATTTTTATGCCTTTCTGTTCCCAATTTAATTTTTTAAAAACTTCTTAGAGTTTGGGTGAAATTGTGTCCCCTTGTCATACACCCTTTCTAATTTTGAATGCGTTACTCGTTTTGCGAAATTTTAATTTGTCTGTTGCTTCTTTATAAATGTTTCCAATAACGTGAATATATCCTGAATTAATATTAGTATTCCTTAATGCATCCATAACTTCTAGTGATGATACAGAGTCAAAAGCTTTTTCTTAGTTCACAAAAGCCACACATAGAGGGAGTTCGTATTCATTACTTCTTTCAGTAATTTCTCTAATTGTATAAATATGATCGGTGGTACTAAAATAATTTCGAAATCCTGCTTGTTCTTTAGGTTGTGTTGCATCTAATTGTTTGTGTAAGCGGTTTGTCAGAACTTTCATGAGAATTTTATACAAAATTGACAGCAGGCTGATTGGATGATGGATTCTAATATCTTCTTTTTCTCCCTTTTTAAAGAGTAAGATTATGATGGCATTTTTCCAGTCATTTGGAACACATAATGTTACACATTTCTTGAATAATACAGTAAGAACTGCCATGGCTTTATTCCCTGCTTCTTTTACAATATCCACAGTGATTTTGTCTTCTCCTGAAGCTTTTCCATTTTCCATTACTTTTATCGCCATAGCTATTTCTTCCTTTAATATTGCTGGTACAGCATCGTTTGTATTTGATGAGGTAGGTGAATCACTGAGTTGTTCTGGTTATCTGTACAATTCTGAATAAAAATTTGCTGCCTCTTTTAGAATTTGCACTTGATTCCGAGTGATATTTTTACTTTGTCTTTAAAGCTAGAATTATTTCCCTACCGAGCATCAGATTCCTCTTTGCAGTCTCCAAACCTTTATTTTCTTCAATGGCTTGCTGGATAATATTACAACTGAACTTTCTGGTGTCTTCTATAATCTTTTTTTCAGAGTTTTACATAGTTCTCAAAATTCAACTTTTGCAGTAATATTTTCCTTCTTATATTTCCTTTCTCTTATCTTTTCCATAAGCTGTCTTGTCTCCTCCGAGATTTTTTTTTAACAGGTTTATCTTCTTCTGAACCAGCAATATTTTTTGCTGATTCCAGATCAACATTCACAAAATTCACAGTGAATTCATTGATGTCTTTAGTATCCTCAAGTAACTGAAATCTGTTCTTTAGTTTTAGCTGGAATTCTTGTTTTTTAGCTTTTAGAAGCTGTGGTTAAATTCTCTTGTTACGAAATTGCAACAGTTTTTGTTTTTCCAATGCAACCTAGAGTTTCACCTTACAACGTACTAGTCGGTGATCACTACCAGAGTTAAATCTATTTATCATGGCACAATCCGTAAAAGTGTATTATTTCTTGTCAGTTAGAATGTAGTCTATTTCACTTGTTCCTCCCTTGGGACTTCTCCATGTCCATTTCTTTTTGGATTCTTTTTAAAAAATGAATTCAGGACATAATTTTTTTCACATTCTGCAAATTCAACCAGTCTGTGTCCTCTTTCATCTCTAGTTCCCTTTCCAAATGCACCAACTACACGTTCATTTGAATGTTTGGTACCAATTCGAGCACTGAAATCTCCCATAATGCTTCTAATATTATGTCATCTGGTCTTGCCATGGGCCTTAGTAACATGCTCATAAAATTTCTCGATAACTTGGTCTTCACATGTGCTGGATGGCGCCTAAACTTTAATTATCTCAGCGTTATAACACTGAGAGAGCTTGATGGTGAGTGTTGCAACTCTATCAGAAAAGCTTGTAGCTTTTATTACTCTGTTTATTAAGTTCTTGTTAACCAACAATCTTACTCCGCTGCATCTTCCATTATGAGTTCATAATAAAGCATATTTCCACTCTTCAAATCAAGAAAATCTTCACTTCTTATTCTAACCAGAGCCTGACTAAGGCAGGGGCATATGAGGCAGTTGCCCCGGGCTCCCACATCAGAGGGGGCCCCCAAATCAAATAGAAAGTTTATTTTCCGTTTCCTTCTTTAATGAACATTTTTTAAACAAAATATCAGTACAGTGTAAAATCTGTCAGTATAAAATCCGGCTTAATTGAGCCATCATAATTGCTAAAATTTAGCTGAATTCCGCCTTAATGTCAGCAAGAATATGAATTTTTCGCAGCTAGATGACAAAATTAACAATCAGAAATAAAATGGGTCTATAATGAGGTGAAAAATTTAAATATATCCATAAAGTTCGGTTCTTCATTACTGAAGTAGTGAAGCAAAGGTGGGCCACAAATAAGTTTTTGCCCCGGGCCCCAACTAGGCTAAGTCGGGCCCTGCTTCTAACTTCACTAAGACCTACAATATCCCATGTAATATGTCGTAATTCTTTTTCAAGCTCAAGGAGTCTATCTTCGGAGAGCAAGGACCTACAATTTAAAGTACTTATATTCATCCCTTGGCACCTGACCCGTTGATTCTTCACACCCGTTGCCTTCTTGCTTTCCTGCTTGCTGCCCAGAGCAGGACATTCCGGCCGCCGGGAACATACATATATTTTTTTCACATTTTTTAAGTGGCAATTAAGTAGTATACTCATTTTCATATGAATTTTACGATATTTCATTAGACGAAGGATATTTCATAATCGGAAATGCTTTCAAATTTTTCATAATTTACACATTCGTATTTTTTTAATATTTCAACAATGCGGTTGTAACACTTGTGAGTGCCATATTTTATTTTCCCATGTCTTGTTTATACAGCATCCAAACAACATTTTACGTGTTAATTTCTAAAGATATTGTCTTCAATAAAAAATTATAATTAATTTTTTTTTAATTACAAAATTTATTTTAATCGCTAAATAAAGGTAAATATAAATATTTGCAACATGCAGAATACATATATATATATATATATATATATATTTCAATTACCGATTAAAAAACTAAATATATGCATAACTTAAAGGTGTCTTTGACATGCAATTTAAATATTCGCATCTCGCAAGATAATTTTCTTTTTCAAAGCTAAAATGAAATACTTTTCATAAAAGGCCACATAGCTTGTACGAGAAACAGGCAACTCTTTCATTGATTATTTTCAAACTATATTTACTACTAGTAGATCTGCAGATCAGGAGCCTATTTGCATCGCGCATTATTCAACAGGACTTCCTGCATAAACAGAAAAGTTTCTGAGGGGGGGGGGGGTGCTGTCACCACCAACCCCCGCTGTATCTCTCTTTCTATAACTATCTGTATGTATATGCATATATATGTATTCCTAATAACTGATAGTCCTGTATTAATTCCCTGTAATTCATAAATACTTGTACCATATTTAATGATTACATAACATATCCGGATTACTTTTTTTTAACCCTGTAAATTAATAGGGTGTAACCATGTTAAAATACACTTTTAAGAAATACCGATTACAGACCGTAATAATACGAAATTCTTTTATGTTTCCCAGAAAAGGAGCCACAGTAATAATATACACTAAAAAAGAATACACATATTTAATTAATTATAACTCATTAATATTTCAAAATAATTTGACATAATTTAGATGATTACAGAATGTCATCAAATTCTTTTGTGTGGTCCCGTAAATAAATCATTTAGTCTATACATATCTCTTTTTCTAGAGTAAACATGCTTTTATACTTGTATATCTTTATAATGTATGTTAATTCCACTATGTTGAATGCAGAGCATAAACGCGTTAAAATGTGCTTAAACAAAAATTTGTCTATAGGCAATAATGTCATGAAATTATTTTGTGTGTCTCTGTAAACGAACCATAAACATTGTATACATTAGTAAAAATTATTCAACTTATTTTACATTTTTCATGAATAATTGTTCGAAATTTGACATAATTTAGATGATTACGTGATATTGTCGGAAAACATTTGAAATGCCCTATATATTAATTAAAAAGCCTAAGAGCACATATTTTCTGCAGAAAACACCAGTTTAAGTATTTCAGTAATGTATGCTAATTTCATTATGTTGAATGCAGAGTAACGATGTTAGTATTCGTTCAAACGAAATTCACCTCATAGGCCGCAATGATAAGGAAAACTTTGGTGTGCCCCTGTACACAATCCATAAACAATATAGACATAAAAATTTATACAGTTATTTCTATACAGAGTCTGAATATGAGTACCAATTTTCAACTTAGTCAGTGGATTTTTGCGGCCACTATTGCGGTACATACAAATTCTGTACATAGCCCTTAATGATAAGAAAACTTTGGTGTGTCCCTGTACACGAACTACAAATGGAATACATACCCGAAACTATACAGCTAATTCCATGTGCCACGTGAACATGTGTACCAAATTGCAAGTCAATAGCGTGAATTTTGCGGCCGCTATCGCGATACATACAAATTCTGTCCGTAGGCCGTAATGATAAGAAAAACTTTGTTGTGCCCCTGTACACGAACTACAAATGGAATACACACCAGAAACTATACAGATAATTCCATGTGACCCGTGAACATGTGTACCAAATTGCAAGTTAATAGCGTGATTTTTGCGGCCGCTATCGTGCGACAGACAAACAGACACACATACGGAACCCAAAATCTTTTTGAGCCTCCCCAAGGAGGCTTCCACTGACATTTCGGCATAACGCTATTCAGAAAAATTTATTTTGCAAGAAATTCTTAAACGCATTAAAATTACTTGCATTTGGAGGGAAAGGATGCTGCTCGCCAAAGCGCGTGCACTTTTTGTCCTTTTGCGCGAAATATTCGAAGGTATTTTATTTTCTTGTAGACTTTTTAGTGGGATTCCGCCGATAAATTTGACTAATTTTGTATTACCTAAGTAGTATCTCTGTAATTTTTTTCACAATATTTTGAGTATGCGCTTTAAGGAGACCTTCCTTGTAGGTGTCTATAAAGAAAAATGGTTCTTGAAAAAATCCTGAAAAATACTGCTTAGCATTAGTAGTCAGTATGTCGTGTAATATATGTCAAAATTTAGTCAGACGGATTTTTCAGAAAAGCAGTAACAGTTTCCAAGACATAACTGTGACATAGCTACCAAACGCATTATAAAAAGTGGCACTTAACACGCGGAAAAAAAATGTTTTGTTGAAATATAACAATACTTTATTTGAAACAACTAAATTTTTGTTGAGGCTATATCAAGAAAAAAAATTGGTTGATTTAACAAATTGTTTTGTTGTTTCAACAAAACATTTTTCCTGTGCAGCGCCACTTATCGTTTGGTATGTACTGAGATTGACTGAGCACACTTTCACACAATAGTCACCTAACTGTGTAAGTTTGGTTTACTTATGAGTATAGAAGCTCGTATATATCTTTCTCGTAAATGGAGGAAATTGCAGCATAACAGCGCCACCTACTGAATGTTATATACCAAAATCTATTCAGCACCAACTTATGTTAAGGTCCAACAAATATACAGTTTCATAGAATTCCATTCAATTTTTCTTGAGATATGGTGCTCACAAAATTTTGGTAACACACAAACAGGCAGACATTTTTTTTAAATAATCAAATCGTGTTCATGACGCCTCAATACGCATAAATCCATCTAAAACCAGCAGTCGGAAAATTTCTCAAATATAATACTTTATTTTTATGTATAGAGACGAAAAAAATAAAAACAGAACAACACAAAAGTGTCTTTTCTTCGATTTCTCCAAAAATCCTCAACACAGCGGAAGAATTTATTTCAGCAAAGATAACCGCGTACTGTAAAAAATATGTCCTATTTCCTGGCAGAAATTTTCTGTAATTACAATAAATACTTTCTGACAACGTAATTTTTTCGTGAATTACGCGTATTCTCTCAAATTACAGAGAATTTCTGGCAGCACAGATAGGATATATTTTTTACAGTGATGTAGTACTTGTAAAATAGCCAACCAAAAAATACTTTTGGTTGGCCATTTTCCGAAACAAAAATCGTATGGTTTAGGTTATATAGTAATTTTCTTTCCTAAACATTCAATTTAGAAATACAATGTGTTGGCTTTCTGAGAATTATTGAAATTTAATTCACTTTAAAGGAATATAGTACAGTCGGTAACAAAAGTGTCTGAACACTAGCAAAAATTATTATGTAAAAAAGTACACTTCATACGGTTTTCTTAAATAAATCCTTGTCGAATCCTGTACTTAGTCAGTGTAAGAACAGGATTCGATAAGGATTTATTTAACAAAACCGTATGAAGTGTACTTTTTTTACATGGGAATTTTTGCTAGTGTTCGGACACTTTTGTTACCGACTGTACGTGGTGAAACAAAGTAGAAATTTAACTGAAGTTTAATATGTGAGACGTGTGAAACATCAAGCATGAGAGGAGAGAAAGTATAAAAAATTTTTTTAAGCTAGACTGTGTGAGAATAAAAATACGAAAAAGAAAAAAAAAATCTCCTTTACTTTATTTTAAACGAGAAACAGATTTCGAATCTGAAGATGCACAGACCCAGCACAACTTATGTGAACACGCTCAGTCAGCCACGGTATATTGCACGAGCTTATTCTGTGTTTTACCTGCAAAAATTTCTTTTACAGCTTTCTTTCCTTATTTTTTCCCGCCGCTCTCTCTCTATCGGCCTATTATATTTGCCTCCCCCCCAACTGGCAGATTTCTTTTCCCCTCCATACACACCTCTCTTTTTTTCTATACCTCACACAGCTTATTTTGAATTGTGCTAACTTTTTTTTCTTTCTTTATTCTATTGCTAGTTCGGTGCCAGGGTAATTCCATGTTCTACTCACAATCCGAAGCAAAAACAGTTTCGCGTTTTTTGGTTGCCAGGGAACAGATATACATTGTGTGGCGACGAGCTATTTTTGATTTTGAAAATGTTTAACATTATTATTTCGGTGTTATTAGCTGTTACTGCGATTGACTTTAAACGATTTTGTGTTTTCCATCTGACAAAGAGCAGTCTTAATATGAGTTGTAAGTTTACATTTATGCTTATTCAAAATATATTTTTGAACTAAAATATAGCACCCGTAGTATGGTAAACAAATTGGTCTTTTTATGGTACAAAATGTCTCTATTTCTCTTTAGTTTAGCTTTTTTAGAATCTAATGATTTCTTGCTTTTTAGAAATGAAATGATTTATCTACAGCAAAGTAAAGTTTTAAACGTTTAGAATGGTTTTTTTTTTTTTTTTTTTTTTTAGAAATTTGTGTGTTTTGTCCAATGTATCACACATCGATTGTCTCTTTGTATTTAAACTTTTAGTTCTGAAATTAACTGCGTGATATTTCCTAAGGCAGAACAAATAAAGTTTGTTTAACATGAACAAACATGTTTTATTTTAAATCTCAACTGATATAATAGGCATTTCAAATGATGTGGCATCAAAAAGACTTGAATAAAGTTAAATATTTTCATATTAAAGAAATGATTTTGTTCAAACTTACAAATTACATTTGGTTTTAGTGGTTTAAAGATAAACATGATATTTGTCAGCGCCTATTATAAATAAAACTTTCGTATGACCTGCTTTGGAGTAAAATGTCCTAATAAGAAAATGTAATCATTACTTCATTGCGGTAAATGCAAAATATTTATCTTCGAGGTAATAATTTATTTTATGAAGTACTATTAATTAAATTAAGCCGAGAGTATCTTGCTTGCAATATAATTTCACGGGTTTGTTGGTTAGATTTAACGTCGCACTAGTATTGCGCAATGGGTAATTGGCGACGGTCTGGGACGCACCCTAAAGATGGTCCGAAGGCATGCCATCACAACTTTTATCCTCCATGGAAGGGTTGGTTCACCCCCTTTGCTCACCTCCAGAGATCCTTTCACATAGGAATTCTGTTCATTGAGAGTGTTTACCACATATTTAATTTCTCGTTAAATCGTGTATTTTTATGCGTGAGGGATTTTAGGACAGACAGACACTTTTAAAATAAATGTTAAAAAAAAAAAAAAATAGAGAGAAAAACGTCATAATTTGTTAAAAATACATGCTGTTAAGAGTAATCAATCTTAATCACTAATGCTTGGTTATTAATGCATGGATATTTATGAATTGAAAAAAAAAAAAAAAAAAAAAAAAAAAATCACATTATTTTCAATGAAGACAGCATGCTGTAATCTGCCTCAATAATTTACTTAAATTCCGTGGCTATGCCAAACAAATAGATAGACAGTTGGCTGAAATCGTAAACCTCCTTATAAGAAGAATTACATGTATAATAAAAATAACTGTTAGTATAATCATTAATTATATTTTATATAATGTAAAAATATTGAGTTGTGCTAAAATTTCTTTCGTTCTTCTTCATTTTCTTTTCTTTCTTCATTTTTTTTTTTTTTTTTTTAGTACGCTGATATAAATTTTAGTTACACATCGGTCCTCGTCAATTATAATTCTTTTCTGTAGAAAGATAAAGTCAAAAGTCCACAAAGTTACGCTATATTATACGTAATTCGTGTGTAAGTTTATTATATTATATATGTACGTGTGTGTGTGCCTTAATTATGTTAAATTTAAAATGTTTAGTGTGTATTATAGAGCTATATAATTTAAATAGTTTATGCCAATAATTCATTTGTGCTATATCGTGTTATTATGTTATTTATATCTCCCTAAAGAAAAATGAAAATCATAATTTTCATACAATCCGATATAAATGCTTTTTATAACCGTAAATTTTCAAAGATGCCTAATAAACCGCAACATCATTAAATTTCTATTTGAATATTTTCATAATTTACTATATTAGTATTATGTTATTTCTGATATTATGTTTTTACTTTATCTAATTAATATTAAGTAGTTTGTTTTTAAAAATATACATCAGAACCACCAGCTATTGCAGTATTGCTCTCCCAAATCTCTCCAGCAGCAAAGTTGTTTACATACTAGTATATAAATGTTGTCGCATAACATTTAGACTTTTCTTGTCAATATTAAACTTGCTTATCCTTTTGTCCTGTTTGCGAGGACGGAATTAGTAAGTCCCAACTGCAAAAACTCATACCAGAATTCATTTAGCAAAATTTTACTTTTATAACATACCAAAAAAAGTAAATTATTATTATTATTTTTTTTTTACTTTAATTTTGTTCGTATATTCTCGTGGCAGTATAATTTAAAAGAAGGCAATTAACTTGCGTTGCAAAGGATTGTTAAAATGTGTTATCAAGCAAGACTAAAGCTTTATAGTACATGCAAAACTTACATAACTAATACCTTATAATAAAACATAATTATGAAAAATTCAACATTTTTATAATGCATTACAATCATTATTTAATATATATATGTATATATATATATATACATATTCAGCAATTGTTAAACCCACAAAATGCCAAAAAAATTGCATGACTAAGGATTTAAAAACTTATATGCCGAATTTACATAACTAACACTATAGTACAGTGCAATCACAAAATCATTTTAACATAGCTATGAGAGTATTTTTATGAATATTGAAGTACGCAAAAGAGAAGGGCTACGTGCTGATAAGCGAAGTGATAAAATGTTTTACTGTCATTCAAAATGTTAAGATACAGAAAATAAAATGATAAATAACTCAAAAGGGGAAAAAACAGAAGGAATGTTAAAATAGAAGGTCTATTTATTTATTTGGAATACTTCAAATTTGGATGCACACTAATATTAACCCTTTTTTATTTCTATTTTTTTTCTTTCTTTCTCTCTTTTTTTTTTTTAAGACTATATTTTAAAAGATAGATAATAAATGATTTCTAAAGGAAAAGTAAATGAAAGATAATTACTGTAATTGACTTATAGTTATGCTAAGATACACATATCTCCACATCACAAATGACACGTCTTTACCAGCGTCACATTTTTTTTTCTAAAACCGTTTAAATTTTTCCTGTTTTCAAAAACGTACGTTTGAGAAAAATGTGTTAATATTAGTTTTAAAAATATTCCCAATGTTAAAGTTATGTAAAATTCGATGAAATGTTTGATAAATAATACGTCATCTAAATTTTATGTTTATATAAGGATTGTTAAGTTTTGCGCTAAAGAAAAATACTAAAAAGTGTTACTTTAGTCTTGGAAACGAATTTAGTTTAAGTTGGGGGATACATTCAAAGTACAGTGGGTGATCAAATTATTAGAAAATTTTTTTAATTTTGACAATTTTTCTATTTCCTTAAAAAAAAAAAAAAAAAATACAGAACGAAATGGTCTTTAACTGCATATATGCAAAGAACATTTGTAAACTCGAATTTTCCATTATCAGTTTAGTCAAGAATGCAGTTAGGGCACCAACCACAAATTAAAGAAAAGCACAAATAATTTGTAGCACCCTGTATCATAAAAAGCTACAAATGGCTTGTAACTTTAATACATTATTGCATTTAACACATTGCTGCATTTATTATTTCGACAAATATAAATTATTTTTCAAAAATTACTGATTTTTTTTTTTTTTTTTTTTTTTTTTTTTGGCAAGTATTTTCTTTATAACAAGAACGGATTTAAACAAAATTTTATAAAGCTTGGAGAAAAATTGACAAAACATTAGAGAAACATCATTCTGTCACATAATATTCATATGTGTAATTTTCGCTGAGATATATGAATTTGTAGTAAATATTTTTTTTTATTTCGCATGTGTGAAAGATTTTTCATTACACAGTTTGAAAACTAGATATATTGGGCAACGTATGTCAAAACTTCATTTGAAAAGAGTAAATATTAAAGAAATTATCGGCGAAAGAATGAACTGGATTTTAGATACTTTTCAGAATTGATATTTCATAAGGAATTTTTTATATACCAATGTATTTAATTTTAAGATCCAATTATTCTACCCACGTTGCAATAGTTCTCTTTTGCGAAAAACTTCTTGTGGAAAAAGAGTTTTTGTAATGATATTGTTACATTAAAAATAAAGACATTCTAATTGATCAAATTCATCTAGAAGGGTGGCATAATTTTTTTTAAATGTGACTTTTTGAAAATAAACGAGAAGAAATTTTTATGAATTTGGTCTTATTCTCTACCTTATTTTGAACAATTTTGCGATTATAGTGCCCACTTATATTTAATAAATAAAGTATAAAACCACATTCCAACGTTTTTGGGACACATGTAATATAGATTAAAAACTTTTTGAAACAATTCACACGAACAATAAAAACTTACATACAGTCGGCAACAAAATTATTGAAGCGCTAGCAGTAATTTGCATTTAAAAGATGCGCATCTAATACTGTTTTGTTAGGTAAATATTTGTCGAGACATGATTTTGGTCTCCATGCTGTTATAAGAAAGTAAGTTGATAAAAATTAGCGATCAAACAAAAATAAAAATATGAAAAATGTGGATGTGTGCTTCAATAATTTTGCTGACGATTGTAGTACTTCATCAGGGACAAAACTGAATTATGAATGGAAATACTCGACAAAATTCTATATCTGTAAGCCTAAAGCCAAATAAAATTACAGATCATCCGTCCAATTCACCTATATTATTCGGAATCAAAGAAACTCGAAAAAAAGATAAACATAATACATAGAACAAAATACTTGTTATTATTAAGTAAATATACAAGAATTAACACTGCATTAACTTAATTCTTGCCTTCTGTAATGATAATCGAAATAGCTGGGGAAGAAATCCCCTCATCCGCTCTAAACTAAGAATTTGTTCCTACTTCTTTTCGGTTCAAATAACTACATTAAGACCTAGATCATTTTCAGGCTGATAAAATTACTGGAATTTCTGTCTAAAAGAGCATAATTCCTCATTTTATTAGACGAGTATATGAATTTTTAAGTGAAGACAGTGTGATACTGTTAATTTCAAATTATGAAAAAAATAATTTATATACAAGAAATAGATAGATTTAAATTAAAAACCTGATGTATATTCACTACATTACACTGAGAAAAAAAAATGTGTACTATATACTATTTTTACTGTGAACTATACCACCTTCAGTTAGAACGAATAAGAATCCATTATCTGAATCCTTAAACTAGAAATATCAATTTCCGAGTTATACGTATAAGGTAAACAAATAAACTGAATCGACGAAATTATTCAGAATTTTTTGTCCATAATTTTCTAGATGGTGAAACAATATTATGAATATTATTAAGCCATTGATTACCTAGAATTATGGGTCATAATCCAAAGTTATAGTTTAATTAAATAATGTTGGTTATTTAATTAATTATAGTTTAATTAAATAATTAAATATCGCCTCTTGTGTTCGCATTTATTTGCAGAGATTTTTAAATAAGTTTGACCCTCGATAATATTGAAAAATGCTCTAGAACTCGCTAGCAAAGGGAACTAGAATTTATAAGGATGATATGGAACTATTTTTACTAATTCCTGATTTTTCTAATAACTCAAAAGTGCCCCCCTTTAAATGGCCCCCTTGCCTCCCTTACCGCTCCACGGGCGGCGACTTTTAGTATGTTGCTCGGGACACTCTCAGCTGTGACTGTGCTTTTTCAAAACTACACAATTTTTTTCTGCTGTCAATTTTTGGTCTTCGTTATCTGAATTGATACTCAGAACGCCATTTACTCCTACTTACCTCAAAATTATTAAAAACATGAAAAATAAAATCTTGTTATGTTTGTTACCCTTACGTAATCCCATTGTACATAATTACTACATAAGTAGAAAATATTTAGCCAGAATCCTTTTAATTACACACTCAGTTGATTTTACTATGGCAGAAAAGCATTTTTCACGAAAATGTGATATTTTATCTCCTATATTTTAAACTATTGCTCATACAAAGAAAATGTACGGGTCATTTTCGTAGGAAATTTTACGTAGATTAATTTTGTAATTGAAAATTTTTCACTAAATCCGATAGTTTTCACAATATTTAATAAAAACTGAAAAGTGCCCTCCCCACCTTTAAATGCCCTCTGCCCCCCATTCACCCACCACGGTCGGAGACTTATAGTACCATGTTCAGGACACTCTCAGCTATGACTGCTCATTTTCAAAACTACGCGATTTTTTTTTTATTCGTCAAATTTTGGCCTTCGTTTCTGGACTGTATAATAGTTATGACGTAGTTTCCCCCAATTTGCGGAATAAATTTTACTTTGCATTTATATTTTTCAATATATAGAGCAGTAAAATTTATACCTAAGTATAAATAAATAAATAAATAAATAAATAAATAACAAAAACCTTGACGAATTGGAAGAAAACATAACAATAAAGAGTTTGAGAAATTCAACGTTATAACAAAAATAAGTAAATAAACAGTCTTTTAACACAGAAAATGTCTTTGGATTGGAAATACAGAGAATATTCTTTAAGAATTATAATTCTTATTGAAATTCTCTTATTGACACGAATTTTATTCTGTAACGTTTAGATCAAAAGTATTTGTCAGTATTTGTTATATTACTATCACTTCAAAAAGTACAGTATGTGCCTTGTTTGTCTAGCAGTACAATACTTGCTGCTGATTTTAATTATTAACACTGTAAACGTAAACGTCTTAAATTCAGTTAAAAAGTGTCTTAAACGGGTGGTCCTTTTTTAAGTGAAAAAATGTCAAAAAATGGTTTTTTGAGACACCGTTTCGCATCTGAAATTAAGACATTGTAAATGTCTTAAAACACCGCCATGTTAGTCTTAAAAACACCGCTATTTTTAAGGCTTTTGTGATTCTGTTTTTCTGTTACAAATAGATTTTAGAATTTGCTAGAGCACAAATAAAATATCATTTAATAAAGACAAAAAAAAAAATCTTACTACCAAGAATGGACTCGAACCCAAGCCGCACTTGGAATCGGAAAGCTGGTGCCGGAAGTTCGTGTCTTTACTAATCATGCCACTGCAGAACACACACACACACACACACACACAAAAAAAAAAAAAAAAAAAAAAAAAAAAATCGATAAAATATTTTGCAATTTTACGTTTTAAGGGGACTTGACACACTTCACTTCGCACTACCGAAGGTTTCACAGAATACCTATTATTTCCGTTTATTATTTATAATTTGAACTATACTAGGTATTTCTATTCATTAAAAAATATATTTAGGCAATAATTCTTATGGGTTTTGATATATTTTTTACACATTTAAAACCTTTAAATCGCGTTTTCTCAGTTTGTACTTTGACATGAATTTGTAATTTTCAAAATAATAAAACTTCTAGAGATAATTGATGAAAAACTTAATATTTCTTTGGATGTTTCAAAGTGCCTACTTAAAAAAAAAAAAAAAAAAAAAAAAAAAAAAAAGTTGGTGATGGATTTTGAAATTTATTTATTAATTTTTGAGAAAAAAAAAAAATCCTTTTAATACTTTTTCTTTAAAGGTATTACAAAATACATTTCCCAATTATTTTAAGCAGGATGTATTAATCATCGAAAAAACAATTATAAAGTATTTTCTTAAATAGAAGTTGAAGTTTTAGCATTTTGAAAATCACGAATTTGGGAAAAATGCAAACTGAGAAAACGCTGTTTGAAAATTTCAAATATATATAAACAGAAACTGTGCCTATATATTTTATTGAATAAACCTAATAGAATTCAATTTCTAAATGTAATAAATAATTAAAAATCCCATCCCTGGATCAGAAAAATCTGATATTACTAAAATTTTTCAATTTTTTTTTCTTTTTTCCCCTTTATAAAAACAAATTTAAATCTTTGATAGTTTCATTATAATTTCAATTTTAGAAAATATTTTTTTTTATTTCTGCTGCAAAGTTAAAAATTCTTTTAATTAAATAAAATTATTATTATCTGGTTTTTTTTTTTTTTTTTTTTTTTTTTTTTTAACTTTATCTTAATATAACGTTTTAGTAGATGGCACCACTACTCTTGTTTTAAATAACAAATGGTGCAATGAGAAATCTTTTATTTTAAGATATTTTGAATGTCTAATTTTAAGATATATTTTTGTATTAAGATATTTTATATTAGTTCATTTCCAACCCATCAGTTTATTAAGATACAAAAAGGGTCTTAAATAAAGATACCTATTATGTCTAATCTGTTTTTCAGATATTTACGTGTCTTAAATACTTTTTCAGACATTTCTTTTTGTCTTACTTTAAGACTGCTTTATTTGCAGTGAATAAAAATACTCTAGCTTACTTTTTAAAACTTTTACATATAAGTGTTATTGAATATAATAAAAATATAAGACTACATGAATTCAGGCATTAAATAGATAAATTGTTTTTTTTATATTTTATATGCTTAAAAATAAATAAATCCATTACTTTTTTAAGCTATTTATTAGTAATCTCAATGCTTTGAAATGTGTCCTATTACGTGTTCTAAAAAAGGTTTTATTCATAAAGTGTCCTAAAAATGTTTTTATTTTTAAATATTTGAGTATTTAATATTAAATGTTTTACTTGGTGTACTACTATATTGTGCATGTTTTAACCAATAAGAAATTATTCACTAGGATTTTTAGTTTTCAATGCATTTTTTACATATCTTTGTGTGTGTTTTCTATAAAAGAGAGTAATCAGCTGTTAATTTCGCATAGCAAAGAAAAAAGTAAGGACATATTTTAAGTGCACAAAAAGAAAAGTGCCGATATATCTGAAATCTTGACTGGCTTTATAATTTTGGTTCAGTTAGGTATGAAGTCTTACCCCGACTTGCTTAAACTTCTTTTAAGCACACTGTCTGATCGAAAGGAACTTTTTTATGTACCAGATTAAACTTCTTTGTAAATACTTTGATTATAAATAGAAAAACTAAAAGTAATATTTCACTTAAAAACAGAGATTTATTAAACTTTCAATTTTTCTTTATGTTCTGAAAATTGAAAATATATATTGTATAATTTTTTTTGTTCTCGAGAACTGAAAATATATATCTAAAGATTAAAGAATAAACAGAAACATCAAATATAGTAATTCTATTAACTACATTAAATTTCTCGATAGAATCATAAATGTTTTGAATATGAAAGTATAAAATTTAAAATATAAAGTTAAAAAGAAAAATTAAAATGGATTTTGTTCATTAGATGACTTTCTAAATGAAATAAGAATTAAAAGAAAATTTTTAGAACTGGGTGTGACGCTGTGTTTTATCTTGTAAGTCACTGATAACTGCACTTTAAGTAATATATATATGTAATTAAAACTTTTCTTTATATAGGAGAAATTAATCAAATTAGCTTAATCTTGCATCATTTTGCACCTCAAAATCGATTATTTCCTATTAATGATACCCCTCGTCATAAAATAACAAGAAATACATCACAGTGTTTTCCATCCGTAAAGATGAATGCTGATCTTTTTTGCGCAACATCATATCTTCGAGAATAATTTTAGTAATTTGCAGTATAAGTCTAGGCGGCACCCCCAAGCATTTTTTTTTTATTAATCACTTATTTTTCCTTTCTTAATTACTTTTAATAGAATGTCAAACACAAATGCTTTAATACACTGTTAAAAA
This sequence comes from Salticus scenicus, assembly GCA_963930645.1. Taxonomy (NCBI): domain Eukaryota; kingdom Metazoa; phylum Arthropoda; class Arachnida; order Araneae; family Salticidae; genus Salticus; species Salticus scenicus. The sequence goes on along the minus strand of OZ005657.1, from coordinate 151,546,459 downwards.
TTTGGTGTTACTTTGAATCAAAATTTGGTACTAAAGTAGTTACCGATTTAGTACTAAAGTACCACCCGATGGTTTAACGTTTGGTAATTTTATTTGATAATTTTATATTGAACAAAATACTGGTATTGTGTTAAAAAAAAAAAAAAAAAAAATCAAAATTCAACCGAGACGTAGATTGAGCTGAAGCCACTCTGTCTCAAACCAAACACTCTGGTAATGTGCCACGCTTTATTGCTTGCCAGTTCTGTTTCGTTAATTTTGATAAGAGTCTAAATTTCTTGCAGGGTCTTATCTTGGCCCTTGGGTAAGTTTGTTGCACAAAATTTGTACTTTACCCTATGTTTTCCACTACGCTATTTAATTTAAGCTTGGTTTGGTTTCAATAGGAATTTTACTGATTAATACTTCCCTTGTGAGTAGATGTATGGTAGCTCCAAGTGTTTGTGTAATTAAATTCAATCGCGTGAGGTTGAACTATATTATGGTATTACTCCATATAGTGGTTCAAGTTTGAGCTGAAATTTATAACAGTGTAAAAAGAAAATAATAATAATACAGCGTAACCCCGCTTTCATACTTTCTAAGAAACGTAAATTATGGGAAAGTGTAAACAGCGCAGGAAATAAATTTTTACGTAGAACTATAAAAAAATAAATAATATTATATTGTTATTGATATACATTATAGTATTATATATCGGATAACAAAATTACTTTTGTAAAAGTCTAGTGACAAATGGTCATTTCCGTTTGGTATCCAAGAGTTGAAAAAAAGAAAGAAAAAATAGAAATGCAATAATATATATGTGTATAGTAAGTAATTTAAATTGTTTTTGTCTCTTATTGGATCTTAAGATGTATCGTAACATTTCTGTGCTAGTTTTAGCAATGTGTTAGAATCAGTTTTATTTTTGTTGTGTTGGTATTGACATGTATCTATCTATCTATCTATCTATCTATCTATATAATCATATATATATATATATATATATATATATATAGCTCAATATATATATAGCTCAACAAGGTTGAAAAGTGATAATGACTACGGTTCGTCTGTCTGTCCATCCGTCTTTCTGTCTGTCTATCCACGCTCTAACTCCCGTGAATATTCATGGAAATTCTTGAAACGGATATATGTTTTTTGAGTCAACTATCGGATGTTCCTTATTGAAAATGGAGTGACTAACTCGGCTAGCTTGTGTACACGAACACCCGAAAGTATTCCAAAACATTGTGTTTCATGAGAGGTATTTCTATAAACAATATTATAATACGTTTAATTTACGCAAATCTTAATAAAAGTGAAATATGTTCTTCAAGTTCCCAATCGAATATTTTCTATAGAAAATGGAGTAAATATCACCAATAGTTTGTATACAGGGACACCCGAAAGCCGAAAGTATGTCAAAGCATTGCGTTCTGTGAGAGATATTTCTATAAACAAATTTTAATTACTTTGCATAAATCTTAATGAAATTGAAATATGTTATTCATATGCGCGCACACACACACACACACACACAAAAAAAAAAAAAAAAAAAAAAAAAAAAAAATGTTTTCTATAATGTACAGCGCGATTAGCATTAGGTTTATAGGGCACACAAAAATATTCAGTTACATTAAGGGTTATTATTGGAAATTTGCTGGAATTGAAATTTCTTTTACATTAAGCGTTTTTAATAATTTGTAACAATTTTTAACTGTGAATATGATTTCCATTTCCCTATTTGTCTGTCTGACTGTTCATCTGTATGTCTGACCCTCTGCCCGCACCCAGCGTCCGTAAATATTTTCAGAATTTTTAAAAAATCATATATGTTATTCAGGTTTCTATAGAATGTTTCTTATTTAAAATGACATTAATAGATCCTCTACAATTGATTTGTGTTCATTAACGCCCCAAAAATGCCATAGCAATGCGTTTTGGGACAGACATTCTTATAAATCACATTTAAATAACTTTCTACTTTAAAAATCATAAAGAAATTCACATTTATTGTCAGTATTCTAAAATAATGTTCCGTATAGAATATGATATGATTAACCTTCAGATTTACAGGGTTACACTAAAATATTCGGATACAGTAAGGGCTGCATTTTCTTTTGCGTTATGTATTTTTAAAACTTTCCAAAGAATTTTAAGTGTGATTATGAAATCAAATACTGTATGCTTTTTAGTCCTTCTGTCTGTCCGTTGTGTGATAACGTAAGCGAATAACACTGAAATTTATACGATAGAAGATGTACGTACAGTTGGAAAGTGTTAATAATAAAGTGTTAATAATGCGTACCGGATCATTTTTCGCTCTTTTTTTTATTTACCTTCTTAATTTGAACTTAATTCTTATGCCAACTTCACCACCCAGTTTAAATTTTAATTCATCAGAATCCAAATTATTATTAGTTGTTGTGGGATAAAACGTTTATGATAGTTAAACCAAATCATTAAAAGTGTAGGACCCCTATGACAACTTTTAAATATTTGCGGCGTGTTGGCGATGCCTTTTAATTTATTTCATCATTTATTCATTTTGGCATGAGTTACTGTAACCGAATAACTAACGCCATTTATACCATTTTCAACAGGAAATTTGCCTTAGTGAACCTAAATACATATATCAGTTTCAATGGATGGTAAAAATGTTTTCGAAAATCAGAGCACAAGTAAATTAATGAAATAAATTTTTTTTGTTCATTTTTTGGAAAATATAAGGAAAAAAAAAAAAGAAATGAAAAATTACTTGAACGTTTACTATGGTGCACCAGTGGCCCAGAGGTTCTGCTCTCAAAGCTGGATGAAGAAAAGTGCCACGTTTGATTCCAGGTCAAGTACGTCGGCATAGTCACAAAGAGTTTTCATTGGTTTTCTTCAAAATAATTCGCGTAAGTACGAACTAGTAATCGTTAGAAAGTCTTCCTGAAGAGCTTTTCTTCCAGAGCCAGACCCTAGCGTATTCTATCGCCTTTAACCCTTACAACCACAAAAATAAATCAACCACAACATTCAATACGATTCAGAGTGATACACTGCCATTACTTTCATTACACACTATTAAATATGCATTATAAATCCAATTTTATTGAAAAAGAAATCTTAAAATGGTCGAATGATAGTTATGATACATAGTAAATTTAAATGAAGACTAAGTTGTATTGTAATTATCACAGATGTTGTCTACTATATATATCTATTATCCCCATGTTATCGACAATAGATTTTTGATGCATAAAAAAAAAAAAAAAAAAAAAAAAATTGGCATCAGCCATTACCGGGTATTGAAACTCGCCAATAGTAATAGAATAGAATGTTGATGAATTTTGAAAATGCCGAAATATTGCATGGGTTTTAATTGTTGTAATAAATATATGAAAAGGAATGGGATAAGTTTTCACCAGTAAGTTATATTTCACTAATTTATAAAAAAATATAATTTTTATACTCAGTTGCTTTTTTATTATTATGATATAAATACTGTTATGATATTTAATGATTTTTTTTTTTTTTTTTTTTTTTTTTTTTAGTGTCTCTGTATACAAACCAAAAGCGGTATTTGCACAGTTTTCAATAGGGAATATCCTAAGCATATATCAGTTTTAAAGAATTCCATGAATATATTTACAGGAGTTAGAGCACGGACAGACAGACCGAAGTCATTAACACTTTTCAACTTTGTAAAAACAAAATAAGTATTAAAAACAAAATAGATGCAATTAAATTTTTCCTAAAGGAAATAGTATATGGAAACGATAAAATTCTTTAAATGTCGTTATTTATTCAAAGGTAAAAAAAGAAAAAAAAATCTCTTGCGAGTCACTCACACGGCTTTCTCTTACCCTGCATTTGAATACTATAAAGAAATATTGCAGATTGAGGCCTAAGATCAGTAAGATAAGTTAATAAAATTCAATTTAGTTTAATATAATTTAAAACAGGTTTAAGAATTATATATATATATATACTAGCAGGCTACGCCCGCTTCGCTGGTCACTATATTTAAATGAATTTTTGAAAGAATTGAATTAATATTTATTTTTTTACACCACATTCTTGAAAAAACCAAAAAAAAAAAAAGAAAAGAAAATGAAATTGCTCCAAACTTCGCTTAGGGTACCCGCTGTCTACGGCAGCTTTTTTCCCGCCCGCACTGCATCAGGTCTAGATTTCCCGTGACTGTAGAAAGATCTTTTCCGGGCACTTCAATCTGGATATTTATCGACGGTAGGGGGGATCTGCTACAATTTAAGAACTACGATTTTAAAGATGACTGTATCTCAGCATCTATTAAATATTTTAGTTTTGAACCATGTATTTTATAGCCCATGCTATTTACACTTTATTACAATTTGATTCCGACCAATGAAATAAAATAAAACAAAACAAAAAGTTGATTAAAAAATAAATATAACATATAAACAAATAAATTTTAATCATTTTAATCCTTTTTACTACGTATATACTACTATTTTTCCCGATAAATACTGTAAATTAAAAAAATTAACAAATAAAAGTTTTTTCTTTTAAAGGAATTAATTAAAAATTGAAAAATAAGAAGTTGTTCTACTATAAAAAATTAAATATAACTGTTATAAATTTTTTCTGCTGCATTACGATTAATAAATATAACAAATTAAAAAAAAAAAAAAAAAAATTCGCCTTCAAATGAATGTATTCAATAAAAATAAGTTGCGTAATAGCCGTTGCTAAGATACGCAGACGATAGAAGCAAAATAATAAATCTATGAAAAATGAAGCATTAAAGCCAATATTTAAAATCGAAAAAACTTTAATTTAAAAAATTCAAATTCGAAATTCGAAAAAATCTCGATGAGGTGCACACATGCATGGTCCCAGGTACCTATATGCCAAATTTGGAAGCTCTGCGATCAGTAGTGTGAGCACCAGAGCGCAGATACACACACAGACACACACACAGACACACACACAGACACTTCTCTTTATTTATATAGATGAAGATGATGAGGTCATTTTATAGTAAAATTATCCATTATAGCATATATTATATTTCACTCCTCCATAAAAATTAATTTTAAAATCGTCTGCTTCTTTTATACTTTTATTTTAATAGAATTTTAATATAATTTAATTTATATATTAGTCATTTTAGCATTTTTATCCTAAGTAGCATTAGCAATAATATATATCACTTCTCCATTAAAATTTATAAGACCCTACAATAAAATTAATTTGTGCTTAATATCAACTCTACGAAAATTTTTATCAATCGCTTCCAAATTTTGACCTAAGGTTCAAATCTCAATCCTGTGGGTATTTACATCAGCTACAACGTTTTCGTCTTTATTCGTAAATAATAATTTAACTGTATTAAATAGTTTACTGGAATATAATTCAACGTATAACTTAGTCACAGCAACGCGTGACCGGGTCTGCTAGTTGAATTATACGAAATTTATTAATAGGTTAAAAAGTTGAAGATTCTTTGTGTAGATGGCAGCACCAAATATATTTCAGCTTTCATTTCAACCCAGTCGAAAGGTATCGACATCTGTTAGAATCATTTGGAGTTAACAGATAATTGTGACTGTCAAATAATAACAGACAAATAATTAGCAATAAATTAAAATTGCGACTATAATTTGAGATTTAAACTATCCTATCTCTCAAGTTGGATCGAACTGCACATGGTGTGCGAATTTTATTATAATCGGTTAAGTGGTTTAGCAGTCCATTGAAGATAAACATTGTGACACGAGATTTATATATATTAATATATATATAATTCTATGTCAGAAAAGTTGCCACCCTCCTCAACCCCTGTTTAATTATAGTGCCTACATTTATTTAAAACAAAATTCAAGTCTGTTATTGATTTCCTTGAAACGCGTATATCTTTATCAACTTTTCAAGTGGCAATTAGATATGAAATCCAAAGTGCCAAATTTGAATTTCCTGCAATTATTTGCTGTAAAATTGCTGATAATTCATATATATATACAAATCAACCACTAAAAATTTGACTTTCGTATTCATGAGGCTCAAAACATGATATTATAGAGAAAAAAATTGATCCACAAAAACTACTTAGTTTACAATATGGGTATGAGAAACTAATTTTCCGTCCCGTGTCAGCAGTGTTCTTCGACATAAAAAAAAAAAAAAAAAAAAAAAAAAGCAGCAAAATATTTTCATCATTTACGCCTGCTTAATAGAAAAAATGTTTAGCTTAATTTTGGGTAGCCATGTAATTGTTTATAATTTATATACACATGATATCGTATACGTAAATTTAGTGTTACATGTAAAACACGAGTAACACAAAATTAAATACACTTCCAGCAATTCCCAAGTGTAGCTCCAATATATCCAAATACTCTGGGTAACCCTGTAAATGAATGATGAATGATTACCATACCACAATCTACACAAAACATGCTTTTATGCATATAAAAAATATGTTCATTTCATTTTGTTTAGGGCTGTCTGTAGATGTCACACTGTACTTGTGAAAAATTTCGCTCGTAGACGTAATGTATTTCATTTCTCCTGGATGACCCTGTACACAAACAATTCGTCTGATCTCAACGAATAGTTTAGTGTAGCATCTCTATATGATACGGTTTTAGAATACCGAATTTGATATGCGAATTTGAGGTATGCTAATAGCATACACACACACACACACACAGAGAGAGAGAGAGAGAGAGAGTCCATCCGCTAAAAGTATGATTTCTGAATTCAGGGGATTTCAAAACGTGTACATATAATAAAAGCTAAATTTCAGGAGTTTGACTCAAAAACAATACTTTCTCTATAACATTTATATGGGTAAGTGAAAGTATAAGAAAATGAAATTGAAAATTCACTTTTTAGTACATAAATTATTCATAAATTTTATTTGCTAACTTATGAGTATTCTCGTGTGTATTCATTCGGAGAAAGACATACATTACAGGTTAAAACAGTTGTCTTTCCCTGAATGAAAAAGAATTTTTTTCCCTTGCGCTAGTCAATATGTGCCTTAACACAAAATCTATTGTAATTACAATTGTTCACTTTTGACACTACCCTCAAGACTTGGCAAAAAATTCTAGAATTTTCAAATTGCAATAACTCAGCGAAATTTCCACTTAGAAGGATGATTTTTAAATATTTTTCTTCTTAGACTAAGGAGAATAGTTTTCTAAGTATAAGTCATATGATAGGAGGGGCTGTATAAAAATTAAATTTCGTATTTTAATATGTATACAGCCCCTTGTACAAAAAAATGGGATATCTGAAATCTACTCTTAATCTGTACCCTTTTTTTAATTGGAGGCATGTTTCTACATTTCTTAGCTTATGAGATAATCGCTGTATCATCTAATTTGAATCACTCAGTATATATATTGTTACGAAATTGTAAATAATTGTGTTTATTTTTGTATAAATTCTTTCAAAGAGGCTTAGTAAGTTGATAAAGTGCTAATTTTGTGCATTTCTAGTCGTTTTAGCGTTGAAATAGCCTTATTTTCCCTTAAAAACGCATTAAAAAGCCCCAGTAATGCACGTAATGGATTTGGCGCCAAATTTGGCGACTTTTTCCCACCTTGGCGATTTTTTTGGCGACCTTGGCGAGAAAATCCTTATATGGGATATACCAAATATGGAAGCTGTAAGTTGATTGGTTGACCACTTTCTAGAGTTTTCTCGAAAAATCTGGGCTCCATGGAACAGCATATAAGGAGCGCTTCCTCGCCAAGGGCAGTTCAGTTCAGTTCAGTTCAGATCTCAGCCAGCGTCGCTAGTGATTGCATTGCTCTTAAGCCTCTTTGAGAGAGACTTGCTTCAAGTGTTATTGGTATACAGTTTGTACTGTGGATTTGCTATTGACAGCTGTTGTTTAAGCTGTGGTTACTGCTTGAATTGAAGCTGATAATTGGTTTATTGACCTGTATTTTTCTGGAACTTTCTGTGAATAAATTACTGAATTTTTGTACGTTTGGCCTTTCATTCTCAGACAACTCACGAACCCCCAAGTACGCAACATTTCTGGTGTCAGGAGCGGGATTGTCTGTGAATGGTGATAACGAGGGCTATGGAGCAAGAGATGAAAAAACTTCTAGAAGCCTTAGCTACCCAGATAAATGAAATGAAAGCCGGACAGGAAAAGATGGAAACCGGATTGATAGAGAAAATGGAAACAGGACTGGAAAAGATGGAAACTGGACAAAAAGAGTTGAAAGACGGTTTGACTGAAGAAATGAAAGTAGCACAAGAGAAAATGGAAACATCGCAAAGAGAATTGAAAGACGGTTTGACTGAAGAAATGAAGCATATGAAAAGCAGTTTGGGTGAAGTTCAGGAAGAAATTAAATCTAATCAAGATGAGATGAAGAGAGAGCTTTCAACGGTGAAAGAATCAATCGAGGGTAAATTAACGGTGATGGAAAATAGAATGGATGGAATAGAAGAGAAAGTTATAAAGATAGAAGAAAATTTTGAAGAGAAAGTTATAAAGATAGAAGAAAATTTTGAAGAGAAAGTTTTGAAAATTGAAGAGAGTTTTGAAGAGAAAGCTATGAAGATAGAAGAAAATGTTATGAAAGTAGAAAGGAATTTTGAAGAGAGTGTTACGAAAATAGAACGGAGTTTCGAGGAGAAAGTTAAAGAAAATTTTGATCAGGAACTGAAAGGAAGGTTTTCAGAGATAGAAGGTAAACTGAAGAGAATGGAGGAAGATCTTGAGAGAAAAATGAGAGAAGAGTGGAGCGGAGAGGTAATAGGGAATGAACTGCAGAGCAAGATTCGGAATCTCGAAGAAAAGTTAGAATCCAAGCCCCAGGAAACTGAAAAGAAAGAGAGAAGAAGCCAGAATCACGAATTTATTAAGCTATCTACCTACGACGGCAGTTCCTCCTGGCATGTATATAAGACGCAGTTTTCCATCGTAGCTGAAGCTAACGGCTGGGACTCTACCGCAAAGTCGGTCCACTTAGCAGCAGCATTACGGGGAGATGCAGCCGAGATACTGAGAAATGTTTCTAAAGAAGAAAGGAACGACTTCGAGGCCTTGACTAGAGCACTGGAGCTACGGTTTGGAGAGAAGTGTTCTAAGGACTATAGTCGCCTCCAGCTAAAGTCCCGTTACCAGAAAACGGGCGAAAGTTTGCAAGAGCTGGCAGCGGACATTCAGAGATTGTCACACCTAGCATTCTCAGACTGCCAAGCTGACACTCGAAACGACTTAGCTCTTCAGTACTTTATCGATGCTGTTCGGGATCCAGAAATTCAAAAAGCGCTGAGACTCTCCAACATCAGAGACGTAGAATCAGCTTTAGGCTATGCACTTAGGATAGAGGCAGCCCAACAAGCCTCCCGTAAAGACCGCCATACCATAAGAGCAGTCTCATTAAATGATACGCCTGCTGATGAGAATGAAATGAAGAGAAGTTTCGCAGAGATCTTAAAGAGATTGCGCAACCTGGAAAATAACATACAAATAAAGGATCGGAAGATAAAGTGCTGGGGCTGTGGAGGGGATGGTCATGTGAAGAGGAACTGCCCCGTACGACCAACTATAGGAAATCACCCGGCTTCACCATCACTGCAGGGAAACTAAGAGGAGGCCATCTCGCGGGGCGGAGGTTGCCTAAAATTAAAGAGCCCCAATTTACAGTATTTCATGTTTCATCGATGAGTGGCGGCGATAACGGACTTCACGTCTATGGCCAAGTCAACAACGCCACCTGCCGGATGATTCTGGACACAGGAGCCAACGTGACCATCATTAGAACGGATTTGGCTCAAGAACTAAAAGAGAAGATCATCTGGACGCCGCCCTGCGTTAAACTCCAGACTGTGACCGGAGACGAAATCAAAATATATGGAAAAATGAACTTGACCATCACTTTTGGAAATGCCAGTTACCATCATATGGCATATGTGGCTGACATAAGAGATCCTCTAATCATTGGAATTGATTTCCTAAGAAAATTTAACTTCAAATTGGACTTCAAGAATAATGAACTGCATTCGAGTTCGGAAGACATAGCTGTGTTCAATACTGAAAATCAAGACATTCAGCAAATTTGCCAGATAACAGCCAAGTCGGAAGTTTCCATCCCCCCACACACAGAGACAATAGTTTCAGGAACCCCTCCTACCAAGCAATTCTTCCGCTATGGACTGATTGAATATCCGAATATAGACAATAGCCCAAGAGGAGTTCTGGTAGCTTCATCTCTGGTGGATCTCTCCAAGAGTACTATTCCTGTGAGAGTCGCAAACATCAGCGATAAGGTCCGGACAGTGAAGAAGGATGAGGTGTTAGCAACCTGCACTCCTGTTACATGCATCAACCGTCCCACGCAATCAACAGCATCCAAGTCTTCAGAACAATTAATAACGGAATTACTAAAGAATGCAGAGTTGGGAAAGGAACAGAGGTGTGCTGCGGAGAAGCTACTCCAAGAATTTAAAGACCTGTTTTCTCGAACACCTGAAGACGTCGGGAGAACGAACATCACCCAGCACAGAATTGATACAGGAAATCATCCTCCAATCAAACAACATCCAAGAAGACTTCCATTTGCTAAACAGGAAGAGGTCACTGAACTTCTAAGTGAAATGCAGCACAATGATGTCATCGAGCCATCAACGAGTCCTTGGGCCTCTCCCATAGTACTGGTGCGGAAAAAGGATGGTTCAACAAGATTTTGTGTGGATTATCGTCGTTTGAATGACATCACGAAGAAAGACAGTTACCCTCTTCCCAGAATTGACGACACATTAGACACACTTGCTGGCAATAAATGGTTCTCGACGTTGGATCTGAAGAGCGGTTACTGGCAAGTAGAATTACATCCTGATGATCGTGAGAAGACTGCATTCACCACGGGACAAGGACTGTGGCAATTTAAAGTTATGCCATTCGGATTATGTAATGCACCTGCCACCTTCGAACGCCTGATGGAGACAGTGCTAAAAGGACTTTCCTATGAAGCCTGTCTGGTGTATTTGGATGATATTATCATTGTGGGGCGCACCTTTGAAGACCATCTACGAAACATCCGAAAGGTGCTGGAGAAACTCAGAATGGCTAACCTCAAATTGAATCCAGGCAAGTGTAACTTGTTCCGTCGTGAAGTGAGCTACCTCGGCCATATCATCTCTGCCGAAGGTGTGAGAACTGATCCTGAGAAGATCTCTGCAGTCGAGAACTGGAGTCGCCCTGAAAATGTACACCAACTACGAAGTTTCCTGGGGTTATGCACTTACTACAGGAAGTTTGTCAAGGGTTTCTCAAATATTGCCAGACCACTGCACAAGCTGACGGAAGCCAAACAGAAGTTCCTGTGGACAGATGAATGTGAAAAAGCGTTCAAGCGACTTAAAGAGGCCTTAACATCATCGCCTATCTTGACATATCCACAGCCCGACAGACAGTTCATACTTGATACAGATGCCAGCCATGAGAGTGTCGGTGCTGTTCTGTCGCAGGAAATTGATGGTCAAGAACATGTCATTGCCTATTGGAGTAAATGCCTGTCTAAACCGGAGCGAAATTACTGTACCACCAGGAAAGAGCTACTCGCCATCGTAAAAGCCATAGAACATTTCCATCATTACCTCTATGGCAGAAGATTCCTGCTCCGGACTGACCATGCATCTTTAACGTGGTTGCTCCAGTTCAAGAACCCGGAAGGACAGATTGCCAGGTGGATACAACGCCTCCAGGAATATGACTTCGAGATACGTCATCGTAAAGGGACTCTACATGGTAATGCAGATGCCTTGTCACGGAAGCCCTGCTCGGAAAGCTGCAAGTATTGCTCTAGAGCCGAACAGAAATATCTGCCGATAAATCCGGTTGCCTGCCAAGTTACTGTCTCAACACCATCAGATCAAGATCCCGATCCATGGAGTGACGAAGAACTTAGAAAATCCCAGTTGGAAGATCCTGACATAAAGCCAATATTACAGCTGAAGGAGACGACCAGCAACAGACCTACCTGGCAGGGCATTTCCAGATTTAGTCCCATTACGAAAAGTTATTGGGCACTTTGGGACTCTCTTCATATCAGAAACGGCGTATTATGCAGAAAGTGGGAATCTGATGATGGGAAAAGCTTCAGATGGCAGATTTTATTACCAAGATCAAAAATTCCAGCTGTTTTAGAACAACTGCATAGTAGCTCTACCGGAGGCCATTTTGGGGTAATGAAGACTCTGCAGAAAGTTCGGGAGCGCTTCTACTGGTGCAAGGCAAAGGAGGATGTGGAGAAATGGTGTAAATCCTGTGATGCTTGTGCGGCACGTAAAGGCCCGCAGAAACGAAGTCGAGGGAGACTGCAACGGTATAACGTGGGAGCACCATTTGAACGAATTGCAATCGACATCTTGGGTCCTTTGCCACGGACCTCCAGTGGAAATAAATACATCCTCGTCGTGATGGACTATTTCACCAAGTGGCCTGAGGCATATCCCATTCCCAATCAAGAGGCATGCACAGTCGCAGAGGTCGTAGTGCAGCAATGGGTGTCAAGGTACGGCACGCCCCTACAACTTCATACCGACCAAGGTAGGAACTTTACCTCTGATGTTTTCAAAGGACTGTGTCAACTACTCGGCATAGACAAAACCCGGACAACACCCTTACATCCCCAGTCGGACGGCATGGTCGAGAGGTTCAATCGTACCATCCTGAATAACCTCTCCCTTCTAGTATCAAGGAACCAGCAAGATTGGGACTTGAAGTTGCCATTGTTCCTGCTGGCTTATCGAAGTGCTGTCCATGAAACCACCGGCTATACTCCAGCCCAGATGCTGTTCGGACGTGAACTTCGTCTCCCTTGTGATCTCCTGTTTGGTTGTCCACCCGATGCGCCTTCATCGCCCGAGGAGTACATCCAAGATCTCCAGGCACGATTTGAAGACGTACACAACTTTGCTCGGGAGCGGATTAACATGGCAACGGAGAAAATGAAGACAAGGTACGATCTAAAGGCTACGCAACATGAGTTTCAGGAAGGAGAGAAGGTCTGGTTGTGGAATCCTGTTCGACGCAAAGGACTCTCTCCCAAGTTACAGTGCAGCTGGGACGGACCATACACAGTCTTAAAAAGGCTGAATGATGTAGTGGTGCGGATCACTAAAACACCTTCATCAAAACCGAAGGTGGTGCACTATAATAGGCTAGCCAAGTACCACAAGTAACGGTAAAATTAAAATTTAAAATGTAAATACTTGTAAAATTTGCGCATGCGCACTGTAAATATTTGTATATAAATATTTGTACATATTTGTGAATTTTGTAAATATTTCCCACTTAATTTATATTTCTATGTTATCTTTATGTGCAACTTAGTTTTTGTGTTTTAGATTGTGTAAATTTGTTTAGTTTCGCCTCTTGACCAAGGGTTGCACTGCCCGGGACGTGCAGTCCTTGGGAGGGGGGCAGTGTTACGAAATTGTAAATAATTGTGTTTATTTTTGTATAAATTCTTTCAAAGAGGCTTAGTAAGTTGATAAAGTGCTAATTTTGTGCATTTCTAGTCGTTTTAGCGTTGAAATAGCCTTATTTTCCCTTAAAAACGCATTAAAAAGCCCCAGTAATGCACGTAATGGATTTGGCGCCAAATTTGGCGACTTTTTCCCACCTTGGCGATTTTTTTGGCGACCTTGGCGAGAAAATCCTTATATGGGATATACCAAATATGGAAGCTGTAAGTTGATTGGTTGACCACTTTCTAGAGTTTTCTCGAAAAATCTGGGCTCCATGGAACAGCATATAAGGAGCGCTTCCTCGCCAAGGGCAGTTCAGTTCAGTTCAGTTCAGATCTCAGCCAGCGTCGCTAGTGATTGCATTGCTCTTAAGCCTCTTTGAGAGAGACTTGCTTCAAGTGTTATTGGTATACAGTTTGTACTGTGGATTTGCTATTGACAGCTGTTGTTTAAGCTGTGGTTACTGCTTGAATTGAAGCTGATAATTGGTTTATTGACCTGTATTTTTCTGGAACTTTCTGTGAATAAATTACTGAATTTTTGTACGTTTGGCCTTTCATTCTCAGACAACTCACGAACCCCCAAGTACGCAACAATATATATATGTAAAATGTTAATTTAAAAATCGAAGTTTTACAACTAATTTTAAATTACTACTTCTTTTTTATGTTTTAAAAATTTGTCTTGATTATTTTAATGTCGCTAATAGTAATATATTGAACAAATTTAAGTAGAAAATTTTAATTAATGCTATTCATTTTTAAATACATAAATTTACGTGCGATTGTTGAAAACCATCATGCATGATTACACATATTAATAATTTAAAAAAAAAGTATTTAGAACAATAACAAATCCGATCCTTAAATCTCTTACATATGATATAACGTTTATTTAAAAAAAAGAAAAGAAAAATCTGAAGATGCATGAACTGTGATAAATGAGTTAAAAAATTTGATTTAAAAGTCAAAACAGAAGACAGATGTTTATTAAAAAAGCTGTAGCAGGCGCTCTAATGAGAATATATATGTCTGGAAATTTGCCAGATTGTACTATAAGATATGCAGATGGCTTTAATTTAAAAAACTCAATATTAGTATTTTTGTCAATTTTCAAAATTTCAGAGGTGCTAATTTCGAAATTAAGAAGGCAGAAGAATGTAAATTAAAACAATATTTTTAAATTAAACTCTAAATATATCTTTAGCAAGGGTATGCAGAACAAAAATTTAATACTTTGAATAAAAAAGTTTGTTTCAAATGAAAATGGACCAGACAACTACTGAAATCAGAATTGGTAGGTTAGCAAGATTTTACCCCATTAAAAAAAAAAAAAAAAAAAAAAAAAATGTTTATTAATTTCATATGTGGGAGAGTGCTTACATTTTTCCATGTCCACATGTCAACGCGTATTATTATAAATAACTAGGAAATAACTATGAAACATATGTGTATTTTACATTGGCTAAATGTTTGTTTCATGTATTGCAAAGCTTTATATGCATCTTGGAATGCACTTATACAATTAATAAAAGATTAGAACAAAAATATTTTATACTGCTCTTTACGTTATAATTAATTTCCCAGTTTGTTTTCGGCCAACTCTGATTTAATTTTTCTGGTTTTGATACCGCATGTTAGGTATGAAATATTTGCTTGCAGTTATTTAAAGTTTAATGTTTTACTATCAAAACAATTGTACATAAGTAATATATAATATGAAAATACGAATATTTAGTTTATTGTTATTCATGGTTTTTTTTTTATGTGTGATGCTTTGTAAAACAATCTCCTATGTGTAAAAATGGCTTCCTATCATACACATATAATTTCAAAGCACTTTTTTAATAAATCCCTTCCCACTAATTTGTTTTATTAACGGTATTAACGGCCCTCTTCACTCACCGTCGCCGGAAGCCCGAGCCAATGTTAATCAATGGGGAAATTTTCTTTACAAATAACTTATTAACTAATACATATTTTTAAATTCTGTTTTCACATTCAGAAAATTCCCAACTGTTAAATTGACGGACCTTTTTTAAAAATGTAATTTTTCAATTTTTAATATTTTATTTCAAAATTGCAAAATGAAAAAATTTCACATCTTGAAAATTCGTATTTTGCAGCTTCAAAATAAAATATAAAAAAATAATATTTTAGAAAAGGTGCGTCAATTTAACAGCTGGGAACTTTCAGAATGTGAAAACAGAATTTAAAAATATGTATTAGTTAATAAGTTATTTGTAAAGAAAAATTTCCCATTGAATAACATTAGTTTCGGCTTCCGGCGGCAGCGAGTGAAGAGGGCCCTTAAGTGTCCCGCTAGAGGTGACTTAAGAGTTTTAGGTAAAAATAGTTTTGTCACGTCAAAGATGACCTCAGTGGAAAGGGTTAAATATCATTACCGAACAGAAAACAGTATTTAATTATCAGCTAAGCAAACATTATGGATGATTAATCAGAATTTTAAATATTTCGCTATTAAATTTATATATGCACAAATTATCACTATTAAAAATTTTAACAGAAAAACTACTATAAATATTAAACATAAGTCTTACATAAAATTACAGCAAAAAGGAAATGAAGATGGAAAATAATCTATCCTCACGATCAAACATTAACAAAGAGGAATTAAAAGGAAGAGAGAGAGAAAGATTTGCTCAAACTGCAGGAATATTTCTTCAAGGTCGATCATCTCTGCAATGAGCTAAAAAAAAAAAAAAAAAAAAAAAAAAAAAAAAACAATAGTTTGAATCTATAGTAAGCTATTTTAAGCTAATAGTATAGAGACGACTTTAGTCGCAATTTAAAAATTAAGACCGTCTAATGAAAAACAAATAAATTTGAAATTAAAAATAAAGGAAAATATGAAATATGAAAATTACAGAAACGGAGCTATGTAAGAAATATTTAACTTTAAAACTTCTTCACACACCTTAAAAAAAAAAAAAGAAACACTGCCAGTTTCTAAAAGACATGGCCTCTCTTCTTCAGGTGCAAAAAACTTGTCCTATTACCTCTGAGGCTAAAACAAGACTAAAGGCAGGAAAAAACCCAAGGGAGGGGGGGAGAGAGCAATACAACCAGCCAAAAGAACAGCAGCATGCAACAACCAATCAGAAATGGACTCAACCAAAGAACTGGAGACAAGAAGAACAAACACGAAAAGGGGGAAGGGAATTTATTCATTTAAATATTTTAATACAATTTTATTTATTTATTTATTTTTATAAAATGTAATAACGTTTTTCGCAGACAAATGTTCAGAAAATCTCATACAAAATTGATTATAATATTCCCAGTTTTTATTTTTTAAGTGAATAAATGCTAGTTATAGTTAGACATATTGATATATAAAGCTAGTTATATTGATGTTAATTATAGTAAATAAATTAAAATCAACGGTAAAAATATTCAGATAAACGTAAACGAAGTGTGATACTACATAGAGCATAGAGTTTATACTAAAGCCAAAAAAAAAAAAAAAAAAAAAAAAAAAAAATATTTTTTAAAGTCAATTAATACCTATTTTTCTTTTTAAGAAATAAATATTAGAAAGAACTCCTGATTTTTTAACGGAATTATAAATTTCAATATAGCTCATTACCTTAAACTTATTATTGGTGCGGATTTAACGAATCAATTATATTTTATATTAAAATAATTTCAAAATTATTATTATTATTATTATTATTATTATTATTATTATTATTTAAGAACAAATACTAAGATCCCTTATTATAGTGTAACTATATAATTTCCATAACATTGTCAAATATATATATATATCGGCAAGTAAGCTAACAACTGTTTTTATCTTTTTCAAATGAAAGTTTGAAAAGAAGTTATAACAATATATCTACTGACATCATCATGCAGTTAAAATTATATATATATATATATATATAAATAATAATAATAATAAATAATAAATAGAATTATTCCTCTTACAAAAAGTCATGATTCATCTATATTACATTGAATTCACAAATAAATTAATGTTCGTTAAGTTTCCCCTCTTTCCTAATAACATAAAATAGATTTTTATCTGTTCCCTCTTGTCTGAACATATTTTCTTTTTACTGAACTGCTATCAGACCAACGGGATGTTAAGAAAAGCGGCAGCGCGTCCCTTCATTTCAAGCAGAACAGATTGTCTTCTAATGGCCCGCAGAGAGACAGACAGACAGACAGTTACCAAAGAAAAATTAATGCCATCGATTCCTCCCAAGGACGAAGGGGCCACACGGCAGCCACATTTAAATCAATTCTACTAATGTCGCTAATGTGTGTTTTCATTCTGTTCCCTTTTTCAAGTGATTATTTCCTTATAGTAAATTTTGTGCTAAAAGTATTATTCACAAGTGTCTATCTACCTGTTTGAGCATTTTGTACTTAATAAAGATCATTGCTCCTAAAAGATAAAAAGTAGTAAGATAAGTTTATTTCTTTTAGTTCGGAGAAATGTCAGCGCAGATCTTTTATAATATGAAGTTTATGATGATTTTGAAAGAACTGGAAGTGAATGAAAGTTTTAAAATATTCGTTCGGTACCGTGTATCATTTTAATTCATTTTCATATTAAATATTTAATATATATATATATATATATATATATATATTCAGATATATATATATATATTAAGATAAATTCTTAAAAGAAGATTGCGTCTTAAGATTTTTATATATAATATAGATATAATGGAAAATATCATAATGCTGTTTATAAAATTAATTCATTAAAAAGAAACAATTGTAATACTTTGTCCTTTAAAGTTGCGCGTATTTCATTTTTGCAGTGGTCATCTAAAGAATAACATTGCACTTAACTTTAAAGTTCAGTAGCAACATTTTAATTTTATAAAATTATAAAATTTAACCCAACAAATCAGGGGTGCAAATTTTCATCAATTTGGAAAAATGTGTGCAAGTTATTTAAAAAAATATATATATATATCATTCTAGGTTAAAAATAAACGCTGACTTATTTTGATATAACTTCCAATAAAAATTTATATATTTCACTACTTTTTTATTTTATGCGAGTTTTTCAAGTGCTTATGATTGTATGTGAGCGTGCGTTCGCAAAGACAAGGGGAATTCGACCCACGCAGAGGTTTGAAAAAAAAAAAAAAAAAAAATCTTTGAAAAAAATTTCGCGCATTTCTGTGTGAATTCGGATGACGGTTGAGGGGCTTTAGCGCAGTACTAGAGCTATGCAGTTCGGTCTGGGTTTCACGGTCTGGCTTCGGTCAGTGGCAGATCCAGAACTTAACTTTTTTTTTTTTTTTTTTTTTTTTTTTTGGGGGGGGGGGGGGGCTAAGATTTTTCAAGATGTTATTCCAGATCAATGAAAAGTTTACAATTGTAATATTCAATAGTGAATGTCAGTACTTTTGTGTGTGTGGGGGGGGCTTCAGCCCCCTAGTACTCCCCCCCCCTCCTTAGATCCGCCACTGGCTTCGGTCTGGGTTTCACGGTCTGAGTTTGGTCTTCTCGCTAAGGTCTGGGTCTTATGTCTATGAGTGGTCCAGAGATAGGCATTATAATTTTTATGTTCCGCGGAAGAGATCGTTTTCCCGTTTCGGTAACCATCAGAGGTATTATTTTTTGCGGAAAACGGAGGACATTACGGCTACGACGGATTTTACGTGCACTAGCCGCCATTAATGTGCACAACGGTCTTTATCTGGCTCGAGCATCGAACCCCAATCCTCCGATAAAACACTTGACCTTCTATTTACAGGGCTGTCGCGGCCCCCGTGTGCATCAGGAAGCAAGTTTTTATTATTATTATTATTATTATTTATTAGTTTTTATTATTATTATTATTATTATTTATTAGTTTTTATTATTATTATATTATTATTATTATTATTGTGTGCGCATGTGTGTATGTGTTTGTGTGGCATTTCATGTTTATCTCCAAATAACGTCGATGCAATTTTCAAATCTTGTACACAATAGAGGCTCTTGAAATTGCAGCGGGCTTGAAATTTCAAACCTGGCCCGGCCCCCTTGGTAGCAATCCATTCACGACGTGAAATAAATAAATAAATAAAGCAATTGGTAGTCCAAATTTTAAATCTCTCTCCCATAGATTTTAGTAATTTTAGCCACAATGGCTGTGTCATTCCTAACAAATATGAGAAGTGTTTTTATAATTTATGAGTGACTGCTTGCGTGTATGCGTGTGTGTACGAGCAAGCATACTGCGTGATTGTGTGTGCGTGTGCTCGTTTATGTGCAACTAGAATTACATATTGTAATATGGGGAAATGTTTAATCCCACTCTACTCCAAGTTACGAGCGATAGCTTTTACCGCAGACTGAAAGCAAAATTTTTTATCGGCTTGTATAATATATGCGCCCTAATACATAGAATATAGACTGGGGCGAGCCCGATCCAAAGAGTGGTTTTCTGACTACATTCAATCGCTTGCACATTTTATCCTTTTTACATTACTTTAACATTAACATGTTTTTACAGATATGGAATCGTAATTTTTAGCAGATACGGAAAAAAATTTATGTAATACGATTGATTGTAAAATAGAATGTGATATGATGTAATACTAATTGCGGACAATATTTCTTTAATTTATCCAATTTACAAAGTTTTTACATTAAACACAAAATTCTAAACTTTCCATAGAAAAATCTGATTTTTTTCCCCCCCGACTTTGAAATAAAAAAGTGATTTGTGTTTTAACGGCCCGGCCCGCTCATAAATTTTTCCCTTTTTTTTTTTTTTTTCCCCCTTTCCTACCCGCTTGAAAATTCATCATATTTTTGCCGGCCTGGCCCATTTAAAAATTTATCCTTGATATGTCTCGGTCTAATCCCAGGTTCGTGCAGATCTGTGGTACCTACTAAAAAAATTTCCTCTCTTTTAAACAATTCTAATTTTTAAAAAACTATAAAGCCGTTTTCCTCTTTATTTATTATTTATTTTTTATTTTTTTGTCGTAACATCTTTTTAGTTTTCAAAATCTAGCATTTTCTGTTTTCTTGAAAGACAAACCATTATACAAAACCATCTTCAACCACAACAAAAAAAAAAAAAAAAAAGAGAGAGAGAGAGAGAGAGAGAATATTTCTGGCAGTGTGTCAAATTTAGAAAATTTTCAAGAGCAGATATGATTGGGATGAAAAATAACAGGTATATTCTCTCATAAAAAAGAATATATATATATATATATATATATATATATATATATATATATATATATATGAAAAATCTTTTCGTACATTTCACAGGATATAAAATGTATTTCTGTATTTATTTGTTTATTTCTTAGTTTATTATTATTATTATTATTATTATTATTGTTGATGTTGTTATTGAAATATATATACATATATTAATTTTTTACTCTCTCGGAAGAATCCCCCCCCCCCACCCCCTCTTAATCGATGTAGATTGTGATAAAGATTGTAGAAAAATAGAGTAAATTGAAAATATATGGACATTAGTAAAAATTAAATAAATATAATTTTAAATAAAACCTACCTATTAATACATAATTTATTTTTAATTAAAAATCTCTTCTTTTACAAATTTTAATTATTAGTTAAAAGATTAATACGTTTATTATTCACACCCTGTTCCTTTTCTTTACTTGCATAGCGAAATTAGTTTTCTTTCAAAATAAACTTACGCTCTATAAATAAAACATTTGGCCTATTCGTTAAATTCCGGTAGAAATTTTTTTATCCGCTTACATGGGGTTGCTACGATATTTTATTTAAAGGACAGTTATTTGCCAAGCAATGCAGAACTACTTTTTTATTTATTTATTTATTTATTTTTATTGCGTCATATATTTAAATCATGTCTTTGAGCATATAAATTATACGTTAAATAAAAAAGTCCGCAAAAGCTATTTTGTCATTATGCCACATTTTAAAATATAGTGTTCAGCTGCTGTACATAGTGGCTGACAATAATCGCATGGCACTTCATGGTTTGAAGTTTTAAAATCGAGACTATACGATGTTAGTGATTTTGTATTATGATTTATTCAAAGATATAAAATATTTTTCATTTCTTGCCTAAAAATATTATGTCAATGTATACAAAAATATACTCTGCTAAAAAATGTAAAATAAAATTTTCCCCTAAATTTTCGAAGAAACCAACTAACAATTCATTTTCCAACTTTTTGTTATTTTCTCTGTTGATTTTTTCGAAAAGTGATGAAAACTGATGAATATCTATACACACTGCGAAAAAAAAAATATATATACCGCCTTCATCTAGAATGAATAAATGGTCATTTTCTAAATCCTTAAACTAGAAATATAGATTTCTGAGCTATGCGCATAAGGCACGCCAATATACTGAATAGACGAAATGGTCGAGAATTTCTAATCTACACATTTCTTGATGGTGAAACAATATTCTGAATATTCTGAATCTTTTGTATTACGAGAAATTCTCGCTTGATTTTCTAGAATTGGGTCATAAACCAAGATTATAGCTGCTGAAACACGCCTCTTGTATTCACATTTATTTGGAGATATTTTCAAATAAGTTTGTCCTCGATAGTATAAGCAAACGCTCAAGAATTCTAATAGAGGTCTCTAGAATTTGCTTTCGAAGGGGACTAGAAAAAATTTATAAGAAATTTATAAGGTTGACATGGAACTATTTTTTCTAGAGCCATAATTTAGATTCTAGATGTCAGTTATAGAAATTTTTCTCAGTGTACTGGCGTGCCTTATACTCATAGCTCGGAAATCTATAATTCTAATTTAGGGATTTAGAAAAGGACCACCTATTCGTTCTAGAGGAAAGCGGTATATTTTTTTTCTCAGTGTAATAATTTCATCGCATGTCAAATGAATTAATTTAATGCATAAAAGTTATACGTATTCATTAAAGTTTTACTTAATCTACCAAGCAAAAATCCTTTAGTGGTTCCTAGTTAACACTTTAGGCTAAAACATTTACTTCCTGTAGTAGACAGTTGTTTAAAAGAAGATTCTAGAAAAGGGGGAAAAAATCTTTCTTATTTTGTTGATTTTATTTTTTATCTGAGCAAACAACCTATTACAATGCAAAAGTATTATTTTATTTTGATTTTACCTGAATTAACCTTGCTTATATTATTTAATGAGTGCTTAATTGCTTTATCTTTGGCGTTTTGTCATTTCTTTGTTGATTTGTCACCAAAAAAAAGATGCTCTTCAGACAATAGATAATTGTTTCTTTGTTCTCCTTACAATGATAAAGGATGGTTAACCTTTATTATGATTTCACAGAACAGAGATATCTAGATTTTATCATTTAGATAGAAGAGATAGCTCCCCCCCCCCTTTTTTTATCGTAACTTGATTTCTGTTAAATAAACGAAATTTCGCAAAATATTTTACATTTGTATATATACAATTTTAAGATTTTTGAAGGCAATTTCTGTAGAAATTTATATTACTGAAGAATAGTGGCAAAGAGGCAAACATTTTCTCTCTCTCTCTCAGAATTTAAATGCTTTTCAGATAATACAATGTCCCTCTTAAACACAAAACCCTATTATTAATTAATAAAATTACTTCAGATTTTTAAAACACCTACTTCTTCTTCTTTTTTTTTTCTCTAATTTTCTACTATGATTAATAATTCTTGGAAATATTCTATATTCAGTATTTAATTTTGAAAATGTTCTAAAAAAGGAATATATATTGAAAAGTATTACTTATTTCCTTTTTCCAATCTAGTTAAAATTAGAAAATTATCTTTATTCAATTTTTGGCAAAATAAAATAAATAACACTGGTTGGCTAAAAGAAAAAAAAAATCTTCCCTGCCAAAGAAAAAAAAAAAGTGTGAATTGAATGAATTTCACATGCTTAATTCCAAATGTGTCATAAATATTGCGCTTTAGCACGCACCGTTTATAAGTATAAAAGTTATAAGTTACAACGTATAAACAATAAAACTTAAAGTATTAAATGAAAAAACAATGTATTTCTTAGTAATAATAATAAAGCACCACGGAACTAGCGTTTTAAAGTAATAGTTACAGAACTTTGGATAAACACCATAAAATGCAAGAAACTCGCCGCTTTGACTGCAGCACTCGTGCCTACTTTGTTCGCCTGACGATGGGTCGTGTGTTCTTTCGACCCGAAACAATTGTTGCGAGTTTCTTGCATTTTATGGTGTTTATCCAAAGTTCTGTAATTATTAATGTATCCCTTAACAACGCTACAAAGTGATAAAAACCTGAAAAATTTTTCATGCACAATTTTCATTGTAATATCTCAGAAAAGTAATTTTGTTGACGTGTGTCCTTTGACACAGTGCATGTATGAATTCAAATCACAGGCCTTCACGGAGGGTACACAATTTTTTCAGAAAAGCATGGAGATTGTTTTCGATAAAAAGTGGAAAGAAAATTAGGTGAAAGAAAATAAAAAATATGTAATAGCACGCTCATAAGTATTTTTAAATTTCTGGAAAACGGTCGTTACTTTTACGGGGAGGATTTTGATGTCGAACAGTATAATTAAACATTTTACGGCCAAGTTATGATTCAAGTTTTCGATCATAAAATATTTTGTTTTAAGATATTTTCATGCGCATAAAATATATTTCGTTTAAAACAACCTTCATTATACATAAAAAAATAATTAAATTCAAAGTATTTTGTTTCCATCATTTCACTTTTTGAGAATATTGATATTGCATCATAGCTTTCTATCGCAGATCTTAATAAACTAAATTAATTGATTGTAAAATTCTGTCTAACTTATTACTTTATGTATATAATTCTCTTTCGCAGCATAACTTAAGATCTAATTTTAAGTTGTCTATTTTTTAATGCTGCAGCACAAAAATTTCTCTAAGGTTAAATTGGAAAATTTCGGTCGTAAAACAGTGACGATTATACATATATCTATATTTCTTTTCTTCACTTTCTTTAAAAATGCTACATTATACTGTGTGAAAAGTTTTTGGGTCGAGAGAAAAAAAAAATTGTAATTTTTATAGGAATAAATTTTATAGGAGTAATTTTTATTGACTAAAAATATTTCTAAGATAATAGGATTTTTTAATTTTTGATTTTCTTGGAATTGAAAGTGCATCTCAGGTAGCGGTTGAGTAAATAAGCTCTTGACATAATAACACTGGGATTTCTTGTGTATGCCCTAGTCGTGAAAAAAAAAAAGAAAAAAAAGAAAGAAAGAAAGAAAGAAAATCATGCAGTACGCATTGATTGGTAACAGTTTCCAACTGTACGTACTTGTTGTAACGTATAACTTTCTTTGCCTACATTATCACACAACAGACAGAAGCACAGAAAAGTATATCCGATAGACTGTTTGAATTTAAAATAACTTTTACAGATTTTTCAAATTGTTATAGAAGCTTAATGCAAAAGAAAATGCAATCGTTAAATTATCATCGCAGCCCTTGATCTATCTGAATATTTTAGTGTAGCCCTGTAAATCTGAAGGTTAATCATATCATATTCTATACAAAACATTATTTTAGAATATTAACAATACATGTCAATTTTTTAGTGATTTTTACAATAGAAAGTTTTTCAAATATGATATTAAAAATGTCTCTCCTAAAACGCAATGCATTGGCATTTACTTTGTTATTGTACAGGACCTATCAATGTCATTTTAAATAGGGAACATTCCATATTGAACTTGATTAATATACTATCATTTTTTAACAAATCTGAAAATATTTAGTGGCGCTGGGAGAGGGAGAGAGCTGATAGAAAGATAGACAATCGGACAGAAAGATATACAAATTGAAATCATATTCATACTTAAAAATTATTAAAAAGTGTTAAAAAGCTTAATGTAAGCAAAAGTGTGATTCCCTTAAATTTGTATTAATAGCTCTTAATGTAACTGAATATTTTTGTGTAGCCCTGTAAATATAACGCTAATCATACTGTATTTTATAGAAAGCATTTTTTTTTTTTTTTTTTTTTTTCATATGAATAACATATTTTCATTTCATTAAGATTTATGGAAAGTAAAGTCATTAAAATTTGGTTTACAGAAATACCTCTCACAGAACGCAGTGCTTTGGAATACTTTTGAGTGTCCCTATGCACAAACATTTGGTGGTATTTACCTCATTTTAGATAGGAAATATCCGATAGTAAACTTGAATAACATATTGCAATTTCAATAACGTTTCTGTACTATAAAGGTATTAAAATATGGTTTATAGAAATACCTCTCACAGAACACAATGCTCTGGAATACTTTTGGGTATCCCTGTACACAAACTAGTAGAGTTATTCATTCCATTTTCAATAGAGAACATCCGATAGTGAACTTGAATAAAATATATATCAGTTTCAAGAAATTCCATAAATATTTATAGGAATTAGAGCGCGGACAGACAGACAAATGGACAGATGAACAGACTGACAGATACACAAATTTAAATCATATTCACGCTTAAAAATTGTTAGGAAGTGCTAAAAACGCTTAATGCATAAGAAAGTGCAATTCCAGAAATTTTTATTAATAGCTCTTAACGTAACTGAATATTTTCGTGTGGCCCTGTAAATCAAATGCTTATCATACTATATATTTTATACAAAGCATTATTTTTTTATTTATATGAATAACATATTACAATTTGATTAAACTTTGTGCAAAGTAAAGGTATTAAAATATAGTTTATAGAAATACCTCTCATAGACCACAATGGTTTGGAATACTTTTGGGTGCCCCTGTACACAAACCAGTAGCGGTATTCACTCCATTTTCAGTAGGGAACGGCCGATAATGAACTTGAATAATATATATCATTTTCACGAAATTCCATAACTATTTAAGGGAATTAGAACGCCGAGAGACAGACAGAGATACAGGCAGACGGACAGACGAACAGATAGACCAATACATAAATTGAAATCATATTCACACTTAAAAATTGTTACAAGGCCTGATAAAAACGCCTAATGTAATTGAAAATGCAATTCCAGCAAATTTTTATTAATAGTTCTTAATGTAACTGAATGTTTTTGTGTGACCCTGTAAATCCAATGCTAACCATACTATATTCTATACAATGACTCTTTTGTGCATATAAATAACATATATCAATTTCATTAAACTTCGTGCAAAGTAAAGTTATTAAAATTTGGTTCATAAAAACATCTCTCATAGAACGCAATGCTTTGGAACACTTTTGAGTGTCCCTGTACACAAACCAGTGAAGGTATACACTCCATTTTCCCTAGGAAACGTCCGATAGTAAAATTTAATAACATATTTCAATTTCATTAAGATTTTTGTACAGTAAAGTTATAAAATATGGTTATTAGAAATACCTCTCATAGAACACAGTGCTTTGGAATATTTTCGGGTGTCCCTGTGTGCAAACCAGTAGAGGTATATACTCCATTTTCAATAAGGAACATACGACAATGAACTTTAATAACATAAATCAGTTTCAAGAAATTTCATAAATATTTACGGGAGTTAAAGCTCGGACAGACAGACGGACAGATAGACAAACGAAGTCATTAACACTTTTCAAGCTAGTTGGAAAGTGTTAAAAAAAAGGACAACACCAATAATAATAATAATAATTTAATGATATTTAAGCAAAGTAAGTGCCTAGATAACATGTTTAATTGATTAATGTTTTCAAGGTCATGGTATAATGCGTGAAAACACAATACTTGAATAACATAAATCAGTTTCAAGAAATTCCATAAATGTTTACGGGAGTTAGAGCGCGGACAGACAGACGGACAGATAGACAAACCGAAGTCATTAACACTTTTCAACCTTGTTGAAAAGTGTTATAAAAAAGGACAACATCAAGAACACCAATAATAATAATAATAATTTAATGATATTTAAGCAAAGTAATTGTCTAGATAACATGTTTAATTGATTAATGTTTTCAAGGTCATGGTTTAATCCATGAAAACATAATACTTGAATGACATAAATCAGCTGTATAATATACCTTGTTGGAAAGTGTTAAAAAAAAGGACAGCAACAATAACACCAATAATAATAATAATTTAATGATATTTAAGCAAAGTAATTGTCTGGATGACATGTTTAATTGATTAATGTTTTCAAGGTCTTGGTTTAATGCGTGAAAACACAATACTTGAATAACATAAATCAGTTTCAAGAAATTCAATAAATATTTACGGGAGCTAGAGCATGGACAGACAGATGGACAGATAGACAAACTGAAGTCATTAACACTTTTCAACCTTGTTGGAAAGTGTTTAAAAAAAGGACAACAACAACACCACCACCAATAATAATAATAATAATTTAATGATATATAAGCAAAGTAATTGTCTTGATAACATATTTAATTGATTAATGTTTTCAAGGTCATGGTTTAATGCATGAAAACAGCTATTTCTAATGAGCAAAGATGGTACTTTAATAGCTGCTGTAGTCGCAGTGATTTTGAACGCAAACGTGCATGCATTCTACCGTACATGTGCCGTATGTCATTTTATGGGATAGAAATGCCTGTTACATTTAGTCAATCCAATCAGCTTCGGTTACTTCTGAATGTAGATTACGCTAGATTTGTAATCCATTTATGTATCATAGATCATCGATAGAAAAAAGGTAATCTAGCAAGCCAAGGAAACATGCAGACTATCTATACAGCATATTGAATGCAGCAGCCAACATATTGGCAGAGTGCATTGTACTCGCACACCAACTTGGATGACTAAGTGCAATTAGACACGGAACTCTATCCCATAAAATGACATTCCTGTACATGTACCATAAAATGTATGCACGTTTCTATGCTTTCATTCAAAATCGTGCTGATTATAGATATTATTGGATGTACTACCTTTTAATAGTTCACCTCATGCATATTAACCTGTGACCTAAACATTTTAATCAATTAAATATGTTATCTAGACTTTTGTCTACCTAAATTTCACTGCGAGGAAATTAATATCTTCTTAGTGTTAAGATTTTTTTCCCAACTGTGTATTTGTAGTTCAACGAACAATTTCAATGCACTTATTATTATTATTATTTAAGGAAATACATTTCGTTTTCAAGCAATATTATTAAAATAATTAGCAGACTAACAAGATTTTTTGTTTTAGAACACGTAGGGTTCATCTTAAAATATACAAACTATGAAAAGCTCCCATCCTACTAAATATAATTTTATCTAGGAACAAGGTAATAACTTTGAGTCCATTTTCTGTAAATTATTTTGCTTTTATACAGAAAAGAAGCGTATTGTTTCAACGTAATAAGAATGGAAATATTCCGGAAATTGATGCAATAACTAAAATAATGTTAAAATACAGTAAAGCACCGTTTATACGTATTTTACATTTATACGTCTTTTTAGTGAAGTCCCGATTCATTCCTATTCATTTTAATGCAAAAATTCTTCATTTATACTCCGCTAATATCTGTTATACGTCTTTTCCACTTTACTAAAATTCGCAAAATTTCGCGACCTGTCATTATTTTCCATTCTAAATAAGACAGTTTTTTCCTAGAAAGCATCTTAAATGGAGGAACACATGAAAGATCGAATAATACTGATCAAAGAATTAATTGAATAAGTGTCATTGTATTTGTAGTAATCAAAGTGTTTTTATTAAAATTTCGATTATACGTCTCTTCATTTATACGTCCTTTTATGCCAGTCCCTTGAAAGACGTATAAACGGTGCTTTACTGTAATATGTTTTCAAAAATAACTCAGAAATCAGGCAGGTTAAATCGAAATTTGGCAAGAATTTATAGGAATCATTTTGTATTAAAAGCACCATTAGATATTTATTTATCTGAATTTAATTTCTATATAAAAAAAAGGGGGGGTGGTGTGGAAAGGGCAGGACGCATGTCAGAAATAAGACAGTTCAGATTTAAAAGTAACTGTAAGCTTAAGAATTTCTCAGTTTAAAAAATTTAATTTGTAAAAAAAATCTTAAAGTTCAAATTTAGTGAAAGTAATAATAATAATAATAATAATAATAATAGTAATAATAAAAATTCATTTGTTTATTTGATCCTAAAGTGCTACCTAAAAAAAGGTAATTTCTTAAGTGGCTTTAATTTAGTGATTTCAGATGTTTTTACTGTTTAGTTTTAACATTCGATGTTTTTCCTTTTTCTTCAGAAATTAAAAGCATAAGTCCCATTGAACCCAACTTACAACAATATCGTCGAAAATACGATGAGTTCGAAGCTAAAGTTAGCATATTCGAATCTGAATGTACTATAGACGATATTAGAGTTTTAGTTGTCAAACATGTCCTGAAACGAGAATTGACTGAATATTTCCTGTAAATTTTTTTTCTTTATCGTGCACTTTTAGTAAAGTATTGTGCAATTTTAACTTCCAAATATTATTTATCTTACTTCATTCGCGCGGATTCAAAGTCATAGACTAAAATTAATATTGCTTCATTCTTATCCATGGTCTACTGATGTTCGTGTATGAAAAATATCATTTGACAAAAAAATATGCAAAATCTTCTTAAAATTATATGAACTAATTCTCTATAGTTTGTGTAAAACCAAGTTTTTGACCCTTATATATATACATATATACAAAAGTTGGCGAACGTAAGATGATTTTTCACCAACTGACAACTGACGATTTAAATACTCAAAAATTTAATAAAATAAATATAAATCGAGGATAGAATGAAATGAATTATTTTGAAAGAAAAGTATTTTGATATATATATATATTGGGGGGGGGGGCGATCTTTTATAGCGAAATTTTGTAGGTCGATTGTCTATTTTGGTTTTCTGCACAGAAAAAAAATGTTTTCTCGAAACAACAGATTTTTTATTGAGGCTTATATCAACAAAAATATTTAAATAATTGAACAAATTGTTTTATTGTTTCAATAAACTTAAAACATTTTATTCTGTGTAAATAATAATTCATAGTTTTATATGAATTATAGTTGCCAGCTTTTAAAATTGTAATTTATTGAAGTATTTATACTTCTTCATGTAATAATAGGCTTCATCAGTATGTTAAGATGAATAATTATTCTTTTTGGTGTATGTACACCAGATCATCCTTATTTGCAAAATAATTTGCTAATACTAATATCTACAGAAGGATTTTTTTTTTAACTAAAATTTAATTTCCTTGATTGATACATTTGGTTTCAGGGCATAAGATTCCACGCTTTCTACGTGATAATTAGGAATGCTACAATTTGTAATAATTGCAGCTTACCTTGTTCATTCTTGACAACACTAATGATTAATGAAAAACTTAATTCCCGAAGCTGCAGTGTCGGAATTGGAATAACTTATTCGATACGTTTTCGCGACGTTCTTCTTTTTTTTAACGAGATATCCTTCAATTTTTTTTTCTTTTATTATTATTGCTCTTTGATAATTTTGAAGCTAACTTATTCCATTATAGATAGAAATAAAGGGTTGCGAGTATTTTGCGCCTAATACGATCACAGAAAAAATAAAGCAATAATAATAATAACTTTAGGGCATCTTTGGACAATTAGTAATGATAAATCAAAGCGAATAGATCGTTGATATTTTCTTTTGTTCGTAGTCTAAGTTGATAAGTAAAACGAATATTCAATAACTGCTATGAAATAGGGGGAGAAAAGTAATAACAGTTATCACCAGCTAAATTTACATTGAATGTTTATATATATGTATACTTTAAAAATATCAGTTTTTTCAAGCCAAAAAAGAAAAAGAACAAGAAAAAAGAATACCGCTTCAATCTGCAAAGGACTGGACTAGACACACCCTTTTGAAAAAGAAAAAGAGAAAGGGAGAGAGCGAGATTTGAGAAGATAATAACGATGCTTCCAGGTTGGCATTTACACACACACACACACAGAGAGAGAGAGAGAAGATTTTTTTTTTTTTTTTTTTTTTTTTTTTTTTTTTTGAAATTATGCTTAAAAGTGTATACTAGATTATAAATTTTGTCTGTTTTCGGTTTCATAATTTCCATTTTATAATTTCTTTTCTAAATGTGTTATTACTAAAAAGTTACATAAGTTAATTCATTATTTCTACTAAGTAATGGATGAAGTATTATGTAAACGAAGTATTATTAAATAACAGGCTTTGTAAGTTTCAGATCACAATTACATTTTTACACTAATCTCTAAATACTAAAATTGAAAAATGCAATAGGAAAAAAAGTCCTCAAAAAAAAAAAAAAAAATGTAAATATACTCGAAATATTTTTGAAACTATAATACTTTTTTTACATATTAATATAATTCTGAAGACTTTTCATCATGAGTGATTTTGTTTGTGGGTGAAATCTAAATGTCTAAGCAAAGGGAATAGACCAGACAGAATGTACTCCATGTAGTCTTTGTTAAAGGAATGCTAACCCATATTTTCCGACGAGTTTCCTGAAAGTTAGGAAGACGAAATAGACCTTGGTTCGAATCCGGCACTTTCCACATGAGAGCAGAATAGCTTGGTCACTGGTTTGGCGAATTCATATTTTAAAGTGAAATTAGAAAATTGAAAATAATATAGCTCATTACAGAAAGAAAAAATTTAATAATTTAAGTGATAAGAGTTATTTATTTATTTATTTATTTTATTTTATTTTATTTTATTTTTTTTTATAAAAAAAATTAATTTCCATTCTCAAAGTAATTGCACAAAAGCGGTTAAAAAAAAAAAAAAAAACTGTTTTATTTTTTTATTTTTTTTAATTAGTATCAAGCTTCAACTCGTTACATTCATTTTTATAAACTATCTTAAAATATTTATCTAAATTACATTTTATACAGCTGCTGAATTTCCTTATTATTATTATTCACCTTTTGACTTGTTTTGCGTGTGGTTAAGTTTTGGATAGGAAGGTTTTCTTATATGTATATATATATTTTTTTTTAACCTTTCTTTTTTTTTTTTTTTTTTTTAACACCTTCCACCCCCCCCCCCCCCCCTTCCCCTCGTCTCCTTTACTCAGTTTTTCCGCGTATACTGTAAAGGATGCCAGGGCAATTTTTCTTCTTTTTGATGTGTAACTAACTATAAGAATGATTATGTTTTAAAAGTTTTTTTTTTTTTTTTTTCTAATACTCTTTTTCTCTTTTTAATGGAACATAAAAAAAAAAAAAAAAAACATTTATAAAAAGTACAGCAATGTTAAAATATGCTTTTACTAGCAGGCTACGCCCGCTTCGCTGGTCACTATTTTTAAATGAATCATGAATTCTCAAAATTACATCAATTTTTATCATGCGGCAAAAAAAAAAAAAAAAAAAAAAAAAAAAAAAAAAAAAGAGAAAAAAAATGTGATTTGAAAAAATGTCGCAACGGGTCCCACTGCCCAGCGCAGGCAATTGTGCGCTACGCGCGCATTTATGTTCAACACTCTTAATGAATCACTATATTATCGTAAGGGAAAAACATTATAAAAAAAAAAACAATCTCCCATCAGTGGAATAATCGGTTCGGGCCACCACTGCCTGCGGCTGTGCATATATGCGCGGAAGGCTCGCATGCTCCTTCACCTACCGTTCCCGCCCCTCCTAATTATTTTAGACTTTTAAAAAACCTCGCAGTCGTTCTCTCGGGCTTTTAAACCTAATAGTACTAATTTCCAACATTTTATCTGAATTTCTCTATTTTTACCCCTGCGCCCGATCCCTTCCCACCCTTCGTAATAATTCTGTACTTTCGAAAATATCCGCAATCGATTTATTGGGCCTCAAAACCTAACAACATTAATTTTCAGCGCTCTAACTCTTATTTATATATTTTTGCCCTTTCACCTCCCCTTCCCGTCTAGCCTAATAATTTTACAAATTCGAAAATATACGCAATCGATTTGTAGGTATCAAAAACCTCCATGTACCAATTTAATAACATTACAAATTCGAAAATATCCGCAATCGATTTGTAAGTATCAAAAACCTCTATGTACCAATTTTGAACGACCTAACTCTATTTTTATTTTTTTGCCCCTCCGCCCCCTCCTCCCGCCCCTCCTAATAACTTTACAAATTCGAAAATATCCGCAATCGATTTGTAGGTATCAAAAACCTTTATGTACCAATTTTGAACGGTTTAACTCTATTTTTATTTTTTTTGCCCCTCCGCCCCCCCCCTCCCACACCTTTCTGACCCTCCTAATAACTTTACACTTTCAAAAATATCCTCATTTGACTTGCAGATCTCTAAAACCTATCTGTACCAATTTTGAACGGTCTAACTATATTTCTATTTTTTTACCTTTCCCGCCCCAACTGGGACGAATTTCTAAAATTAAAGAAATTAGTTTTTATGTATTTATGGGAGCTATATTTTAGAGCAAAAATATCTTACACATATATTTTTTTCCGTTTGCAATATAAAGGATTATTTCAAATCACGTTTAACCCCCTCTCCTCCCCTCTTGGGATCTGAATTTCGAAAATCCCAGAAATTAGTTTTTAGGTATTTGTATTAGCTATATATTAGAGCAAAAATTTCATATATATCTGTTTTTCTGTTTGATATATATAGGAGTATGTGAAATCACGTTTTGCCCCCTTTCCCCCCTTGGGGACCAAACTTCTAAAATTCCAGAAATTGGTTTTTTGATAATTAAATTGGCTATATTTTAAAGCAAAAATTTTAGGGATATCTGTTTTTTTCTTTGAGATATGAAGGTTTTTGTGAAATAACATTTTGCCCCTTACACACCATTGGGGGGCGAATTTCGCAAAATCGCTTCATAGGGGGTGCTATAATCTGACCCAGTTTCGAGTCAGTGGCTCCAGTAGATTTTGCTGTGCGTCGATGAGTGAGTGAGTGGAAGTGCTCTTTTATTTGTGTAGATTAAAGGATTACTTATATATATTCTTCAAATTTGTATTAAAAGAAAATTCCGAAACTTTCAATTTGGTCAAATTTTTACTCGAACTTTTTAAACGGAAATTTGAAAAATGTATAGCATTGTAAAATACGCTGTTATTATGAAATTAGTTACAGATATTTATTGAATTTTTATTTAAAAGAAAAAAGAAAAAGAAAGAAAGAAAGAAAAAAGAAATTTTTAATTTTGGTGGATTTTTTTTTTTTTTTTTTTTTTTTTTTTCTTCGGCTGACTCTTTATTCATTTAAAATCCAAATGATTACATCTTTCAAGTTAGCGAAACCAACCTTAAATGAAAATTATTAATAGTAATTCAAAAATTTCATTTTTAAATTTCACAAAAAAAAAAAAAAAAAAAAAAAGTTTTGCAACGTGTTTAAAATAGTTGGATCTCCTAAATTAAATACATGGCATGTGAAAAACCCCTTATAAAATTTTAATTCTCGAAATTATCTAAAACCTAGCTCGTTCTCTTTTGCCGGTAACTTGCATAATTTTCACTCTGTTCAAATGAACTTTTAACATAAGTTGCCAAATATAGCTAGCTTTCAACTTATGTAATAAAATTTAGCTTATGTAATTAACTAGAATTAACTTATGTAATAAAGAAATTTAGAAGCGCAGAATTCTGCGCATCTGCAGTAATGAAAATATTTACTACAAATGGGTCATATATAAGCGAAAATTACACGTGTGAATCTTATCTTTCAGAGTAATATTTCGCTAAATCAGAGTAATATTTTGGAAACTTTTCTGAAAGTTTCGTAAAATTTTGTAGAAACCCATTTTTGTTTAAAAAAAAAAAAAAAAAAAAAAAAAAAAAACTGTTTAAATAATTGTGCGATTCCCACAAAAAACATGGAAATACTTTACTAAGTATCTGCAACAATATGTTAAAACCATTTCGAGATTTTTATGATACAGGGTGATCCAAAATTTTTGTGGTTTTCTTCAATTTGTGGTTGGTCCCCTAATTGCTCTCGTGGTTAAATCAATAGTGGAAAATGCGACTTTATAAATGCTCTTTGCATGTCTGAAGTTCAAAGCCATTTCGTCTAGTATTTTTTAGAAAATGAAAAAAAAAAAGTTAAAAAAAAAAAAAAAAATCTAATAATTTGATCATCCACTGCACACACATAATGGTTTTTTTTTTCCCCTTTTCTTTTTTTCTTTGAGAGAAAGAGAAAGAGAAAAATTCAAATAAATAGCCAAATAATGAAAGTAAATCCACATTATTAAATATATACCCCCTTTTCAAAAAAGAGGGAGGGAATAAATGTTGGACGGATATTTACATTTATATATCTGTGTTTTATAGTTAGAATTACGAATTAATTTGCAAACTTATGTTACGCTTTTCATCTAAAATAACAATAAATTCTTTAAAGAGATATTTATTTTCATATTTATCACTATTCTCTGGGGTTTCTTTTTACTGGGTCTTGTTAATAATCATTCTTAAACCTTTTAAAGAGAGAATGGTAGTAAAGCTATTGTAAAACATAGTAGAGACTTTTGTGTGGGCACTAATGCTTGGCACGGTGTTATGCATTAGAGTTAAGACTGGCAGCTGAGTACTTCATTTATAAACATGGCTAAAGGATAAGGTACATTTCTTAATGCTTAGAGAAAGCTTGGCGGTGTAATCTATCGATGCACGCTTTGATGCAAAGATAATAATCAAATGATTAATGAGCATGCTAACTTTATGCGATGAACTGTCCCTTACTTTGAAAGTTGCGGTAAAGAAGAAAATAATCAAAAACCAGAATTAATGACCTTACGAACAAAACTCGGCAAAGGCTTTTATTTAAAAAAAAATAACCGAAGTTTTTTGCTGGGTCCGTAAAAAGCTTTAAGGGAAAAACGCTTCCTGTAATTTACTTAATTATGTTTCCGTTGCCTTTTTTTCTTAGCTGATGTTTAAATTGGGCTACATCCAATTTTGATCTTAATAGTAATTAGGCTAAATGATCCCAGAACAAGTGGTCCATGGTTATATGGCAAAGCAGTGAAATCAACTCAATCTAAACAGCTTACACGGTTCGTGTAGTGGTACATATCGATCTATACTTTTTATTAATATTGATTTTATAAGCTCATTAGACAAAAATGTAACTTTTTTTTTTTTTTTTTTGGAGTACTTTTTTCTCCATTTACTGATAAAAAACCAAAAAAAAAAAAAAATTTCAAGGCAAACTTGATTGACCAGAACATGTAAGCTTTCTTAAATTAATCACACATTGAAAAAGAAGGAAAAAAAAATGAATAAAAAGAATTTAAACAAAAAATCCTGCTCACCAGCTAGCAAGTGTAACTAACTGAAAGTTAAATTAGAGAATGGTGTTTTAAAGAAAATTTATTAAACCTATTTTTTAATACTTGCTAATTTATTTTTTATTTTCCTACTTAGACTCTTTTAATATTTTTTTGGGGAAGTTCAGTCGAAAAAATAAAGGAGAAAAAAATTGTCACAGCCGTGAAATGTTGGTATTGATGTTAAAATTTACAGAAAAAAAAGTGGGTATTTAACAGCATTACCCTGAATGTGGTTGCAAGTGAAATGAAAATTTTTATGTAGAAGTTTTAAAATAAAACTTGATAGGAAGATTACTTATATTTAGGTTAATGTGTTATATATCATTAATTTATTCGAAGCAGATTATAGTTAACTTTTTACACATTACAGTTCGATGAAAAAATATTTAAAATTTTGATTCAATAAATTAAGCATATATACTTTTTTTTTTTTTTTTATTAAAAAAAAAAAAAAGTAATGTTTTGACGTAATTAAATTTCGATGGTACATTTGATTTCTGTAACCCAAACTTTTTTAATCGTTAAACATTTTAACAAAAGTTAAAAAGAAATTAACTTGGAACTATATTTAACAGTTTTAGCAGATGCATTATTGAGAAATTTTTAATTTTGCAAAATATTTTTATGCTAAAATTAACAAATTGTTAAGTTTTTGAAGAGTATATTTTGATTTTTCAGAGACCGGCAATTTGGCGTTTTTGTAAAGATGAGAGTTAAAATGATTGATGAAAATTTAAATACAAGCACCAATTTCTTTGGATAACCTTACTGGTCATTAAAAAAAGATAATTCAATGTTTCTTGTCTATTTATATTTTTGAAAAAAAAATATAAGATAAAAGTGGGCAAAAAATAATCTTTTATTTTCGCAAAGAAGAAAAATTACCAGTTTATGGTTCACATACTTTTATTATTTTACTTATTTTTTTTTAATAGTTTTACAATGTTATGAAAATGCCTCTTTGCCTAAGGTATACTAAATACAAATATATTTATAATTTACATTTGAGTACCTTATAATGTTGACATTTATTTAAATATTTATAAACTAATATAAGCATTTAGTTTAAGAAAAACTGTATTAAATAAAGGTAATATCTTTATTTCATATAATATCTTCATTAATACAGTCTCTTTTTAAGAATAAAGATAATATATTTATAGTTATTCTTCTAAACAGCTTCAAGGTAAAAAAAAATTTATAACAATAAATTGTTAAAAGTTTTGTGCTACACTGAAGTAGATTTTGTTAATTCAAAAACTGTAGCCATAAGCTCGGGAAATATTTTACCCCGATTTGGCTTATTTTATAAATTATATTATAGCATTAGTGAAATTAAAATGTTTCACCAAATAAGGGTAAAAAAAAAAAAAAAAAATACATTTACAGACCACAAAGGTTTGTTTCATCCTACTACAAAATTTTAAAAGCTTTAGGCAGGGGCCAATTTAGAAAACTGTGTACTACAGACACAACTCGGTTAATGACGCCCCTCCCTTTAACACAGAAGTCGTTTAATTAGTGTTTCAGAAAAGTGCAATAAATAGAGAGAGAAAATGAAAAAAAAAATAATAAATAAAAGATACACAAATTTATAAAATCTGTATAAGAAGATTTAATGTAGATGTACATCTATAAAATTAAACACAAGACTTTCTTTAAAATCTCCAAGCAAGAACTTAAACTTAACGATAATTTAAGATTAACAAATTTGTAAATAGATTTTTCACAATAAAAAAAAAAAAAAGTAAAAGATGTTTCAATTTCATGGAAAAAGGTTTCTATCGGAAATTAGAAATAAATACTTGCAATTAAGGGATCTTTAAAAGTTAGGGCCCCCGAGGTCTGGGCCTATTATTCCGAATGGAAAATCAGGGTCTGTCTGTATGTGCGTGAATTTGTACATATTAAGAAACGTATAAAAGTTACTTGAAACTTTTACGAAAAATCTTACATAATTTCTAAGATATTTTTAAATGAAATTTGCTCTAAACTAGCTTCTCTAACACCACATCATCTTCTCCCCAGAACATCCTGGGGATATTCTGAAGATTAAATGATATCCCAGGGAAATCTTCAGGGTGTCCTGTGGATAAACATGCTGTTATGGTTACTACCATTGAAAAATGGAAGAGGAAGAGAAGGAAAAAAATAATTTATGTTTTTGAGGAATTTGACTGCGGATTCATTTACATTCTTAGGACACAATTCAAAGAGTCATAAGAGTCATTCGACATCAGAGCTGCTTGAATTTATTGTTTTCAGATCCTGAATCCGGAAATATTAAATCTAACTTTTCATCATTATTTCACTGATTTTAAATGACTATTAAATACAAAATAAAAGAAATATCTCACATAATTAACAATGTGGGTTTAAAATGGATTTTGATTTTTTAGTAACATTAATACACTTCAATGAATTTAAGAGGTTGTATGGTCAAAAACCTTTTGTAATCATGATTGATAAACAGAAAATAAGAAATTCGTAATCTGAAGTTTTATAATTTGATAAAACACAAGTAAAATACATGCTTGATTTTAGATGATCCCAAAAATATTTCAATAATGTAAAAAATATTATAAATTTTAAGAACTACTGTAGAATAAATACTGCAGAAAGAATAGGACTTTTTAGGGGCAGCACAAAAAAAAAAAAAAAAAAAAAGGTAAAAAATTGTGTGTTTCTTTCTTAGTGCACCACAAACATGTCTTGCCTGTACAAAAAAAAAAAAAAAAAAAAAAAAATAATATTTTGTTGACTGATTTTTAGATTTATTTCATCATATCAACAATAATTTTGTTCAGTTAACCGACACAACTTGCTTCGATTAGCCAAAAGAATGTGGTTGAAAAAAGAATTAGATAGTATGAGAAGCTACGTCATAGATATCCTCTGTAAACAACCCAGCGAGCGATGTGCTGAATCAACAAAATTGTTTGTTTATATCAACAAAAGAATTTTGTTGATTAAAAAAATATATTTGTTGGATCAACAAAATTGTTGAGTTAGAAAAACAAAATAATTTGATTTCTGATAACAAAAATTTTGTTGAGAGAGTTTTTATTTTTTATTTATTTATTTTTTTTTTTTATTTAACAACGTTTTATTGTTTCAACATAACATTTTTTCCTGTGTAGACAAAAAGTTACGCTGAAATTGATTTCTGCCTTTTGTCCGAGAGCATTTACATGTCTGTATATGTTTAATTTTTTTTTTTTTTTTTTTTTTTTTTTGAGAAATCATAATTATTTTATGTGCACATGATGAAGAAAAAGATAGTCCTTTGAAATGTATTTTTCTTCTTGATGTTTGGTTGCGTTTTAAAAAAGTATTATTTTTTCTTTTTCTAAAGTATATACTTTTAATGTTTTTGCTTTTATTTTCAGTCATTTTGTAGCATGCTCCCATATAATATAATAATAATAAAGAATACCAATTACTTAAGACTTGTAGCAATATTTTTACAGTTCACGTTCCGGCACATAGCGATTTTTTGCAAAACTGACAGGTGAGACGGTTTGTTTTGGCTTAGTTAAAAAAAAATTTGCAAGCAATAGAAATTTTTGCACTTTTAAAAATAGAAATAAACATTCTGTTAATATTCTTATTTTCTTTGATGCAGCATATTTAAACGCTAACGAGCTAAGTAATAATAATAATAATAATAATAATAATAATAATAAAAGTCATAGATCTGCAGTTTTAAAAATGTCTCATAAAAAATGCTTATGAACATTTTTAAAGCATTTATCAAAATCTGTAGTTAAATTAATAATCAACATACAAATTATGATCGAAATATTTCTACAAGTAACTTATATTTTCTCCGGAACAATCATTCATTTTTAAATCTTAAATCACACATTTATCGCTGTATTTATCGTGAAATGATTAAAATAAAATAAAAATTATCTGCTGCCAAATAAGCGATCATAATCTGTCCTACAGTGACTGTCAATAACTCAATGGCCAGCTATTAACGTAGCTTCTTTATGACAAACGATCAATTGCGCAACATTATAACTACCCATAACCTTAAAATGAAGTTAACTTGAGTAAAATCGGTGCGCGAGAGAATGATATATGAGCAGCGCAAAAAGGAAAAAAAAAAGAAAAATGAAAAAAAGTTCACCAGCTTAGAATTAACGACTTGTCAAACAAGTCTATGTCAATGTTTCGGAATGCTTAAATTATGAGTTTTCCATTAACTATTACCGAACAATTCCTACTGAGTGCCATTGCTTTGTTTCATTCTATAAATTCTTTCTTCTTTAGTTTCAGCTACTGAAAAGTATCGGATTCATTTCTTTGGATAATTTGCAAAAGCTGTCATGTTTGACGAACATGTTAAAGATAATTTATTAAATTCTCGTGTCTAGAAAAGCTGTCTAAAGATAAGAAAATGTCTGGATAGAAAATTCCGAGAAAAGCAAACACTTTCTTACACAAGCACATTTATTTTCTGTCACAACAAAGAGAAAAAAGTTTTAAATTCTTTTGTACTTCCAATGCTGATTCTAAGGTTTAAAAAAAAAAAAAAAAAAAAAAGATAGAGAAGTACTACAATTTTGATCACTTTTAGCATACTTAAAAGACATTTTAAGGAAGTATTTATTACACACAAGAATAATATTTCAGTTGAATTATTTGGATAAAAAGTCGGTTTAAGTTTCCTTATTTACAGTTACCCTATAACTAGGATGAGCAGGCGTGCTTGAATCCCAAGGACAGTCCTCGAATTCTACCTTCATCCCCAAAAAATTAGAACACATTTCAAGACGCTGGTTATAAAGTTGTTAATGCTTTATTATGAAAGTTTATTATATGTATAATAAATATTTTCTTCCAGGTAGTACATATATAAGAATTACTAAAATTTTACCGTTTAAGGTGATTTAACTTTTTATTCCTTGAAATTCGGGGATAACGCATATTTGTCCTCAAATTCAATTACAAAAATCTGATCGTCCTATTTATAACACGGTTTTTAGACCATCTTAACGTACCAAAAAATGTCATTTTTGTTGATTTTTTTTTTTTTTTTTTTTTTTCAATTATGGAAATTTGAATATAGCGAGCAAACAAATAGGTCGTCGAATCACAAATAGTTTTATAATTTCCGTCACTTTCCAAAACTTGAAAAAGAAAGAAAATATATATATATACAAATACAATTATTAGTGTTTAGTGAAAATTAACAGTAGATAAAGTCATTTTATTACTCGATTCGTTTTGGATAAATGAATTACTTTTAAAATTAACAATGTTCTCATATTTTAACTGATCTACTTTTGAATTCTCTCTCTCTCTC
The DNA here is from genome assembly GCA_963930645.1 of Salticus scenicus. NCBI lineage: Eukaryota > Metazoa > Arthropoda > Arachnida > Araneae > Salticidae > Salticus > Salticus scenicus. Next base: position 151,504,523 of record OZ005657.1, on the reverse strand, counting down.
CTTTTTTTTTTTTTTTTATCCCTTTGACTCTCAGCTCATAAAACTTAATGACATTCTTAATCAAATACTTAAAATTGAAGCGATATTTTCCAGTTTAAAGGGAAATAAAATTCATAAAAACTGATTAAAGTGGGAATCTTGTGCCGATTTCCATTGAATGTACGTTCGCCATCAAATAAATACTCGTTTCTCAAGATATAACACATTCATATAGAGAACTTACATGGAAAACGATAACTCTTAATCATATAAATAATAATGGCTTCAAATTTAAATTATTTACATAGAAAATAACGTAAGTGATATAATATAATATATATTCGAGGTTTTTAATTTATTTAATTTATTTAATTTATTTAATTATTTATTTTTCAGATAACTGAAAAATTTTAAGACAATTCCGGTACTAAACCTTAAAGTGATATTTTCGTGCTAATGAAAAAATAAACATCTTCCAATAAATTTGATTGAAAATTTAATATATATTAGTGTTGTAAATTTTTTTTTTTATTTTGTTTATTGTAACCGTATTCACGCATGTAAACACAATTAAAAAAAAAAAGTATATGAAGGAAACATTTCTTACTCTATTACTATAAAAGCATACATAATTTTAATACATCACTATGGTATTTATGTTGAAAATCTACTTATTTGTCCTTGAATGTATCCATATTTTCGTTTATTGAACGCTGCTAACACGTTTACAAAAGCCGCTGTAACAATGTCGGGCGTTGGCGCGTTTAGTAAATGTCATTCGGCTTATAGTTTTCTTTCTCTATTTTCCTGAACAATGTATAGTTCTTTCACATTCATGTCAGAAACCTTAATTAGCTAAATTCTTCATCTTTTTCACAATGTCTTTGTCATTTATGTTTCAATTAAAGTTTTTTTAGTACTTTATTTACAAAAATATTAATTTTTCTTTTAAAAATGATAGCAAAAAAAGAAAATAATTTAGTATATTGTGGCCATCACAAAACTTTTTCTTTTATATTTTCCTATACAAATTCACACAAAGCAAATTTTATCCTGGTTCACTGTTATTATGAATATATATATATATATATATATATATATATATATTATTTCGTGGTGATTTCGGTTAAAAATAATCCCGTTTGTATACATTAATACGAAATTTTGTCCTACACTGTACTGCCATGTTAAAAATTATGATAATACGAGATGACAGTGCCACCTGCAGTGCGAACCAATTTACGTCAAGGTGAAAATAAATTACAATTCCTTATGAAAAATCTGTTCATTAGTTTTCGAGCTAGAGTTGAAAGAAATTTTTCGTCACACAGACAGATGGATATTTAAAAAAAAAAAAAAAAAAAAAAAAAAAAGAAGGTCTAAAAATTTCACGAAACTGATGTTTTCTTCTTATATTTATAGAAGAAAGTGAAAATAAATAAATAACTATTAGAGCGAGGAATGGCCAGCGTGAAAAGAGGTTATAGTAACCTATTTTGAAGTGGAAAAAAAAAAAAATACATGAAGCGAACTTGCTTAGATCATTTCGATGAAATCATTGGAAACTCTTTTTCCACGATCGGACAAAACCGCTTGTCCGCTTTTCAAAATGTTAAAACCTGTATATATGCATAATATTACAATATTTGTAGAAAGATTAAAAAAAAAAAAAAAACAGATGATTAAATGCCAAAATTATCCCAAAGAACAAGAATTAAAGATAGCTAAGAATAATTTTATCTACAATATTCATTTGAGAGTGAATCATAAAATTCCGCATTCACTGATAAAAAACTGATTAAAAATAGATGGATAAATAACATATTGACAATAAAGAATGTCTGATCATATCAGAGAGATTCAAAAGTCAGGAACCACCAAAATATTTCGAATTTCTCTGAACATATTGATTCAGAAAGTTTAGTGTTTTCAAATAATCAATCAAATGGGGTGATATTGTAACTAGGGTCTCAGGGCCCCTGGGGACCCCACGTGACACAAATTCAGTTTTTCCAATTAAAAAACATACATTTTTTTTTTTTCTTTTTTCACAGAATCGTATCAAGAGGAAATAATCTGTTTTAAAACATGTATTGTTTTTACATTTTGCTATGTTGGAGGCCCCGGGGCCCTGAAATTTATGTTTTAATAAAAAGTTTGGAAATACGGAAATATCTCAAAAAGAAAACAATTGTGCTGAACACATTGATTTAGAAAGTTTTGTACTTTTAAATAGTCAATCATATAAAATATCAGAAGTAGGGCTCAGGGGCCATTAGGGGCTTTTTATCGCAAATACATTTATTTATTTAGAAACCTTACTTTTTTTTTAAAGAATCGTGTTCAGCGGGAAAAATCTGCTTTCATACATGTAGCGCTTTTTACATTTTTTCATATTGGAGGCCCCAGTACCCTAATTTTTAGGTAAAAGTCTGGAAAATCAGAAATAGCTCGAGGGAAAAACAATTTCACTGAACACATTAATTTAGAAAGTTTCATAATTCAAATAATGTACCAAATGAGATATCAAATATGAGATTCCAAGGCCCATTGGGCTCCATGTGACACAATTCATGTTAATACAAACCACTACTGTTTTAGTTTTAAAGCATGTTTTTCCCACTCAGTATGATTTAGGGAAAAAAACAATTATGGTTTCCGTTTTAAAAACTTGAATTTTTGTGAAGTGAGGACCCCCTTTGGGCACCAGGTCCTCACCTATGATACCTCTTCTGGTATATTATTTAAAAGCACGAACTTTTCAAACTAAGGCGTTCAGCGAAATTGCTTTCTTTCTGAGATATTTTGGGGCTTCTAGAATTTTATTCAAACAGAAGAATCGGGGCCATCGGCCTCCTCCATTACAATATGAAAAAATAAATAATTGTTTTAAAGCACAATTCTGTATATATATATATATATGTATGCATATAGTTTACATAAAAAAAATAATAATAATAATAATAATAATGGGGTGTAACATGGGGTTTCAATGGACTCCGAAATCAAATCTTATAGTATCTGATAGCTTATTTAAAATCACGAAACTTTCTAAATTAATGTGTTCAGAGAAATTGCTTTAACGTCGAGATATTTCGGAGATTTCAGACTTTTACAAAGAAACAGGAGCCCTCGAGGCCTCCAAATGTGAAAGAGTAAAAAGCTATACATGTTTTAAAATAGATTCTTTCTACTAAACACATTTTTCTTGGGGAACACGTGGGGAAAATAAAATTTGCATTGAAAATAAAATTGAGTTTGCGTCATATAGGGTCCCTTGGAACTCTAGAATAACACCTATGATATCTCATCTGATTAGATTATTTAAAAACATGAGACTTTCCAAATCAATGTGTTTAGCGAAATTGCTTTCTTTTTTAAATATTTCAGAATTTCCAGGCTATTATTAAATAATAAGAACCAAGGCCCGGGGCCCCAGCATGGCAAAAAAAAAAAAAAAAAAAAAAAAAGCAATACACGTTTTAAAATAGATTTACTCGTATTTTCGCTTCATACGATCTTCTGAAAAAAAAAAAAAAAAAGTATAATTTCTATTTGAAACAACTGAGCTTGTGTCACGTGGGGTCCTCAGGTGCCCCAGGGTCCCACTTATGATTTCTCTCTAGTATATTATTTGAAAGCTCGAAACTTTAGAAATCAATGTGTTCAGTAAAATTGCTTTTCTTTTGAGATATTTCGGGATTTCCTGACTTTTTATGGGAATATAAGAATCAGTGCCCCGGGATCCCAGCATTGCAAAATTGAAAAAATAATGCATGTTTTAAAACAGATTTTTCCCCTTAGTACGACATTGTGAAATAATAATAATAATAATAATAATCAGTGTGTTTTCGTTTTGGAAAAATTGAGTTTGTGTCACGTGGGGACCACTTACACTGTTAAAAATTTCAGTCAAACTTGAATCACTAAATGGAGCAAAGTTATAAGTAATACCATGATATGGTTCAACCTCACTTTTTATTTTTCTACTTCTTGCGATTGAATTTCAGTTGCACCAAAACTTGGAGCTACCATACATCCACTCTCAAGGTAAGTGTTTCGGTGTACATGCAATTGTAATTCCCTCTGTATTCAGGCGCCACTAGCTCGATGAAAATCACAGGTTGTAAGGCAGAGAGTGAAAATAAAATCTGTGAAGTGAGATTGCGTGTGATTACGTCATTCAAAACCAACATTCATTACAAGAAAAAAAAATGAGTTCTTTACTCAATTGATCACTGTCCACGTGTTACTATAAGAAAGTTTATTGAAGTATATCTTATAAAGAAGAGAGAAAAATCTATTATACAGTCTAGGAAGTCAGAATCAGAAATTTTCTTTTTGAAACCAAACCAAATTTAAATTAAAGAACGCGGTCGAAAACATAGAGTAAAGTGCAAATTTTGTACAACAACTCACTCATGGGTCGCGATAAGACCCTAGAAAATTTAGCCCATTTTATCAAAATCAACGAAACACAGATCTAGCGGGCAAGAAAGCGTGGTACTGTGCGAAAGTGTTAGACTTGAGACAAGAAAGTCTTTGGTTCGATCCCCACCTCGGTCGAATGTTGATATATATATATATAATAAACATAATACCAATGTTTGGTTAAACATAAAATTACCAAATCTTCGTAAAGGATTAAACAATCGGGTGGTTGCAGCTACTTCAGTACCAAGTTTTGGTTCAAACTAATACCAAATTTTTAACAGTGTACGCCACCGCATTTGAAAGATCATTTGAGAGCATAAAGCTTCCGAAATAAATATGTTCGTCGAAATTGCTTTCCCTTCGAGGCATTTTTACAGTTCCATACTTTTAAAACACCCTGCACATGTGTATATTTTTTCTTCTTCTAAATTAATATGCAAATAGATAACATCTGTTAAATTATTCATAATACCACTTTCTAAAATATTTTTGTTTCTTTTCTTTTTTTTTTTTTTTTTTTTCAATTCTTACATGTATTTTATATTCATTGTTGAAATATTTGAGTTGTTGGGCAGTGATAGTGATTTTATATGATCTAAGAAACAACTCATTATATACACTCCTTCTCATAATTATAAGGACACCCGTTTTTTTATATTAACTAAACACTAAACACTATTATTTAAACAAATATATTTTTTATTAATTTGAATTTCATTAATAGACGATATTTAAAATTAATTTGAATTTCATTAATAGACGATATTTAAAAAGTTTTATCGTTTTTCTATCTTTAAAAACTTTAAATACGGTCAAAAAAAGGATTTTTCAGGTGTTCACAACTATAAGGACAGCTCGAATCTTAGTATATATATATTTTTTCAATTATTCTTTAAATTAATATTTTTTGAGGTCTCTTTTTTGGGTGAAACAGTCAGACATTCTCTCTGGTATATATATATATATATATATATATATATATATATATATTTGTTTTCTTTAATATTCAGTTTCAATAACATTTCATACAGCATAGATGATATTCTGAATACATTTAAACTATTTAAAATTGTTTTCCACTTGCATGCACTTTTCTAATATGATAAGTTAAGGTTTTTTCAACTTTTAGACCACGGGAAAGGCAAAAATATAGAAGTTTCTTTCTTCAAACTATTTCCTATTGCTCTAGAAGTATAGCAAAAATGTAAGTCTTGTTGATATATGATTGAAAAATATTATTATTATTACCCCCCAAAATCTAACAAAAATCAGAGAATTCCAAGTTTAAAATTTGCGGGTATTCTCTTGATGTTCATAATAATAGAAAAAATTACTAAATTCATTTTGCCTTCAGTAGAAACAGCTCCCCAGAGCACCATAGATCCATCTTTAAAATGCCCGATTCATATCTGCCTTTAAAAAATCTGCTCTGTCTTTCGCTATCTTCAGATTGTGCCAGTAACTATTAAAACCATTTGATTAATCAAGAATAAAATGTTTTTCATCCGAAAATGCAACATTTTACCATTTAATATTGTCTTTATTCAACTTTAACACAGACGTTCTTTCCCCCATTAAATGCTGATTGATTATTACAGGTTTTTTATTCATTTAAAATTACTTTAAACATGCATAAATGTGGACCCCAACCTTTCGTTAAAAATTACGGGCAAATTCAGCAGCAGTCATTATGACTAGAACAGTAATACAGGAATTACGAGTCTTCGATCTCTGCAAAACAACTATGATTTTGCATCAGATCTCTCTCCTATCGAACCAGCAGTTCAACGTTTGATCACATTTCCTTCAGCAATTTTCGATCTTCGAATTTCATTAGAAATTCGGCGGGTTGAAATTATCATTCCACTTAAAAAACACATTTATCATACTTCACTACATTAACGTTCTTTTTTTTTCGAGAAATTATCAGTAATGTCCGTCCAAGAAAAATTGTAGGATTTATATATGAATTAATCTAGCCCAGTAGTTAACGAATTCGCATGTCAACTGTAATTTATCCGCTAGTAAGTTAAATAAAACGAAAAAATCTTGATTGTCCCTATAATTATGAACATCTAAAAACGTGGAGAAAAAAATAATTTGCATTATTTTTTATTAATTTTGTTTCATATTAAAAAAAATTATAGCAGTTTTGGTTTTTAGAATACTAGATATATTAAGTGACTTAGTATAATCTTGTTCATAATTATTTTTACATTACTTATTTCAAAATATAAATTATCCTTATAAATATGAGAAGGAGTGTATTATCCTTATGCTATAATTGCGTTTGATAAAGTTATAGCATTTTCGGAAAATTTCAATTTTTTTTTTTTTTTTTTTTTTTTACATCTTTTAATTTTTTAATATCTTTTGTTTTATAGAATGCTTTGCTTCCATATGGTAATTGTATATTACCTTGCTAATTCAAGTCCTTCCTGGTGTTTAATCATTTAAATGATTAATTATTATAATTAATTATTATTATATATCATTCTTTTATTACGATAATGAGAAGAAACCAGTAAACAGATCATGATAAAATGATTAAGAATTTAAAATACTACCATAACAATTAAAGATTATATGTTGAAAAATACCTAATTTATCTCAAAGATGATGAAATGGTGTTCACATTATCATTTTATGAAATGTTTCTGTTTGAGCTTAAACGCCAATAACAAAAAATAAAAAATAAAAAATAAATAAAGCTGTTTAATATTTTTCATGTCCAATCTACGTAAGCTGCGATCATTATCAGAACCGAAATCCAATATAATATTAAAAATTCATTGTTTTGCCATTCATATACTTCCTTTTAATTATGTATATATATATATATTTCCGATCTAACGCAAAATATACTTTTTCTTTTAAATTCTGGTGCAATATTCCATTCTTAATACCTGCCTTTTATATGTCGTACATTTCTAATTCATGCATTTAAATTAACTCATGCATTAAATTCTCTAATTACCGTTCGATTAAATATAACTGCTCTTTAATATAATTTGCAACTCCATGTTCTGAGTAGGTTGTAATCGTTATAATAGTCTAGTATCAGGTGTGTACTTAAAAAAAAAAAAAAAAAAAAAAAAACTTGCTGCTATTACTTTTGTTTATGAGTGCATTTCTTTCTTTCTCTCCCCCCCCCCCCCCCAACTACTATAATAAAGTATTGAATTTGAAATTTGAAAACAACAAGCAGGAATATATACATTTCCGTGTATTATATTCTTTTATTTATTTGTTTATTTAAATTGGTTTTCCTTTTACATTCTCCTTACCCTCGCCACAGTGAAATACAAATTTGTGCGTTAAGAACTTTATTAGTTTATTACACATATAATAAAATAAGATGTTTGTGTGTGTGTGTGTGTGTGTCATTGTCTGTGTTTGTCCGGAGCATTTTAGGAAAACGGTTGATCGCAGAGCTACACAAATTTACATAGAGGTTCGTAATGACCTTGCCTGATGCACCTCGAAGCCCGATTTTCGAATTTTTGATTAGATTTCTTTTAATTAGAAGTTTTTGTTTCACTGAAATTGGATTTTGCCATAGTGTTTCCGTGTCACGCTAAAAAAACAAGGTTTTTCCATTTGAAAGTAAATATGAATCGTTTCTTATGTCGGTCGACGGCTCAGTCGGTTAAAGTATCAAGTTATGATTGTAGTGGCCATGGGTTCGGTGGCGGGTGTGTTACATTTTTATGCAGATATTAATAGATAATATGCCAATTGTAAAAGAAAACATTTCATTGTCTACACAGTATCCTAAGAAATTCTGATAGTTTTTTTATTATTTTTTAAGCTTTCTTTTAGTTACTAAAACGCACAAAATAGAAATTTAAGTAAAAAAAAAAAAAACACTGGAGACCTAAAAATTATAAAATATATATTTAAACTTGGAGTGATATAGCTATAAAAAAAAATAAATAAACATTTCATCAATAAGTAAATTTTAAAGAAAAATATAGATGTTAACTTTTGCAACAGATGAAATATTTTAACTAATCAAAATATTCTAGATCGTAGACATACATAAATTTGCATGGAGGCTGGTAATGTCCTCTCCTGATGCACCTCGAAGCCCGATTTTCGAATTTTTGGTTAGTTTTCTTTTAATTAGCAGTTTTTTTTTTTTGTTTTTTTTTTTTAATTGAAATTCGATTTTGCCATAGTGTTTCCGTGTCACGAAAAAAAAAAAAAAAAAAAAAAAAAAAAAAGGCGTTTCCATTTTTAAGTAAATGTGAGGTTTCTCTTACGTCGGTCAATGGCTCCGTCGGTTAAAGAGTTAAGTTATGAATGTGCTGGTCGTGGGTTCGATACTTCGTGGCGGTTGTGTTACTTTTTTATGCAGATATTAATAGATAAGATGTCAATTGTAAAAGAAAACATTTCATTGTCTACACAGTATCCTAAGAAATTCTGATTAGTTTTTTTTTTAAGCTTTCTTTTAGTTACTAAAATGCACAAAATAAAAATTTAAGTGAAAAAAAAAAAAAAAAAAAAAAAAAAACTGGAGCCCTAAAAATCATAAAATAAATATTCACTCTTGAAGAGATATGGGTATAAAAAAAAAATCAATGTGTCATCAATAAGTAAATTTTAAAGAAAAATATAGATGTTTCACTTTTCCAAGCGGTTACATATTTTAACTGATCAAAATATTTTAAAAAGCATTCGAGAACAACACTCGAGATTCTTTTTAGATTTGTTAGATTTTAGATTATTATTATTATTATTATTAATTAAAGTTTGAAAATAATTTCCTTACAATAGCTTGAAAATTAGCCATTTAATTATTAGTTTTAAATTTAATTGTTTCCAAAAAAGCTTTCCAGTTCATTGTTTTCGACAAAAAAGGAAATATATTTTCACGCGAATAATGAAACTAAAATATTTAATAGATGTTGAGATACAGTCATCTTTGAAATCGTAGTTCTTAAATAATAACAAATCTACCTTTCGCTGAAAAATACCCGAATTGGTACCCGGAATAGACCTTTCTACAGGCAGTAGTAACCTGGACCAGATGCAGTGCGGGCAGAAAAAGACCTGTCGTAGGCAGCAGGTACCCGAAGCAAGGTTTAGGGCGATTTCAATGTAGTTATTTTTTATTTATTTTTATTATTTAATTATAATGTGATATAAAAAATGTACAGTGATTCAATTCTTTTGAAAAATCATTTAAATATACTGACCAGCGAAACGGGCGTATCCTGCTAGTATATAATGAAGTTCAAAAGAAAAAAAGTCTGAGGTTATTTGTGTAATTTATTGCCGTTGTGTGCTGAATATTGCAGCATGCTTTTGTAAATTCATCACGTCATTTTGGAAGGATGTTGTTGTGGTTGTATGGCTTCAGGCTGATTGACTACACTAAGGTCCTACGCCTATAGGTGAAATGTCCTCTGTGGGGTTTTTCTAAGGGGTCCTACCCGTACTTACGAGAGTTTCGAAGAAAACTACGGAAAACTCCGAACGACTAGGTCGATTAGCGTGACCTGGAATCGAACCCGGCACTTCACCTCTACCAGCTTTGAGCAGAGAACCTCTCGGCCCCTATTGGGCCTTATTTCGAAAGGACGACAAAAACCTTTGTCTTTCGAAGAGTCATTCTTTAATTCAGTTAATTATTTACGAAATAATTTGTTTCGGAAAATTCGTTCCGAAATTTGCTTTTATTCCTAAAAACCGTGGACAAAATTTTTCTTTTCATATCGCACTCCAGCAAAAAAAGGGACAAGTCCAAAAATGGTAATTTTGAGTTTGTATAATTGAGAAGTGTGTAGGAATGTGCCCAATGTGCACCAAAAGCGTCTTATCTTTATCCAGTGTTGGGCATAATTGATTAAAAAGTAATTGAATTACAATTGAATTACAATTAAATTATAATTATTTTACTGTCAATCGATTAATAAGTAACTGATTAGAAATAAATTGAATAAGTAATTCAATTTATTTGTAATCAATTACTTGTTAATTGATTGACAGTAAAATAATTGTAATTTAATTATAATTCAATTGTAATTCAATTACTTTTTAATCAATTATGCCCAACACTGTCTCTATCTTGCAATTTATCCGCCTGAGAGACAGTTGTGTCAGTTTTATTGCATGCTAGCCATAATGCTTTATGGTTTTCTTTAAGTTGATTTTTCTCAAATACTGAATTTTTGAGTTATGTCACTTTACTTGGCGATATGAGTCAGGTTATAACAGTATTTTTGGCATTTTTTTTTTGTGTGTGCTAACTTGCAATGTTACACATAAGGTATGATTAAACAGCTCTAATTAAGCCATATTTCAAAAATGACAAATCAGAAATCAGATAATATTTGTATGATTCGCTAATATAAATTTCCCACATAAAACACGATTTTCCAGTCGTATCCCATTAGAATTGTTTATACTTCAGCAATTGCTTCCGTTTAAATTTATAGTTTCCAAAAATTCATATTAGTTTGAATTAATATAGATTAAATCTCGATAAGGACAAGAATTACTTTTAGATGTTCATTATGATCTTAGTAATAAGAGAATTAAGGAATTTTAGATATATTACATTCTCTTTTATTTACTTCGGATTTAAAATTTATAAAATATGTGCGGCAAATTCACTTTTAGGGACTTATGTCGTCAGTGAAATAAATATGGTTTTCGGAGGAACTTTTGAGCTTTTCAAACAGCGGTTAATGTATGCAAAAAAAGCAACGAAATAAGTTTTATACGTACCAAGTTTTCATACCAAGTTCTAGCATATTTTACCCAAATTCTTATGTACTTGCTGTCATTCACTACGGTATGTTTGTGAATCTCAACCAAATAAAAAAATGCGCCTCTATTTTAAGGTAAATACAAGCTTTTTCCTTTTTCTCTCCGTGGCACCGCCATGTTAGTAATCCGGTGGTCCCGCGTTCGATACCCTGAAGGTCCGGAGTGTTAATTTTTGCAGACAATTAGTAGAAAAGATGTCAATTGATAAAAGAAAATTTATCGTTGACTACACAGTATTCTAAGAATTTTTGAAGAGTTTTTTTTAAGAAGCCTTTTTCATGTTATGTGACAAACTTCAATGTTTTTACTCAAACATTTATTGCTCATAAAAAACCTCCGTCTGAAATCAGGACAATACAACTTCTCTGTCCAGATTTTTGATACACATAAAAAAAAAAAAAAAAAAAAAAAAAAGACGGGGAGCAATAAAAAAATAATCTGGAAAAATACATTGTGCAAAACAATTTAATTTTTGGGACTTTTGCCGAGGTTAAATGATTGAACTTATGGATGTCTAATCACATACTCATAATATATAAGTAAAAACATACACAGAAGAGTTCTATGTACCGAAATTAGTCCCCTTTATAATTATTAAATAAATTTTTAATGTTCTTATTCAAAAACTTATAAGAATAAATCGTGCGTATAAAAATTTTAGTGTGCAACTCATCTGCTATAATTTTAACTCCTTTAATTTAGGGGTAAAGCATTTTATAAAAAATAGAGCTTTGTTTAAGAGTTTATTCATATCACACCGTACGATTTTTAACAAATGATCCATGGAGAGGTGATCTTTTTTTTTTTTTTTGTTGTTGTTCTCCTAGTTGATTTTTTTTCTTTTTTGTGTGTCAAGGTGCTGTTACTCGCAATCTTTTCCTATCTAAAATATTTTAAGAAAAAACACTTGGGTTCATCTCCCTCTTTTCATGCATATATTATTAAAAGCTTAAATTTACGACAAATAGATATGAGAAATTTACTTTATAAGTATTTATTTTTTTTCTAGAAATTTAATTTTTTTTCTGTATTTGTACTATTTCGTTGGTGAAACCGTTGAAAAGGTGACTTGTGAAGCAGAAAGTCGTTCAAAGAGGTTCCGATCACAAATAAAGGTGACCCCTGGCGATCGCGCGAAATTTGCCATTAAACAGTTGAGGTCAATGTCAAGACAAAACTACATGTTTTATTCATCAGCGCATGATTATAGCATTCGGCCACAGCATACCAATTAATCACAGATAAACAGAAGAAGAAATACCTTGCTCAAGTCTAACCCCAAAACAAAAAAATAATAAAAAATAATAAAATAATAATAATAAACTTAGCTCAAATTACCTGTCTATTCTTGATTCGAAACGTAGGTTGGGAGGGAGAAATAAAGGACTCGAACAACACCCCGCGTTGTTTTTGACAAAAGCAGCTGAATATGACACTAATATCACCTGTCTGATCAAGGGAGTGCGGGTTTTTCGATGACTGTTTTTTGTTATTTTCTCTTTGTTTTCTGCGGGTGAATTGTTTGCAGTTGTTTTGCTGTTAAGTCATTGTTTCTTGCTTTCACATCACAAAATATATTATCTAATGTTGTTTTCATATATTTCGATAGAGTATCAATAATCTAATTAGTAAAAAATTATTATTGCACGCAATATGATAAATATCATATATCTATTTTACAAATTTGCAGCGCATGGATTGCCTTTAAATTAATATCAGATATCCAAGAATAAGAATGTGTGGTGACGTTATCCCATTATGGGCTGGAATGCAATAAAAAGTTTCAGGTTATTAGACTAAATATTTTTATTGTAATAATACAAAATATTGATAAATGTAGGATAATACTTCCCATGTTTTAATTTTTTCAAATCTTAAATAAATAAAAATTTCGTCTTTCTATCTTTGACTTTTAATTTACTGTTTTGAAACAATTCGATATAAAGATAATACATTAAAAGAAAAACTTATCCCCCCCAAAAAAAATTAGCTTAGCGGAATGAAATTTCGGCAACATAATATCTTAGGTAACATATTTAATTCTTTAAAATTTTAAGGACACATGTTGAAGTGTACAAGAAGACACATTTCATGTGTATAGTGCTGATACATTAATAACCACTGGAGTCATTGCAATTTCTAATTCATGCATGCAGACGTGCGTGTATTCTGTCTTACAGGCGCCGTATATCATTTTGTTGGATTGAGTCTCATGTCAGCTGCACTTAGTGAGCCAAAGAACTAGTGGTTAATAAAGGTTGTAGATAACGCTGGATTTGTCGTCCAGTCATGTCCTATACGTCTTCAATAGGAGAAAGATCTGATGATCTTGGTGGTCAAGGCAACATATCGGTACTCTGTAGGCACATAGACCTCATACAGGTAGACTACGCCGCCAAAAGGATTTACCATTATAGTGAATGTCCTTTATAATGGTAATGCCACCATTAAAGTGAATATCCTCAACACCAGGGTGTATATTGAAACCTTTATCCTTTGCGGTCAAAGACGAAAGTCACCTGACCCTGACTTGAGGGAAATATTTCTTTATAAGAAAGCATTTATTTTTTGTAAGAATTTAAACAAAAAAAATTTCGCTTGCAAAATTATTTCTCATGAAAGAAATTTATACACACACACACACACACACACACACACACATATATATATATTTATTTATTTATTTATGATATTTTATCTTTCCAACCATTGTGTAAATCTAATGTTAAAATAAAAAGTATGCAATCATTACAAAAATATAAAAACACGAAACTACTTTCGTTCCTATGTAAAAATAACAGAAGTAAAAGTAGCATCATATGTCGGCTGATATACACCAAAATTAAAATAACATCCATTTTCAAAATGGCCATTTCATACGTGAAGTTTCGTGAATTTATTCGCCAAACTATATCTCAGTTTCTACAAAAACTGAGATATAGTTTTTCTGTTAACGGAGAAAACTGCAGTATAGCAGTGACACCTGTCGGTTGATATGCACCTAGACTGAATTAGCATCGTTTTCACTATAGACCTCTCCCATATTAACTGTAGTGCAATTATACATTCAGGTTTAATCTCAGTAGGAAAAATAAAAGGGACAAATTACAAATAAAAAGGAAACCTAACAACCAAAATATATTGTCTAATTTACATTTTAAAATAGCCAAAGTCAAAACTTGCCTATAGGCTCTCTTCTGGATATTTCTTAAAGTCCTGATAAAAGAAAAGGACAGGGACAATGCGTGCAAATCAATAAATAGAAAACTCTTGCGTTATACGCTAAATTGCAGTAATTTGGGAATGTTTCAACTGAATAAAAGTAATATATATGTATATATATATTTAAGATAAGACAGGAGTGATTATATTATCACAAGAAACATTACTTTCTTGGTACTTACAGCTATTTTAACGAGGGATGAGTAAAATATCTGTAAAAAAAAAAGTATAAAATGGGAGTTTTATTTCTTTTTCCTTGTCTCATCAGGGTAAAAGTGTTCAACTTAGGGCAGTATTTGAATGTCCAACTTCCAAATTTTGGGTGTCCAACTTAAAGACGTTGGACATATTGTGGATTCTATAGATACATTTCGTTCCCTGAAAAAGTTTCCAACTTAGAAAGGTGTTTAACTTATACGAGTGTCCAACTTGAGAGGGTTCAAGTCCCTTACTTTTTCTGCGGCCTGCCGTACACTGAAGAGACATAAGACAAAGTTTGAAGCGACATGTGCATGCTCTAAATACAACTTCCTCTCCTGAGAACTGTTTAGAGCATGCGTGTGTCGCATGTCGCTTCAAACTTTGTCTTACGTATCTTCAGTGTGTGGTGAGACTTAAATTTGCATAAAACAAGACTATTTATGAAACATGTGAGTAAGAGAAAATTTTAGATCTCACCTATTAAAAAGTCTATTTATTGTAATATTCTGATGTAATATGAATTAACTATGAAATGTTATAGGTACTCTATATACAAAATTTCTTTGCAACCAAATGTTACACAGTATTTTACTATTTTAAAACTAATATTCGCAAACGAGCCCGTCAAAGGACAATGAGGACGTGTCCCTAAACTTTATCTGAGTGCAATGATCTCCCTCTCAAACTCTTTCAAAACTTAAAATTTTAAACTTAAAATAAAATAGGGGAAAAAAATGTGCGACAGTTCCTCCCTCTTCCCCGTCGCGCTACATTATTTGAGAAAATTGGTGAAAGATTCCTATTATAAGTTTCTTAATTAGAGAAGCATATGTAACAGGCAATCCTATCTCAAAATGTTTTGGGATATCCTTCACCATCAGCTTTTCAAAGGATTGAATTGCAAACGGATTATTTATAATCGATTTTAGTTTTAATGGATCTAAAATTATAACAATAATATTTGTCAGAAAGGCTAAGCATAGAGAGCCGTAAGTGGTTGAATATTTTGTGCTTTGTCTATCAATGAATTGGTACTGGGTTCGAATCCGGGTCTAGGTATGGTGGTTGTTCGTAGGGCTGCGGTATTGATGTGTCGCCGACAATTGTCTGCACTCAGGGATAACCGTAAAACAACAAACAAACCTTGTAACTACACGATGTTACAGAATTCTATCTCTCTCTCAAAGTGTATGCTTTTTCTGGTGGTGAGCTCTAGAGATAAAATATATGTAAATTTAATTTTGGCGGTATGGAAAACAGATTCACACAGGCATTAAAAATTATTTATTTTTGTTTTATTTACTAAAATGTGAAATATAAGTATATATATATTCAATTATCGTATATACTTCGATTTTTAAAAAATGTCGCTCGAAATTTTTATTAGTTTGTATGTAGAATTAATAACATTTAATAAGTATTACTCTCAATGAGAGAAATTTCTTTAAAGCAAGCCTTAATAACTTTAGAAAACATAACGATATTAACATACATTTTTCATGCACAAATGTGTGTTTTCTGTACAATATGGTATAATTAGCATTATCATTTTCAAGTATTAAAACTATTCACATACTTTGGTGAGTATAAATAGAAATATATTCTAATGGGTCGTCCCGGTGGTAAATTACATTAAAGATTAAACGATGTAGCGATGTATACAGTTGAAAAATGTTTTCAAAGCTATGCAATTTGCAAGATTTTTCTCTTTCTTGTTCGCTCTTCTAATTGAAAAAATAAGGCATAACAGTAGGGGAATATAACCGTAAAAGATATTTATTATAAAGAAAGTCTGGAAATTTAGCTCTATACTAAATTTTGATCACTATATGGCTTAGCATAAGATAAATTATAATTTTTGAATAAAATAAGGGATAATCAAGTAGCCTAATATCATTAATGAAAATAGCAGTTTGATGCTATGCACTAGTGATAAGATTATTTACAAAGACTAAAGACGTTTTTATGGTAACGCAATTTTGCAGAATGTATGATTAAACAATCCCTCATTTTGCAAAATTTTCGCAAAAATACAGCCAATTAAAATGATAGTAATAATTAGATTTTCTCAAAAGGAAAAAAAGAAATCCGAGAGGTTCTGCTCTCAAAGTTGTAAGACGGGCGGTATCGGTTTTGGTTCCAAGGCACACCCGGCGGCTTAGCCGTTCGAAGTTTTCAGTGACATTTTCTTAAACTCACGTAAATACGGGTTTAGACCCCTCAGAAAGACCCCCATGGAGGACATTCCTTTCAAACCTATGACCCACAGTATTGAAAATTCACCATAAATCCCCCAACTTCTATGTAAACAGCCTATTAGCAAGCGATGCGTTGAATCAGCAAAATTCTTTGATAAGAACGAAACAATTTTGGTTCTGATAATAAAATCTTTATTGAGGCTATATCAACAAGACATTTTGGTTGATTTAATAAAATTTTTGTTGTTTCAACAAAATATTTTCATATAGATAATTAACATAATTTCAACTAAATTTCACACTGCTAAAAATGAACTACTTAAAAATGAGAAGATGAGCCTTCTCACATCTTTTTGAGAAGATTTTTTTTTTTTTTTTTTTTTTTTTCAAAAAGAAGAGATGCATACTTAAATGCGAGAGCCGTTGGTTTTTCAAAAATGGGAATATTAGTAAAAATAAATATAATTAATAACAATTTAATTTGATGAAAGGCGTTACGATACACTGAGAAAAAAAAATATACCGCCTTCATCTAGAATGAATAAGTGGTCATTTTCTAAATCCCTTAACTAGAAATATAGATTTGCGAGCTATACGCATAAGGCACGCCAATAAACTGAATAGACGAAATGATCTGTAATTTCTAGTCTTCGCGTTTCTAAATGGTGAAACAATATTCTGAATATTATGAATCTTTTGTATTGCGAGAAATTTTCGCTTGGTTTTCTTGAATTGGGTAATAAACCAAGATTATATTTACTGAAACCCGCCTCATGTATTCGCATTTATTTGCAGATATTTTTAACTTTGCCCTCGAGAATATAGGCAAACGCTCTAGAATTCTAATAGGGGTTTCTAGAATTCGCTTTCAAATGGTACTCGAATTTATAAGGATGACATGGAACTATTTTTTCTAGAGCCACAATTTATATTTTAGATATCAGTTACAGAATTTTTTTTCTCAGTGTAAGTTACAATATTACCATCTCATTTCATAGCTTGCATTTTCTCAAAAATGAGGGGGGGGGGGGAATCTTCTCATTTTTGTCAAAATTAAGAAGATATTTTATTGAAAAATGAGATTATTTATTTATTTTTTTTAATGAGAAGTTCCTACTCGGAGCTATTACAAGAAATGAAACTTCTCAAAAATTAGAAGATCCTGCTTATCTTTGATAAGTGAGTTTTAACAGTGCAGCATGGTAGAAAGAAAAAAATATATGCATGTTCTCTCAAGGAAAAAGAAAAAGAAAAAAAAAAAAAAAAAAAAAAAATGATGCCTCTAGAGAAGAAAATCAAACACAATGAAGAATT
Organism: Salticus scenicus; assembly: GCA_963930645.1. Taxonomy (NCBI): domain Eukaryota; kingdom Metazoa; phylum Arthropoda; class Arachnida; order Araneae; family Salticidae; genus Salticus; species Salticus scenicus. Next base: position 151,486,395 of record OZ005657.1, on the reverse strand, counting down.
GATGAAGGAAAATTGGACGTAAACCTTTGTAATATTCTTATAAATAAATACTTATATCTACTCAAAAGTAAAACAGTAATATTATTATTTCAAATTGTACATGTTCTCCTAATTGAATACATTTACTTAAATATGAAACATTAATCTTCTCATTTATTAAAATATCTTCTCAAATATTAATATTAACATCTCATTTCACACCTTGCATTTTCTGAAAAATGAGGAAACAAACGATAAATTGAACCGTTGGCAAATTGCATCTAGGAGAAAATATTGGCAAGAGTAGAGAAATCTATAGCATGTTATCGCCTAAGTCTATGTAAAAATACACCTGAAAACACTTCTGAATGCCCCACAGAGAAATTATACAGAACTATGTGCTATAAAAAATCACATTTATCGTATGAAATAAAATACATTTCGACTAGAATAGACTATATATATATTAATTTTTTCCTTACGCAAGAGTTCTTTCACTGAATATGACAAGTACTTCTCATCGAAATCCAATTTTAATTTTACTTTTGTACGACAGGTCTTTCTATTTCTTTTGAGCAGCAATTTTTCATTGTTATCAATTTTTAACTATCACTTTGAATGAAAGTACAAACATTTTTGTTTTTATTTAAACTATATGAATCTGAATGTTTGTCATTATATCTGTTCGAATTATTAGATTTTATCAAAAATTGGTGCACTTATTAATCAAGACAAAATCTAGCTAACGCTGTATTTTTTAGTTCAATCGGCTGGTTGTTGTTCTTGTTATGTGGCTTAAAGCATATTAATTACACTGGGGATTCTAGGTCTATGAGTGGAATGGCCTCCTTGGGGGTCTTTAGTTCAATCGGACAATTAGTTCAAAAGGTATTAAATAAAATCCCCATTTTAACTTTAAGATTATTAAAAAGAAAAAAAATTGAAGCCAAAAACAAGTAAATAAGTAAATATATTTCTTTATAAATCGAATAAAAAAATGAATGTGCAAATAATTATTTATTTATTTATTTATTTATTTAAAAAAAATAAAAATAAAATAAAATTGAGAAAATTCGTGCTAATAAATGGAACAGCTTCAGTATAGAACTCCTTTTACCGAAATTTGAAACATGACACCGAAGTAGCTCGGACGTTTCTCGCCAAGATATTTACTTACGGAATTGAGATAGCCATTCCATTGTTAAAATCACAACAAAAAGTTAAAAGCCGCCAAGGGGCTCCTATGCGAAAGGTATACCAAATAAATTTTAAGAAATGAATGGAGTAACTGATGCTAGGGAATGAAACACAGTTACTGCAGGCTTCTATATGGAAGAATAGATGAAAAGAAGACCTGTAGTACTAAATTAAATTCTGTTTTGTGATGAATTTTATATCTATTACTTATAAAATAAAAATAGGTTTATACATATATATATATATATATATATATATATATATATATATATATCACATAGCTAAATTCTCAAGTTCATGATGCGTACAGTTTCATCATCAAGTGCTTTATATTTTAATTACAGAGATTTCGTATCTAACAATTATGTTAGCTTTGTTGAAAACTTGTTTGTATATATATGTCACGAGCTATGCATGTAACACATGTTTAATATCATGCTATGCACATACTTTTAAATTATCTATTTCAACTGCATGGAAAATTTAATATTAGCTATCTATTCTTTTTTACTAAATCTGAAGAATTCAATATAAAATATTGTTTTACATTAAGCTACCATAATTTAGTCACACTAAACGTAAATAAATAAATAAATAAAGCTACATGGTTTTATTGCAATATTAAATTCAAAAAAGAAAGGGGAGAAAAAAAAACTGTTTTTCATTACTCAAAATGTCTTCAAAAGTGGAACAAACGAAAATATAAACAGCCGTTATGGTCTAATTGATTTCTACTTACAAACTTTAATAAGACATTTACCATAATTTCTATTAAAATTTTCGACAAATTTAAAGAAAATTTGAAAATACAGATTTGAAAATCTGAAAATTTTACCAAGCGTTTGAGATTTTAATCAGCAATATGGCGCTTTAACATTTCTGTTTTTCACTTATCAGTAATTAGTTTTAAAGTTCAATTGTCATAATTTAATCAGAAAAATAAGATTTTTCTCAGGCTTTAATCATATAAAAATAATAATACGATAAAAATTTTTTATGAGATTTTAATCAACAATATGGCGCTTTAACATTTCTATCTTTCCCTTATGAATAATCATTTTTAAAGTTCAACTGTTGTAATTTAATCAGAAAAATAAGATTTTTCTCAGGATTTAATTATATAAAATTAATAATTTTTTTGTGGTTTGGCACAATTTTGAAAAACTTAAAATGAATTGAATACAAATTGTATTTAGTTATGTAAAATAAAATATAAGAATCCTTGAAAATATTAACATTCTTCTCCGTTTGTATATTCTTCCCCCTTTATTTTCATATGGAAGTAAGTTTGAGATGTTCGATTCCTTCGATAGATGGCGCCATTGGATAATCTTTTCAGCAATATTTTCACCACTGGCAAAATAACAGTAATTACTTTAAAAATTCATTTTTTCAATTAATTTAATTTGTAAAAGTTTTTTATTGGAAATTTACATTTACTATCTCTTTGAAATTTAATCTCCATATGATTGATAGAGGAAAGGGAAAAGGGAATAAGAAAAAAGTGAGAGAAAAAGCTGGAGCGAGAACGGAAAAAAAAAAAAAAAGAAAGAAAGAAAAAAAAAAAGTATCTAATTATTTTTCCCCATTTAAAACGGATTTCTATATTACCTTTTCCAATCATTGGTTGAATATTGACAGAAAATCTGTTTCTTCCTTTATTTACATAAAATTGTAAACTTTTCGTAAAAAAAGAGACATATGCATATAATTATGTAAATAGTAAACAAAAATAATTTATAAAATATCTGAGTGACTTAAAAATAATAATAATAATAATAATAATAATAATAAATAAAAACTATTATACGGGAAGAAATTTATTTAAAAGAGCAAAATATTAAATTAAATTAAATTAAATAAATGAGTAAATAAAAATTAAAAAAATAAAGAATATTTCAAAGTAATTGAATAGAAATTTGGAAATAAAAAGTTTCATTAATTATTTTTCTTTTGACATTTATTAAGAAAAATTGAGAAACTAAATTTGAACTTTTCTTAGTGTTTTGTTAATTTATTTCTGTGACATTTGTTATAAAATTAAAATAATATTTATGGAATTCTTAAAAAGTATATTCCCTATCAAGTGGCGGGCAGGTTCTGCTTTTGAAATTGGTTGTCGAGAGACACCGGGTTCGATCTCACGCCAAGCTCATCGGCCTAGTTGTTCGGAGCTTTACGTGTCTTCTCCTAAACACGCGCGAATACGGTCAAGAACCCTATATACAGACCCCCCCTTTAGAGAGCACGCCCCGCAGGCCTAGGTTTTCAATGCATAAAACTGTTCTTAATCCTTCTTCTTCTTCTTCTTCTTTTTTTTTTTTTTTTTTTTTAAGCAGTCTTCCATTATTAAACAATGAAGCATAGAGTTGCTTTAAGATGAGATTAAGTTAATGCGTCACAGAATTTTTAATATGCGATTATAGATTTTTAATAACACATTCAACAATGTAGATTTTTATGTTTTGTAAGAAAGAAAGAAAGTTATATAAAACAAAGCTGTTGTTGTTGACACATATATTTGTCACACTGTCAGAAATTCAACATTTCACAAAAAAAGAGGACATTTTAAACAAATAAACAAACAAAAACGTATCAATCAGACAAATTCTGCTGCAACCAATTCTTTGATGCTAAATTTCATCATTTTAGTGGTGTTTATACTACTAAAATGGTTAAAGGTTCAAACTTCTGAAAAATATTGTATGCAGCTGAACTTGAACCATTTTTTCAGGGATTTTATATTTAAAAGTGTATAAAAGATAAGGTAATGAATATTACTTTATTTATATTGTTACGTCAATAAAAACAAATTATAAATCTAAATTCTGCACATATGAAAACATAAACTAAGCATGGATTAGATGCATAGTTGCCAATATTTTAATTTATTCCGGAGTATTTTTAGCCCTACCATTATTTCGCACTACTTTACTTATAATATATATACATATATATATATATATATGTATATAACTTCGATAAAATAAGAAAAAAAATTTTTTTTTAAATAAGTGGTATGGAATAAAGGCGGGGCTAAAAATACTCCGGAACAAATTAAAACGTTGGCATCTATGTAGATAGGGCATCTTAAAGATAATTTTTTTTTTTTTTTTGTATAGTTTGTTGAATTTCATTCTCCTACAGAATAGTGTGTATGAAGGCGAAATATGACAGGGCTTATAACATTCATTGCATTCTGAACAGTTCTCAGCATGGAAATACGAACCATTATTTAGGCCTTGTATTTCCAAAATTTAATTTCTTTACAATGTTCTACCAACAAGACGGGTTTTGATTATTGGTTTAAATTTGCATAACTTTTACTTTATGTAAAAAAGGATTTTTGAGAGAATGATGGTGATGGTCTAATTTTTAACCCTAGGGACTTGGGCCTATGGAGGGATGCCCTCCGTGGAGGTCTCTCTAAGGGGTTCTTGCCCTTACTTACGCAAGTTTCGGAGAAAACCAAAGAACACTCCGAATGACTAGGTGGACGAACGCGACCTGGGATACACTGTTAAAAATTTTCTCCTAGGTTGAACCAAAACATGGTACATTTCTGCTGCCACAGTGCGATGGTGAAACCTTTTACCATTATTTGGTGGTTTACTAAACCAAGGCTTGGTACTTCAATAGCTACATCCATAAGACGGAGAAATTTTGTACCATAATTTGGTGCTTTTTTTAAACAAGAAACGCCAAATCATAGTAGAAGGTTTCACCATCGCATGGTGGCAGCAAAAATGTACGATGTTTTGGTTCAACCTAGCAAACTGAAGCTACTGTACACTGTTAAAAAAATGCAGAAAAAATACAGAAATTCTCTGTAATTTCAGAAAAAAAGTCGTAAAATACGTTTTGTCTACGTAATTTTTCCGTAATTTACGCCTTTTTTTCTGAAATTACAGAGAATTTCTGTATTTTTTCTGCATTTTTTTAACAGTGTAGTACCAACATTTGGTTCAACCTTGAACTGAAATTTTTAACAGTGTAGAACACGCTACACTTCCTGTTCTGCCAGCTTTCAGCACAATAACGCTCGGCCACTGGTGGGGTGATTTTTGAGAGAGAAAACCATCATTGAACTATAATTTACGCCCACCCACTTCCTATAAATGTCACGTGTTAAAAAGAAATAATAATAATAAACAACGGCATTATTCTGAAAATTCCTTTAGCGTTATAGAATACACTCTCTGAAATTCGCATTCTTGAAATCTGCAAAAACTCCTGAAACCTGCACACCAATGTAAAACAATGAAATTTAAAGTAAAATTTTTAAGAAGAAAAAAATGCATCGCTAATATTCATGACGATTCTTTAAAACTGAATATAAGGAAACAAGGAAAGTTAAATTTAAACGAGGTCCAGGTCTTGGAGATAAATATCTAAATTTTTTAACGCACCAATATTTGTATTTAAATAAAAAATAATGACTATTCACAGGCTGCAAGAAAAAAAAATATCTTCACACAAAAAAAAAAGTAATTCTAATTTTTATTTCGAAATTGTAATAAAATTGTAAATTTATAATATAAAGTTATATTGTATCGGATATTTATATACATAAATTTTGCATTTTACTTCATGGGGGCAAATTTTCATTCGTTAATTGAAAAAAGAATTATTTAAAACTTTATATTTTTAACTGCATTTTACTCTTTGACTGCCTTTATTTATTTATTATTATTATTTTATTTTGCATATTTTACATGCTTACTTATACGTACTCACTATCATTTTTAATGCATTATAGCATTAAAATTCAAGTTTAGAAAAGAGAGAGAAAGAAAAAAATATGAAGTCCACAAAATTCCAAAATTCGCATTGTATCGTCCCAAGCTGTTCGGATTTCTGGGAGTGTGCTGTATACAAAAAAAAAAAAAAAAAAAAAAAAAAAAAAAAAAAATGCATACGCACCATCCTATTAATAATATTAATAATAATCCCTTCCGTGGAGGATCAAAATTGTGATGAAATGTCTCCGGACCACCCCTAGGTGTGAGTCCCAGACCGTCGCCAATGGCCTATTGCGCAGCATTAGTACGACGTAAAACCCAAAAAATTATTAAAAGTAAATAACTCATGGAGCATGCAGAAAGTGTTAAATAAAAAATAGGTTTGAAGGTTTCTGTGAATTTATGAAACCTCAATTCATAGATAGCATAAAAAAAAAATAGTGGTTTATGAAAATCAAAAATTGTTGCACAAATAGGTATATATATATGTGTGTGTGTGTGTATTCCAATTATTATGTTTTTTTTTTTTTTTTTTTTTTTTCTGTTATTTTTCTATTATATTTGCTGTATATAATCTCATCCATCAATGTTTCAAAAATAATTCTTATTAACTTTTTAATATATATATATATATATTTGTCTTGTATAAGGCTTCATTTCCATATGCGTTTCTTTGTTCATTAATTCACTTTTTCCTTCCTCGTGTTTGATCAGTGTAATGATGAATTATATAATATATATATATATATATATATATATATATATAACGTTATAAAATTTAGCAATTATATCGATACATGATAATACCAACAACCCTCACATAAAAGTTATTGTAATTCAGTTCAAATGTTAGCACATAACTTTTTCTATGATTTATTTACAGTATAAATTAATAGATAAATTCATTTTAAATTATTTGCGCTAATGTTAGAAATTAGGACCACAACACTAAGTTCAACAAGGTGTGATTTTTATCATGCGAAATTCAAGAAAGTTATCAAACGTAAACCAATAATTTTTATAAAAATGTGAAAAAAAGATAACTGGAGATGAGAATTGAAAATGCTCAAAAATTGAAATATATATAAATAAAGCATGTAATTGTAAATATAAATTTTATTTCCCAAATATGTTTTATTTCTCAAACAGAGCTTCAAAATCTTAACAGAGCTTCAATTACTATTATTATTTTTAATATTGATTTTATGTAATTTCATTTCCTTATGTACAAAACTATTACATGATAATCCTCTTTCTTTTTCCAGAAATTTTGAACAGAAGTCAGTCTAAGTTCTGAGGATACAGAAAATAATGAAAAATTGACAACTGAGAGAAAAAGAAGTTTGTCAAGAGTTTTAGATGAAAAATTGTGTAGAAGATATTTTAATCATAATGAAGATACTTAACTGTTGAGAAAATATTGATAATTTTTTATTGAATTTTTTGTTCAAAATACTGAATTTGTTATATTTTACAGTAATTAAAAAAAGCTCCTCAAGTGTTCTTGTAGTGTTTTCTATACAGAAAAAGTACCTTTATTTACACCAAAACCTGCATTTTCATCTTCACTAAATTTATTTTCTTTTTCTTCATCTTTTCTTTCTTTTCTTTTCTTTTTTTGTGAATTAACTTACTATTTATGTTGTTCCCTAGCGTTATGAAAACCAAGAGTTAAAGTTTATGGAAAACTAGCAGCAAATATAAAAAAATCACGTATAAAAAAAATTTTAATGTGGTTGCTTAAGAACATATTTAATCTACTAACTTTAATAATATATCACAGAATTAAAATATTTTGAAATTTTTAAGAATTCTATTTTGTTTTAAGTTCTTAGTATCAGTTATGGCTTTCTTGCTAATCCGAAAAAACGGATATGCAACCTTTAATATTTAATCTCTAAATATTTTGTAGATGTAATGCATGTTTTAAAGTTTTTATTATTATTAATATTATTATTTATTTATTTATTTATTAATAATAGTTTCAATGAATTTTAATATAATTCTATGTAACATTGAAAATTCACAGTTTTGAATCAAAGTTTTATTATTATTATTATTATTATTATTATTTTCCCCTTTAGAAACCTACTTTTTTTTTTTTCCTTTTTCTTCTTCTTCTTCTTCTTCTTCTCTCTCTCTCTCTCTCTCTCTCTCTCTCTCTTTTTTTTTTTTTTTTAGTGTCCATTTAAATTAAAGTAAAAGTTCACCAGAAATTTGAGAAATGGAAAAATGTTCATATCCAAAAATATTATTATTAGTTTGTTAATACTGATTTGTTAGATTCATTGAAGGATGAAAATATTTCTTTAAACTTATTTTAAGAAGCATATTAGTTTATTCTAAAGATTATTAATGTTTCAGTGATTCCTCTTTTTTTTTTTCCCCCACAACGATATACATCCTTGATAGTGACAAGTTTCAAACACTGGCATATGTTGAATAAACAACTCTATTCTATCATATATATAAAAGCAACGAACGAAATACCTTATACATATGTATAAAATTTTTACTTTTCTCTTTCATCTGATACCAGATTAGCCGCGGTTTTCTCCAATTATGATTTAGACAGCGATAAACAAGAGCACCCCTCTTATCCAACAGGTATCGCTTTTACAATCGGAGGAACCGTCTTACTTATTTTCTCTGAAAGATTTATATTTGAGTCATACCTCAATTTTTATTTTTATTCGCTTTCTACATTATCTTTAGCTAATGATTCTGGACGCAGACAGTTACCATAGATAATCATCTGTTGAAACTGTTGAATGAATTTATGTTGCCGATTCGTTGTTCGGTTCTATGTCGCTGGTATCTAATGCGATAAGCTAAGATAATACGAGGGTCTCCGGAAAAGGAAAAAGTCTCATAAAAAAATTAAACAGTAAAAACAAGATTTTATTTAAAGAGAAGTTTGTTTGTTATGAATGTTTGACCAAGTCAAGTTACCGTAGAGGGGTGGGGGTGGGGGTGGGGGTGAAGATGAGAGTATGACATGAAAGTGTGAAATTTTTATAATTAGGAAAATTTTAAAACCACAATGTACAGAAGATATCGCACCCTCCCCTCAATAAAAATAAATAAATAAATAAAATATATTCTTATGATATGGGTCTTTTAAGTTTAAGCAATGAATTTCGATTTATATATTAGTATTTAAAGATGAGGTAAAATACATAGACGTATCTACCAGAAATTTAATGTTAAAATAAAATCTAATCTGTTGACACAGTGTTTTATTTAATGAGAAAAGTAAGTCTGCTAATAATGCTTAACGAGTAAAATTATTGCGTAATAATTAGCTCTAAATAATTTCTAATAATAATCAATTCTAGGAGAGCCATGTGAGATGAAAATAGAGTTTCGTTATGATCACAGTTTATTGAGCAAACACCTAATTAAGAAATAAATTAATTGAATAAATTAAAGTATCTTTATAGTTTGGGTTTGAAAAGAAGCTGGATGAAAAAGGATTTTTGCTAAGGATTCTGATTAATATCATTACTATTTAAAGACATGAGGTATATAAGATAAGATACATGTGTATATGTCAGGGAAAATATAATACAAAGATATATGATATAAAGATATGTTATATATATTATATGTTTATTATATTATATGATATATAATATAATAAGTAAACTTAGAGATTTGTTTAATCAAAAATTAAACTCTGTTATGAATGTGTTTAATGAGATAAATCATTGCGTAAAATAAATAAATACTAGCAGTATAAAATAAAGTAATATTAATTAATAACAATAGTAGTTAAAGGGGGAAAACAGTTGATAATAAATAAACTATCCTCAAAATAAGTTATCAAAGAAGATATACGTATTTTAAAAAAGTAAAAAATAATAAAATAATTTGTTGTGACACTTACACGACTTTCTCTTACCCTGCATTTTAATACTCGTACTATATAGATTACATATTAAGTCTTAATATCAATATCTTAAAATAATAAAGTTCAACTTACTTTTAAAATAATCTAAAATAGGTTTAAGAGCAGTTTTGTTTGACATGTAATTCTGTGTGAGGGGGGCTACCACCCCTTTCAACACCCCGTTTGATTAGAGTGCATGCATTAATTAAAAATAATAAAACCAAGGCTGTTATTAATTTGCCTTCAAACTTGCCAGTCTTGATGAAACTTTTAAATGGCAACCTAATGCCAAATTTGAATTTATTGCAGTTATTTATGTTATGCTGATAACAGATATACATATGGATCAACAGTTAAAAATTGGACTTTCGTAATCAGGGCAACTGAAAACGTGATGTTATACGTAAAACACAGTTGAAAATAGAACTTCAAAAAATACTTTGTTTACAGTATGGATATGAAAAATTAATTTTTCAGTGTTCATCGATAAAGTAAAATGTACAAATCACTTCCATCAATTACATTGCATAGAAAGAACGTTTTGCTTAATTTTGGGTAGCTCTGTACACTGTTAAAACTACAGGTGACACATGGCACCTTTTAGGGGTGAAAAGCTTGTCTCACTGGTGACACCCCTAAGGGAGCCAAAATGGCCCCAAGAGGGCACCTTAGATTAAGGGTGCCGTCCTTTCACCTTAGTTAAGGGTGCCATTTTGGCTCCCTTAGGGGTGTCACCAGTGAGACAAGCTTTTCACCCCTAAAAGGTGCCATGTGTCACCTGTAGTTTTAACAGTGTACACTCTTTTTGCACATCGTATACACTTACTAATAATCAATTAGCTATGAAAAAATTTATAAATATAGTGTAAAAGTCTATCTTATAAACAAATTAATATATATATATTTAGAAAACTTCATACAAACAGTTTAATAACAGAACTGCTTTGTGGTTGTTAATTAATCATTGTCAAATATAATGTTTAAAATGTCAATAATAATGTTCATATATTTACAAAAAATTAAAAAGATATAAGATTTTTGAAGTAACAGTGTAAACTATGGTTTAAAAGCGTCAAGACATTTTAAACCAAGGTTAAAGGCGGTTTTGCCTAAAACTGTCTTGCTAAAAACTTGCCATCTCTGTCTAAGACTAAATCGTATATTAATAAAAAAAAGTACAAACAAAAACATATTATAATAAAAATTGAAACGTAATTTCTTTTTATAAATGTTTGAAACGAATTAAGTTATTATATTTAAGTTATTAAATACATTATTGATATTAATACTTTTAAAATAGTAAGTTATTTTTTAAGCAATACAAAGCACAATTTGAGAATCGGAACTAAAAAATCTAGATTTGGGGAATACATCCATAAATATTCATACCTAAATTTTTTTGTACGAGAGAAACATCATAAGATTAAAATTACAATGGATATAACGACATAAAAGTAAAATAAAGAATAACTTTTAGTGAACTTACCTTAATTTCGGGCTTTGCAAGAAGAACACTTAAAAAATGGCGCTATGTTTATGTCCTGTCCATCCGCTCCGAGTCGGTGTTGGAAATGGAAATACACGTCACAGTGCGCATGCGCGAAATGCTAGTCACCCATAGGGTGCCATATTTCGACTCTGAGAGCCAGCGCAGGTCCACAAAATTGGCTGTTAGCTCATTTGGCACCCGGATCACATTTCCAAGCGTCTATGGCACCCTAAGGTTCCAAATGATACCGTTTTTTCACCCCGGGGTCCCAAACGTCACCGATTTGTCACCTTCAGTTTTAACAGTGTATATTGTCTATAATCAATATGGACTTAAATTTAGTCTTGCAAGAAAAATATCTAACACATAATGAATTACAATTCCAGTATTTTCCAAGTATAGCCCCCAATATATTCAAATACTTTGTGTAGCCATGTAAATGAATGATGAATGATTTTCATACTTCAATCTACACAAAACTTGCTTTTATGAGTATAAAAAAAAAATTGCTCATTCCATTATGTTTGAAGCAGCCTATAGATGTTAAACTCTACTCACCTGCAATTTCACCCATAGACGTAATGCATTTGAATTCACGTGTGTTGCTCTGTACACGAACCATTTGCTTAATCTCAACGAAAAGTTTAGTGTAGCATCCCCATATGATATACATTTAGAATATCGACTTTCTGTTGCTACTTTTTCTTGAGATATACTGATAACACACACACATACACACAGACCAACCGCTAAAACATTTGGATTTTCAAAATGTGTAAATATAACAAAAACACACTTTCAAAAATTTGGCCAAAAAACAATACTTTCTCTACCATGTATATGGGTAAGAGAAAGTAAAAAATGTTAATTTAAAACAAAAGAGAAAGAGAGAAAGAAAACGAGTAGTAAAATCTTTTTTGTAATGTTTTAGACATAAGTATCAATATGAAATTATCAACGATGTATGTGTAAGAACATGGGGTAGACAAGAGGCTAATGGGACAAGTAAATTATCTCATAAAATAAGTGAGTTAAATGTTCAGAATTTTGAATAAATGCATTTTTTTTTTTTTTTTTTTGACAGTGTTACATGTAATTATAAAGCTCTTATTTAATGTTGTTAATCTGCTATCATTGTTTTAGTCAGTTATGTAAATAGTTAATTTGCATTAAGCCAAGGTGCAATTTAAAATTGTATGGGGACTAATGGCACATTTCTGTTGGAGGCTATTGGGACATGTCCTATAAAGGGACAATTTGAAGCGCCCAATTTAAAATATAACATTAAAAGAGGTTTTTAAACTTAAGAATTTCTGGATTTTATGCTACTCAAATTTATTCCTTAAATCGCAATACATTTGGTGATGAAGGTTTTCTGCCTTTATTTATATAGTAGATCGTCCATATCCTGAATTCGAAGTAAATGTGTCTTCTATATCATCTCTAGTCGGAATTGACCAAGACATTATTGTTAAAAACGATTACACATGAAACAGTTTGACCCTATCCAAAAGCCCCTGCAAAGGAAAACGTCCGCATTTTGTAGAAAGCAAAGAAAATACAGAACTCTCATTAATACACCTAAGAAAAAGGAAATTCAAAAAAAAGAGAAAAGAAAAGAAAAAAAGAAAAGAAAAAAAGAAAAAGAAACACTTGTTAAAGAGGACGAAAAAAATAGTTCGAAAATCACGAAAACAAAAAGTCCGTAGAACAGAAGTGACAGTATTATATCTTTGCATGAATCATCACAGGAATAGAAACCTCATTTTAAGATAAGGTAATATAACATCTTACAATATAAAGTATTGTATTATGTTCTATTTTGTACAATGGCAGCAATAAATTTGCAGTAAATTCAATACATATATATATATTTGAATAATATGTACGAATAGATCCCATGGTTCGTCCCAATAGACTTCAGATCCGGAATCTAATGGGACAAAAGTTTATATTACTAATTAGGCTTATTTCTGTTTTAATAATTAAGCTATCACTAACATTTTCTCTTCATTAATAGAAAGCTATTTAAAAATGTTGTATGTTTGAAAAAATTCTAGGAATTTAAAAATTAACCTTTTTTACAATAGGAAAACTAAACATGTCCTATTAGCCCGCAGTTTCCACTATATTTTTAAATCAAAGGAAAATATAAATTGTAATTTTGATAGAATGAAAGCATGGTAAAAATGGCTCCACCAATAGCCAATAGGTTCTGCTCTTAAAGCTGTTAGAGTGGCTGAATGATTTTGCAGTCAAAAGTAATAGACAGGAAGAGCAGGGCTAGAACCTAGGTCACGTTTGTCGGCAGGTTTTGAATTTTCCGTGGTTTTTCTCCGAACGCATGAATACGGGATAGGATCCTTGAGCAAAATGTTCTCAACGCAGGGCATATCCCTCCCCAGAACTAGGTCCCTAATGAAGACAGTCAGCCTTAAACCTCCTATCACCTAAACCAAAATGTTATATTTAAAGTACAAATGTTGTAACTGATATATGAAAGACGCAATTTCAAAATAACGATGAAATATTGATAATAGCTAATGAATCAGACCACAGTTAAATTTTATACCGTATTCAAACTCATTTATATCTCTACTTTTTAGTTATCCCTATATCTAATTAGTTATCTCCATTAGTTATCTCTTAATCTTTTTGGTTTGTCAATCGTAGATACACTTACTCCAGAAGTTTTGTATGTCGGGCAAGTGTAAAAAAGGTTTTATACACTGTAAAAAAAATGTCCTATTTGCTGCCAGAAATTCTCTGTACTTTGGGAAAATATGTTCTGACAACGTAATTTTTTCGTAAATTACGCGTATTTTCTCAAATTGCAGAGAATTTCTGGCAGCAAATAAGGCATATTTTTTATAGTGTATACTTGTTCCAAGCACTTCAACTGCATTACTTAGATTTTTTACTTTCTCATTCCCAATACTGTTTTTGGGTGAAATTTTCGAAATTGAATTTTTGTTATGTTTTCACGTTTTGAGGTCCCCTGAATCCGAGAATCATATTTTTATCGGTTGATTTGTGTCTCTGTGTGTGTGTCTGTTATCAGCATATCTCAAGAACAAATAGTAACTGGAATACAAACTCTGTATTCTATATATGTATTACATAGTGATGCTACCCTAAACTTTTCGTTGCGATCAAGCAAATAGTTCGTGTACAGAGCCATACTAAAGAGTTCAAATACATTACGTCTATGGAGGAATTTTCTGGTAAGTACAATGTAACATCAATAGTCTGCTCAAAACAAAATGTAATGAAAAAAAAATTTATATGCATAAAAATTTTTTATGTGTAGATTGTGGTATGGATATCAATCATCATTCATTTACAGGACTGCCCAAAGTATTTGGATATATTGGGGCTATACTTGAAAGTCTTGGAGGTGTATTTCTTTTTTCTTTTTTTCCCATATAAGGCTAAATTTATTTACACAATGTGATTGTGATGTGCATATAGTTTATAGAAAATATACATGGCTATCCAAAATTAAGCTAAACGTTCTTTTCTATTGAATGTAATTGATGAAAGTGCTTTGATAGATTTTTACTATGTCGACGATCACTACTCAAGAAAGAAAATTATTTTTTCATACCCATACTGTAAACAAAGTATTTTTTTAAGTTCTATTTCCAACTCTGGTTTTTTGCATAGTCTAATGTTTTGAATTGCCTGAATATGAAAGTCTAATTATTAGCGGTTTTGATCGGTATGCATATTTGTTATCAGCATGAATTAAAAACAAATAATTGCATGAAATTCAAATTTGTTAATTTAAAGTTCGTATTAGGTTTCCGCTTGAAAAATTTAATCAAGATTGGCAAGTGTGAAGATAAATTAATTATATTAGGTCGTTGCAAAAGTTCGTGCGGACGCGGATCATTTTATTGCCTCCAAAGACGACAGCTTCTATCGCCGTGGTATACATTTGTTACCCGAAAAATGGGCAAAGGTTGTAGAAAGTAATGGAGAGTATTTTGATTAAAAATTGTCATTTGATTTGATGTATTTTTATGAAATGAAGCAACAAAAAACCGCACGAATTTATGCAAAGACCAAATAGCTTGATTTTTCTTTTTTTTTTTTTTTTTTTTTTTTTTTTAATTAATAAATGTAGGCATTACAGTTGAACGGGGGGTTGAGGGAGGCGGTAGCCCCACCCTCCTCACACATAATTATATGTAAAAAAAAAAAGAAACTGTTCCTAAACTTATTTTAGATTATTTTTTACGTAGATTTAATAGTGACACACCAGATCATTGTACTTTGTTTTTTCACTTTTGTCTTTTAATTTTCAATTAAACCAAATATCCCAAGTAACACGGAATGGTTGGGAAACGGTTGGCCCTACGATTCCTCCTTCGTTGGCCAACGGTTGTTTTTGGCCGTCGACCCTCGGTTGAGCCAACCGTTGGGTGACAGTTGGCCCAACTATGGAACGGTTGGTTCCTGGTTGGCAAACTGTTGGGCCATTGTTGGTGAACACATTGTAGGCTAACTGTTATAGTTTGCAGTTGAAAAAAGAGCATTTTAGGACTGTTGGGCCAACAATACTATTTGCTGTTGGCCCACTGTTATTTTGAGCCCTTTCCCCAACGATAACCATTCCCCAACGAACTAACAATAAATCGCAGTTGGGCCAACAGTCTGTGTTACTTGGGATCCTTACATTCTTTTAGGTTTGTTGGAGTGTAAAAAATTTTAAGCTGTGTGAAGTGCTAGTTGGAGGAGTACGAATATGTTCGCAACTCCGTAGCGAGTTGAGATATTTTAAAAATTCCAAAAGACCCAGATTCATGAAAGTTTTTCACTTTTCGGATAATTTGGTTTACATATTTCATATTCTAAATACGGGTATATACAGAAAAAATGTTTTTTCAATCAGCAAATTTTGTTGAGGCTATATCAACAAATCAGTTTTGTTATAAATAAAAAAAAAAATGTTGAATCAATCAAAAAAAAAAAAAAAAAAAAAAAAAAAATTGTCAATTTATTCTGAACAAAAGTTTGGTTGTTTCAACAAATTATTTTTTTTCTGTGTAGTAGACCGAAGTACATTTAATTGAAAAACAACCAAAATTTTGTTAAAACAACAAAATAATTTGTTGAATCAACCAAATTTTTTTGTTGATGTAGCCTTACCAAATTTATTCTTGCCCCAAACCGTGAAGCAAGTGGAACCTTGAAATAGAAAATTTTTATCATTGTTTTTCCTTAAGGGGCACATTGTTAAATTAGAAAACCCTGATATATTTTTTTTTTAAATCAGTTAGTTGTAGTTTATGTGAAAGTTTTCAGAAGTGTAAGTATGATAAGAACGGATAAAATGAGGTCGAAGCCGAATTATGCCAAATTATTGTTACACTTACCCCACTTCATTCTAGATTTAAAAAGAAAAAAAAAAGTATATTAATTTCTTTTTTCAATTTTTACTGCAGTAACAAATTTTTAATTATTATTTTTATTATTATTATCATTCTATAATCAAGGGATTTATGTAAATAATCTGGTGTGTCATTCACACGACTTTCTCTTACCCTGCATTTTAATACTCGTACTATAATGATAGATTACATATTAAGTCTTAATATCAATATCTTAAAATAATAAAGTTGAATGTACTTTAAAAATAGTATAAAATAGGTTTAGGTACAGTTTGATTTGACATGTAATTCTGTGTGTGTGGGGGGGGGGGCACCGCCCCCTCAACCCCCTTTCAATTACTGTGCATACAATTATTTAATTAAAAAAAAAAAAAAAATCGCAGGCTGTTATAAATTTGTCTTCAAACTTGTCAGTTTTGATCAAATTTTTAAGTGGCAACCTAATACGAAATTCAGAATGCCGAATTTGGATTTCCTGCAGTTATACAGTTTTAAGTTATGCTGATAACAGATATATCAACCGCTAAAAACTGGACTTTCGAAAGCAGGGCACTTTAAAACGTGATATTATACAAAAAACAGAGTTGAAAACAGAACTTCAAAAAATACTTTGTTTACAGTTTGGGTATGAAAAATTAGTTTTGCAATATTCGTCGACATAGTAAAATGTACAAAGCAATTCCAACAATTACATTCAATAGAAAAGAACATTTTGCTTAATTCTGGGTAGCCCTGTATATTGCCTATAATCAATATGCACTATAAACAATGCTGTGTATTTAAAATTAGTCTTACTTGAAAAACATCTAACACAAAAGGAATTACGATTCCTGCAATTTCCAAGCATAGCCCCAATATATCGAAATACTTTGGGTAGCCCTGTAAATGAATGATGAATGATTTCCATGCCACAATCTGCACAAAACATGCTTTTATGAATATAATAAATTTTGTGCATTCTTTTCGTTTAAGTCAGCCTATAGATGTTACACGGTAGTTACCAGAAATTTCCCCATTGAATTCTCTTGGATGTCTCTGTACACGCACTATATGCTTGATCTCAACGAAAAGTTTATTGTAGCATCTCTATATCCTATATTATACACATTTAGAATACTAAGCTTGGGCTATTATTTGTTCTTGAGATTGCTGATAACACACACACACTCACATACAGAGCATCCGCAAAAAACATGATTTTCGTATTCAGGGTACCTCAAAGCGTGTAAATATAACAAAAATTGAATTTCGAAAATTTGACCCAAGAACAGTACTTTCGCTACCATATATATAGGTAAGAGAAAGTGAAAATAATTAATTATAGTTATAGAGATTTTTTTTTTATTGTTAAATGTTTTCTTTCCAAAAAATTATTATTTGTGTTTCGTTGAATCAAAATTGTTTAAAGCTAATATCATATACAGGTTTTTACCCGGAAGAAGTCATATTTATAAAAGAAATTTCAAACATATAGTACTTTCAATATTATTTAGTTATATAATTTAATTATATAATTTTATTATAGAACTTTATTTTTATAGTACATTTTATTACGGTACTTTCAATACACTTAAATATATGAGAAAGAAATATTTTGAATCAACGACTGACTTCAACTGAAATAAGTGTAATACATTGAACAACTATGCACATCCTCTAACCAGAGTGCTCTTAATGTAATCTATTCATCTGTAACCATTCGGAATTACCACCGTGAACATTATAAGAATGGATGACAAGGATCATTCTCTATTCGATCCTTTGGCTTACGGAATCCTTTTATTGAGGTCTATCACAGTGCCTCCCTTCCCCCCTCACAAGACATCTGTTTTTTAGGGGGCTATCTGCAAAGGCTTTGTGTAATCCGTTTCGGTTCTCCTATCTATTTAATTGTAGAGATGGCGGAACGTACAGAAGCTGAGCACCCCGTAGTACATTTTTAAAACTTTACGGGACATTTTTTTAAAATTCTCATGCTTTTTAAAAGAAATGCTGTAGTATATTAAAATATTTAATAATGTAAAAAAATAAATAAATAAATAAATAAAAAATAAATAAATAAATAGGAAAGGAAAGCACAATAAGCAGAAGTTAACATTTACTGATGTATTTTATTATAAGTCCTTCGAGATATTATATTTACTTAGCCTTTTAATAAATGTTAATTGTATCTCATATTTTGTTTACGCTATATTCTTTCAGAAGATGGTAACTGTATTTAAAATATCTAATTCTGAATTAGCGTACGAGGTGCAATCCGAAGTCACATCTTAAAAAAAAAAAAAAAAAAAAAAAAAAAAAAAAAAAGTCTCTAACGGCCTTATTCACCATTAACTTCAACTCCCGGTTCAACGCAAAAACTTGAAAATCGTCTAAAGACAAGGCGAAGCTTTCGAACAAAATTTAACACACTGTTTCTACCGTCTAGTGTCGAAGGTACCATATAATCTTTTATCGGTTATTTTCAGCAAAAAATTCTGAAAATAACTATGTTGCTAGATGACAGAAGCAACACGTCAAATTTTGATTAAAAGTTGCACCCTGATTTTAAGCTATTTTCATCTTTTCAGTTTCGACCGGGAGTTGAAGTTATTGGTAGATAAAGCTGTTAAGAGAAAAGTTATAACATTTACTTTCTTAAAAAGAGAAGAAAAAAAAAGTTTAATGTAAGGATTCAATGAAAAAAAAAATGTCAATTTTAATATTTATGACACTTTCTAAATGTACTTTCGTCAACATAGATGCCAACAGTTACTATTTCTACCCATCATATTTTGATTGAAAAAATAAATAAATAAATAAAATCATAATTTTGTGTAACATTTTTCTAAAAATAAGGTGAACAGTTTTACTCGAACAAAATGGTATTAAAAAATGCTTTAAAGATCTCTGCTAATAAACTATATAATCTCATCAGATGAATCCGTCTATTCTGCGTTCACTTAAATGTATCTTTTATTTATTTAAACATTTTAATGATTCCCCAATTGCTAAAGTGATTAAATGAAAAAAAAAAAATAATAATAATAATAATAAAAAGGAACATTTCTGAGAAATTTTGACAACTAATTTGCCCAATATTTATCAGTAAAATCCTAGAATATATGAGTGACCATGATATATATGTGTAAAAATACGACTAAATTTTTAAAATCGGGAACATTTTATGGGAAAGAACCTGTTTATTTGAAGAAATTTGTTTCAAATTATTAAAACTAGGAAGGATAAATAAGAGTAATGTTACCAAATATTTTGATAGTATTGAAAGAAATAAAAGTTACTACTGCAGCGATTCTCAACCTATGGAGCGCCCCTTAGAGAGGCATGATAACACTACATGGGGAGCGGTAGAATATCGAAAAAAAAAAAAAAAAAGAAGAAGAATTTTCTACACTTGTAAAAAACTGACACTTCTGTGTCAAACATTAGTCGTAAATTTTACGACTGAACCTTACTTTTTATACTTTATTTGCCGTAATTACCGTAATTTATTGTTCATTTGCAGTAATTTTTACAAATCACTCAAAAATTTAGGGCTAAAGTTTGGCAAAGAGGTTTCAGTTTTTAATTTCTTCTAGATCTATATAAAAAGAAAATATTAGATTCGTGAAAGTTTTTAAACTCCAGTTTTTGACGGATTTACACGTTTTGAGGTTTCCTGAACGCAATTTTACTGTTTTTAAAAAATGTTTGTGTGTCTGTGTGTGTATCACAAATGTTTTGGTTGCTGTATCTCACGAACCAATGAACGAAATTTAATCAGACTTGGTATTTAGTTGAAACCTGACCTATGGTGCTGATTATATTTGGGGATCAATCGCTCAACAGGTGGTGCTGTGATCCCATATTTTCTAAATTTTAAACATTGCAATATAGAACAAAAATTCGCATAAATGTACATAATGAGAGTTATTTTTAACGCGTGATTGTAAAATTAATATGAATTATTCATAATAGTAGTAGTAAACTAGAAAAAAAAAAAATGTGTGTGCATGTTGAAGCATCACTTCCTCAACCCTGTGATGTGTGTGTAAATTTTCAATGTATCTTTTGAAATAACTCGTCAATACCTTTAAAACGAATGTTTCAACCGTAGAACTGTGATAACTTAAAGCAAAGTTATCGATTTCTTTCAGTTTTAACGATAAAAGAAAAAAAAAAAAAATCTCATTTCTTCTGATGTTCATACAAAATTGACTTCCTTTCAGCTTTTAGTTTTATAGTTCTATGAGATAAAATCGTCTGCATTTATCACGGAAAATAATTTCAATAAATAATAAATAATAAATAATTTGTACTGCGTGAATTTGTACAAAATTATATAGAAGAAAGTCTTGTAGTGGCCCCAACATACTTGTTTAGAATGTGAAAGGAAATGAAAACAGAATACATGTATGACATAATAAAAAAACAAAATACACGTTTACATTGATACACTTGTATAATATTATTAGAATTGCACAATGCACTTAATGTGAGGAAAGCGTATATATAAAAATAAGCCGCGACTAAAATTAAGATCAAAACTGGTTCGCAAATGCTGCATTTTGAAAAATTCTTCACTAATGTGTCCAAAATAATTAAAAAACATTTATGATACTGACAAAGACTTCAAAAGTTACGTCTAAACTGTATTAAATATCTTTGAATGAAGAACTAAAAACTTTTGGTCATGGTGGCTTAATGGATTGTTTAAGATTACCTGCTTAAATAACTTAATATTACAATGTGTCAGTTCATACAAAACGACAATTTAAACAAAACAAAAGTAGATGGGGCAGTATTTAAACAATAACGCCCTGAGCTACCGAAAAAGTATCTGCCTGTTTGTGGAGTCAAATAAATACAAAGGTAAACACTGAAATATTTATTGAAATGAGAACAAAATCTCGTTTCCATGAAATACCCTACGTAATGCTTAATGATCGCACAAGAGTACTTTATATGATGTACAGTCGGTAACAAAAGTCTCCGAACACTAGCAAAAATTCCTATGTAAAAAAAGTACACTTAATGCAGTTTTGTTAAATAAATCCTTGTCGAATCCTGTTTTTAGGCTGACTAAGAACAGGATTTGACAAGGATTTATTTAACAAAGCTGTATTAAGTGTACTTTTTTTATATAGGAATTTTTGCTAGTGTTTGGAGACTTTTGTTACACCGACTGTACTACAATGTCTTTGTTTCATGAATCTGAAGATTCTTTTGTATGAAAAGACAAGGAATAAATATTTGCATAAATTCATTCATGACCAAAAGCAAATAATTTCAAACAAAGGGGTACAGTCATACTAGAATTTCAAAATGACGCTATGAAAAATTTACCGAAACTAAAAATTTGTTACATTTGATTACCTGTAATTTGATGTTCGATTTAATTATTGATTTATAATCGAAACTTCAAAAAGAACCTATATATCAGACACTTAAAATTTTTTTGATGAAGAGTAACACGTCTAAATTTTCTACCTACTACATTTTCAATTATATATTTTTTTAAGTGCCATAAAGGTTACAAGGCATTACTTATTTTTTAATTATAACAGTATATTATCATAAACAAAACATCTAAACATAGAAATTTGGTCATTATTTCAAAGTTGGAATTCAAAAACATTGAAAAAATTGTTAGAAGACGAAAGATGGCAATTACTCCGTCAAAAATTGCATTCTATTAAAATTTTGAACAGATGCATATTTTCATATACAGCAAATTTTATTATAAAGTTAATAGTCGCAGATTTAAAAAAAAAACTTATATAAACTTTATGTTTCAAGTTATATATCATAAGTTTTTAATATTTAAATGTTATACCAAAAATTAAATATATAATTACTTGCTTCTAGAAAATTCATCGAAATTCTTAAGAAATCCTTCACAAAATAGTTTTTTGCAAAATAATGACGCCTGGAAAAATAGTTAACAAATACTTTTAATGAAATATAAGTATTCTTATTTTAGAGAAAAATCTAACGTTATAATCTTTATATTAAAATTTGTAATTAAATCATCAATTAATGCACAGATTTAACAAATATAGTTTTCGTTTCATTCCGTCTATAAGGAAATTTACCTTTTTAATAATGAGTTGAAAATTCTTCCCATGAATAAAAGATGCTAAATTATGGGCTACAAATTACAAAAATACCTTTATTTCATCTTTCTTTTTAATATTTATAAATTTAGTTAGAAAGCCTTTCTGTCAGATACAACGTACATTTCTAATAATTATATTAAATACTTACTTTGAAACGATAAAAAAAAAATCCCTTAATCATGCTAGGTGAAATAATTCAACCAAAAAATTGAGATATTCTGATTACAAAATTAGTAACAGAACTTCACAAGAGCCTTCTGAGTCATGCAATTTTCAGTTATTAAATAATCATGGTGTTTTTAGGGCTCCGCCAATTTAGTCAATTAGTGGCGTTACATAGAAAACGCAAGTAACGTGGAATTATCAAAAAAATATTTTTTTCATATCTATTTAGAAATTTGATCTTGCCGAAATTGCTTCAGGTAGTAATTAGACTGAGAATTAGATATATTAGACCCGCATAGAAAATTAGATATCTCCAGTCAGTTCTCACATCTTCACTGCTCTAAGGCAAGAATTTATCTAGCTCTTTGAATATTCAATGTTAATGATAAATAAGGAAATAAAAGTTCTTTCTAAGATATTTTATATCACTAAGTAAATATGTATATACATATTTAAATATTTTTTTTTTGTTATGAATAAGCAACATTTAGTGCATCAGTATCAAACATTTTGAGTTACTGCATTGTAATAATGATGGGCTATTACGTTAGATTAATAGGAGGGTGACGATAATATTTTCTTTAAAAAAAAAAGAGAAAAAAAAAAAAAAGTCTTAATATTTGTTTTCTGCAGTAGAAACAACAAAAGTTTAAGCTCTTATTATTAATAAATTATATTGAATTTTAAATAGAAAATATTTGGCTAAAATTGAAAAAGAATGATTAAGTTTTGTTTACAATTGTTATTATCCCAGAGTACATATATATATATTCATCATTTGGCATGAATGGGTTTTATCAGTCTTTATAGCGTGACTTATCTATTCATCTTTAATTTACTAATCATGGTATTATTTAATTAAACTTTTTGGATGAAGTTGGAATTAATAATGTACCATTTGTATGCTAATTGTATGCTAAATATATTTACAATTATATACCTTATATATATATTATATACATTATATACATTATATATATGTGTGTGTGTGTGTGTGTGTGTGTGTGTGTGTGTGTTAAAATTAAGTTGTAGTAAATTTCTCTATCAATATGAATAATATTTTTATTATACATAAAATGAATAAACATATTTAAGCATTATTTATTTGAAAATGTATTTACATTTTTATTGATAACATGCTTTATACACCTTATAAAAAGAAAAGAAAAACAAATATTTAAAAAATATGCATTTTTTTTTTTTTTTTTTTTTTTATAATATTATGTTTAATTTGATAAGAACTTTTATGGAAAAGCTATACAGAAACATTTTTAAAATTTTAATAATTGACGTTGAAGATGTAGATTTGTGTGAATATTCTGTCAAAGAAGAAAAGATTATTTTTTATGAAATATTTTTGATATATATGAAAATTTCCGTTTCCAATTTCAAGTATGCTTCACCTTTTACTTCTAACAGTTATGCTGTATAACTAGGCAAATAAAATAAGTTATAGAAGTATGTAAAGTTTTACAATAAATTATTCTGATAAAGTGTTATTTGACTTGAAGCGATTTTTATATAATATATACGCATAAATATTTTTTTTTAACTGATTTTTCAAATTTTAATATGCATAGTTGATGTAGACCCGAGTTATTCAAAATGCGTTAGTATAAAACCAAAAAGGGAGAGAGAAATAGAAAAAAAGAAAGAAAGAAAGAAAAAGGAAAGGTAGTGGTTAAAGAAACAGTTTTGACACACAGAAAAAAAATATATACATATATATATCCTCTTTTCTTTCTTTTTGTGAGATTGGTCCATACCAATGAAATGGATATTTCTCTTTCAAAATATATTAAAAAAAAAAAAAAAACATTGTGGATATAATAAACTTATATATATATATATATATATATTAGAGTCGTAAAATTAGGAAATATGTGCGCATGTGCAGTGAAATATAACAATATTGAATACACTAAAAGTTCTTCAAAACTATTGAAAAAAAAAATTTTTTTTAGGAAAATTCTTAAAATACCCCCATCCTTGCTAGTTTTTATTTTTTCCCTCCAAAATTTTACATTATTATGGAATTTAAATGTATATTCTGAAAATATTTGTGCATTACTTTGTGGATCCACCAATATATTTATTCATAAGAAATATTTTTAGATTTCGATGGTGATTTCATGCTAATTTCAGGTTTTTCAAAACTTTAAATTGTGTTTTAAAGTCTGAATTAGAATATAAAGTAAAATGAATACGCATATTTATTTGAACGCCTATCAGAATTTTTCATTATAATTTTTATAGAATCTTTCGTCGTAAGTTGCGCATTGTAAGACATAATATTCTGAAAAAATACTTGTTTTGTGACAAAGTTATTTAAAGGCTATTTAATAAAGCTAAAGACTATTTAAAGTTATTTAAAGGTTTATCTGCAAATTACTCATCCACAACTGTAAACTTTTCGTTTTATTTAAATCAACATATTTTACAGTTTATTTATTTATTTAATGCTGTTGTTAATATATTTTGTTCGTTGATATTTTTATAACTTTAAAGTTCAGTATCCCCCTTTCACCTGATCGCCTTGAAAAGGGTAAAACTGTAATTTTGCTTTCCCTGTACAATTTTTGCAATTTATTAATATGATGATTAATTTACCCTGAGGTTAAAAAGTAGCTATGCTGTTTTAAATTATAAGTTTATTAAAAAGAAAATAGGAAAATATCGTACTGCGGCGGTCAGAAGGTTAAGAAGTGTTTTATGTCTAAAATGTAGATCAAATATACTCAATATAATTCTTTTTTTTTTTTTTTTTTTTTTTTTAACTTGTAGTAAAATAAATCAGGAAGTTTATATTATTTCTTTCTTCCTTTATTTTTCATAAAATAGTAAAAACAATATTATATCTTTTGCAATGATATATTATTGTAATAAAGAGCGAAGCATTAAAATCTCCAGAGGAAGTAAAACAAACAAACAATTTTAAAAAATTTGAAAAATCCTGAATTATTTTATTTTGAATTATAAGTGTATTGAAGGGAAAAAAAAAAAAAAAAAAAAAGTTCTGTGAACGGAAATATCCGAAAGCAGTGGTCAGAAGGTTAAGACATTATCTATATGTCTAAAATTTAGTATGATATTTTGAAATATACTTACTAGAATTCAGACTTTTTTTCCCCCCCCGATTTATAGTAAAATAATTCAGAAAGCTTATACTGTATTATTCTTTCTTTTTAATAAAGTAAGAATAACAACTATTTTTTTTGCAATAATATATTATTGCAATAAAGAATGAAACATGAAAATCTTCAGATAAAGTAATTGCTGTTTTATTGAATTATTTTTCAATAAGAAGTAAATGAAAACTTTATAATTTTTATTATTTACCTCAGGAAGATAATACATTCATATGTATATATATATATAGATATTCCATTTCAGATATGATCCTTTGTAAAGTACGAGGTCTTATGCAGTATTTTCGATACCATAGTTCTCTTTGGATTTGGAAGAGTGAAGTTAATCAGTCAGATCACACGTTGAATAATAGTGATTTTTGGTGACAGTGTCGAGATGAGCATAGATATACGTTTTAAAGTCTTCAGTCGGGTCCAGCGATAGTGATCATTTCATTGACAGTATGGAGTTCAGCTTAGAAGTGTTGTGTTGGAAATGTCAGGGTCACCAGTTGGGTCTAGTATTAGATGGCAATGGTTTTCGGTGAAAGTGTCAGGTTGAGTATAGAAGTGTTGAGTTGAGGAGAAAGAAGTTTGGGGTAAAATATTACCATCTAACTGGAAGTAATTTATCAAGATATAAGACGAATTTAAGGGAAGTTGCGAAGGTTGATGTTCAGTTGAATATTGGTAATTTTAAGATGAGCATTTTATGGAAAAGGAAGTGAATCGTTTCGTAGCTATTTACTTTAAATTGACTTCCGCATTAAAGAAAGTCGGGCTTTTGTTTACTTGCTGGAGTTGTGCGCTTAGACTCGTGCTATGATATATTTATGAGGAGGCTAAAGAAGCCTGCCTGATGCCACGAATCTTGTCTAAGTGGTAAGATATATTTAGATCTTAGAGTATTATAATCTTAGAAATTAATAGTAATGTGATTTAGTTTAATAGAGTCTTAGGGAGGCATATTATTGTAACAATCGCAGCTATCGTAAATCACATGTCGAATCGTACACTCCGCAGCAAAAGGATCCGAGCACTAGCAATAATCCCCGTCTTAAAAATGTACACTTAATACTGCTTTATTAAATAAATCCTTGTCGAATCATGTTTTTAGACAGAGAAAGAACATGACTCAACAAGGATTTATTTAACAAAGCAGTATTAAGTGTACATTTTTAAGACGGGGATTATTGCTAGTGCTCGGATCCTTTTGCTGCGGAGTGTACGATCCGATTTGTGATCTACGATACCTGCGATTGTTACAATAGTATGCCTCCCTAAATATATAATTCGCCTTAGTGCTTCATTTCCCCCTTATACCTAAAATAAAAGAAGATTAGATTTTAAGATATTGTCTTCATTTGACTACTATATACACTTCTGAATTAAGATAGGAGATGGGAACGAAGTTGAGGCGGTCAATCAGCCATTACAATGGCGCCCAACGTGGGGCCATTGTAATGTCTTATTCAAATACAGTAGAGCCTTGGTTATCCGAGTCCCGATTATCCGAGTTCCGGGTTAACCGAGGTAGTCCCAAAAATGCCACGTCCCAGTGGAGGCGTCGCCTTTGACGAATGACGTGAAAAGCTCTGACAAATTTGACAATACAGTACTGATTTTTATGATTTATATATGCATGTATTGTATTGTATTTTTAACTGATTACATTTAAATATATAATATATATATTATTTTACTTCATTGGTTGCGTTTTCATTCATTTTAAACTTTACCGTTTTTTTTTCTCCTAGATTTACAACCGTTTTATCATAGTTTTCGATTATCCGAGGTACCCTCGGTCCACATTACCTCGGTAGTGCAAGGCTCTACTGTATATTATAGATCTATGATATAATCATTCTTCTTAAAGGTACTGACGAGTTCTTTACAAAAATACGTGTATTGTAAATTTACACAAACGGGGGGATCCTCCCTACATTACACAAAAAAGAAAAAAAATCCTGGTTAACTATTACTGTAATATATATATATATATATATAAATTATAAAATTTTAATGTTTAAATTTATTAAGATATCTATAATTTATATATATATATATATATATATATATATATATATATATATATATATATATATATATTTAATTTCACAGTAATTGATTATAAAAACAAATCTCATTTTGCCCCATTTATACATATTTTTGTTCTGTACTGTCATCTTAAAAATTATGGGGGAAAAATGGTAAAATCATTTTGCGCGATTTATGTTTAGATGCAACTACTTATAAATGTTTATGGAATTTTCTAAATTAGTTTTCGAGATAGTGTTAGCAAAAAATTTTCGTCACACACATACATAATCAGACAGACAGGCAGTTTCTAAAAATCATCGAATTCTGTTCTGGATCTCTTAAAACGCGTAAGAACGTCGAAAACCGAATGTCATTTTTTTTTTTTTTTATTTTACAAATTCAATACTTTTATCTATTTAATATAGTAGAAGACAGTAAAATTAAACGTATATAAATTATAACAGGAAAATATACCAGGAAAATGCATATATAGATATATACACGCACACACACACATATACCACTATTTTCTTAAGCAACTACTTTTAATTTTCTAACAATAAACAAAATGAAGCCCAAATTGTACATCTTAGCTTATAATTATTAATACCCTCGTATTTTACACATTAATGAGATGCTTTATCAAATAAAACTTCTTCTTATTTTCGTCTTTATACTTTTAAGAAATCATAACTCAATGACTAAAATTTTATCTTGCTTGTTTTCCATCAATTCAAAAATATTGAAACTTTCCTTACTAAAGAAGAATCGATTAAATTTACCATGGATGTCGTATTCACAATTACATAGTGATTCAAAAATTTTTCTTCAGTTTAAAAGTTTAGCCAAGTTTTAATGTGTCTCCCCCTTTTTTTTTCAACATCCCTAAACTGTAATGCTTTAAATTTGAAAGGCTTGTGTAAAGGAACATGTGTTGCTTAAGCTAATGGGAGTTTGGCTGTTTGAAAGAGGTACTTTTAAATAAGAAGAAAACGGAGATGCAGTACTGCGTAGCAGGTGTGTAAGTTTCCTTTTTAGAATTTAGAGTTCAGGAACAAAGTCTACGTTTCAAAGAACAATGAGCGACACACAGATAAAATATAACAAGTTAAATATTTTGAGTTAAGACATTTTTACGGAAAAGATAAACAAATGAAGAAAAATGGCTTTTTTTTTTTTTTTTTTTTTTTTTTATCTTCCTCTTGCTTATACATCTTAACATTTTTTTTTTTAAATCTTAATTCAAAAATAGTTGTTACATTAAAAAACTAACTCAAAAGAAAACAACTTTACAGAAAAGATAATAGTGAATTCTTTAAAATAAAAAAAAAAAAAAAGAAATATATATATGTATATATATATATCCAAATTTTTACCTTGAAAAAGATAAAGAGGAATAAAGTTTTTTTTTTTTTTTTTTTTTTTTTTTTTTGATAAAATTGTTTGAAATTTAATTAAGTAGTTAGTAAGGCAGAAATTTTTCAGTTTGTGATTATTTGTTATTCAAGCTAGAACACAAAACGCTATCATTCAGAAAACATATTACTAAATTAAAATATATATATATATATATATATATATATATTGTAGATATTACTTGTTAAAGAAAGACTTATTTGAATCTCATGAAGATTTCTTACGGACGCATTCACACATATTTATTAGTATATTTAATGAAATATTATCATTTATCATTTAAGATACTAGTAATCGAACAGAATCTTTTAACAAATATTATCAAAGTTAGCGTTTGCCATAGATTTTAGAGGTATAAGGATGGTGGTTTCCTAGTATCATTAATTGATCCCCCCCCCCCTTTACCTCAGATGTAATCAAATTGATACAAATGTTTTACTTGAGTTTTAAACAATCTGTAGTAAAGATTTATGAAAATTGCGATTTAAAGGTATAGGGTTATCTACACATTTTACAAATAAATGTTGCGATCCTAATCAGAGCATTCTCTAGAATATGAATAAATAAATATAATTGTAGGAAAATAGATATATTTGAATATAATTGATTAAACGAGATTCAGAATTTTAAGCAAAAATAAATAAACTAGTGGATCTGCAGATCAGGAGCCTCAACGTCCTATTTGCATCAGACATTTTTCAATATGTCATTTTTATTTATTCCTTATTATATAATAGTATATATTGATTCGATCAACTTATTACCATAATCAGATACATTCCTGAGGGGGGCTGCCGCCCCCCTCAACCCCCCGCTGTATCTCTCTTTGTATACCTATTTGTATATCATATAAAGTGTTACGGAATTGTAAATAATTGCATTTATTTTTGTATAAATTTTTTCAAAGAGGCTTAGTAAGTCGATAAAATGCTAATTTTGTGCATTTCTAGTCGTTTTAGCGTTAAAATAGCCTAATTTTCCTTTAAAAACGCATTAAAAAGCACCATATAAGGGAAGAAATTGATTTGGCGCCAAATTTGGCGACTATTTCCCTCCTCGGTGATTTTTTTGGCGACCTTGGCGAGAAAATCCTTATTAGGGATATACCAAATATGGAAGCTCTAATCTCATTAGCTGATGAGATACGATAATTTTTCAGAACATTCTGTGTACGATAGAATAGTATAAAAGGAGCATTTTTTTAGCCAAGGCAGCCAATCTCAGATCTGTGTCAGTTTCGTCAAATGCTTGCTTTGCTTTGAGCCTCTTTGAATGAGACTTGCTTTATGTGTTATTGATAAACAGTTTGTACTGTTGTTTTGCTGTTAACGGCTGCTTTTTAAGCTATGCTTACTGGTTGAATTGAAGCTGATACTTGGTTTATAGACCTGTATTTTTCTGGAACTTTCTGTGAATAAATCACTGAATTTTTGCAAGTTTCGCCTTTCATTCTCGGACAACTTACGAACCTCCAAGTACGCAACAATATGTATTCTTAATAAACGACGGTCTTGTATTATTTCCCTGAAATTCATAAATACCAAATTGCATACAAAAAAAATTACATAGCATATCGGAAATATTTTGCGTAACCTTTATACTAATTATCAATTCTATGCCCAATATTTTCAACAGGAAAACATGCTTTTAAAATTCTAATAAAATTTCATTATATTTGATGGTGTGTAACCATGTTAAAATACATTTTTAAGAAATGCCGACTATAGACCGTAATAGTACGAAATTCCTTTATGTATCCCGGAAAAGTAGCCACAGTCATTATAAACGCCAATAATAAGAATAAACCAAATTAATTATAACTCATTAATTTTTCAAACTAATTTGACATCATTTGGATGATTTCAGTACATACTCGGAATTATTTTGTGTGGTCCCATAAATTATTTAGTCTATACATAACCTTTTTTAAGAGAAAAGATGATTTTAAGCATCGTTATAATGTATGTTAACTTTATTAAATTCAGCATTTACGCATTAAAGTGCGCGCTTAAATAAAAATTTGTCCATAGGCTTTAATATTACAAAATTCTTTTGTGTGTCTCTGTAAACGAACCATAAACATTGTATACACCAGTAAAAACTATTCAGCTTATTTTGCGTTTAAAATTAATAATTGTTCCAAATGTAACATCGTATGGATGACTAAGTGACATTGTCAGAACACTTTTGTAAGGTCCTGTACATTAAATAGAAAGCTTAAGAGCACATATTTTCTTCAAACAACATAAGTTTAAGCATCTTACCCACGTACTCTAGTTTCATTTTCTTCATTCCAAAGTAATTATATTAAAATGCGTTTAAACGAAATTCACCCCATACGCCGTAATGTTAAGTATTTTGGCGTGTCCCTGTACACAGTTTATAAAAAATATAGCAATAAAAATTATACAGCTACTTATATGCAAAGCTGGAACGTGTGCGCCAATTTGCAAGTCAATCGAAGGATTTTTGCGGCCGCTCTTGCGGTACATACAAATTCTTCCCATAGGCCGTAAGGATAAGAAAAATTTTGGCGTGTCCCTGTACACGAACAACAAGTGGAATACACACCTAACATTATACAGCTAATTCCGTTGGGCTCATGAATATGTGTACAAAATTGCAAGTCAATAGCGTTATTTTTGGGGCCGCTATCACGGTACATACAAATTCTTCCCATAGGCCGTAATGATAAAAAAAACTTTGGCGTGTCCCTGTACACGAACTACAAATGGAGTGCACACCCAAAACTGTACAGCTAATTTCGTGGGGATCATGAACATGTGTACAAAATTTCAAGTCAATAGCGTGATTTTTGGGGCCGCTATAGCACGACAGACAGACAGACAGACAGACGGACGGACAGACGGAACCCAGAATCCTTTTGAGTCTCAACAGAGGGCCTCCACTGATGTTTCGGCAAAAATTGGATGTCAATAGCTTGATTTTTGCGGTGGCTATCGCGGTACATACAGATTCTTCCCATAGGCCGTAATGATAGAAAATCTTTGGCGTGTCCCTGTACACGAACTACAAATGGAATACACACCTGAAACTATACAACTGATTCCGTTGGGCTCATGAACATGTGTACCAAATTACAAGTCAATAGCGTGATTTTTGTGGCCGCTATCGCGGTACATACAAATTCCTCCCATAGGTCGTAATGATAAGAAAAACTTTGTCGTGTCCCTGTACACGAATTTCAAATGGAATACACACACAAAACTATACAGCTAATTTCGTGGGGCACATGAACACGTGTACCAAATTGCAAGTCAATAGCGTGATTTTTGTGGCCGCTATCGCGATACATACAAATTCCTCCCATAGGCCGTAATGATAAGAAAAACTTTGGCGTGTCCCTGTATACGAACTACAAATGGACTACATACCAAAAACTATACAGCTGATTTCGTTGGACTCATGAACATGTGTACCAAATTTCAAGTCAATAGCGCTACTTTGCGGGCGCTATCGCGCGACAGACAAACAGACAGACAGACAGACACAGCCCAAAACCGTTTTGAGTCTCAACAGAGGGCCTCCACTGACGTTTCGGCAATAAAGACACCATTTTGTAAACAATTTATTTATTTATTTATATTTATTTATTTATTTTTCTGAAGTGCAAATTATATACATATTTCATTGCAACTTTACAGAATATTTAAAAATATAATTACAATTTTAAACATTATTTAAAATATTGAAAATAAATTTGTTAGATGAAATAATTATATTAAAAAGAAAATATTTATATTTAACAAATGCTTTATTCTCAAATTAATTTTTAAAAGAACAACAATCTCTTTATGAACAATTCTTTTTAAGGAAATTATTTCAAAGACTGTTGTTAAAATTATATATCATTAACTTAAAATTTTGTTAAATCATATTAAGAAATAAAAAGAGGTAATTTAGATGTAACTATCGTAATTTATTTTCAAAATTAATATCAAATTTCAAACAATTTTGATTTATTGATTCAAAGATTTTTTAAAAACAGCTGCGATATAATCCAACTATAATCATTAAGAATGGAAAGTGGTGCAAAACGTCACACATCATAATTTCTTATAAGAGAATTTTTATCTGTAATTTCATGAATTATTCTTGTAATCCTGATCAAAGCATTTCCACACCCCAAACTTGAATGGGTTATAAATAATTAAATTTCAATGGAGGCTTATTGCAATGACGCAATCGGACAATGTTTTGTGTCTGTCTTGCGATAATAGTCGCAAAATATGTTATGATTGGAATTTAGTAAATATGTTTATGAAACACTTGAAGTTAGTTTCAGAGTTTTGGTTTTCTTTTTTATAAATGTAAAAATAATAAAAAAATAAAAAAAGGGAAAAAAATAAAAATCAAAAAATCTTAGTGTTTATACAACTTGCTGTCATCCTCAGTAGTAAGCCGCGCGCTTTGGGTGACGGAAGTGACGTCATAGGAGGGGGGAGGAGGGGGAGGAAACCGGAAGTGACGTAACGGTTGGTTGGTTCCTTGATCGTGAAAGATGACGGGGGTAGAGTTTCTTTTTTTCCGTTGGCAACCTGGACTTCTTGTCAGAACATGTGAGGGAGGGGAGAGTTTTCTTAAAGGGACAACACAGAAACCTGTCAGAACATGAAAGAGAATGACGTCATCAACCGAAAAGAGGACAATGTAGTATATTTTTTAATTAATTTTTAATGAGTAGTTCATTAATCAATTTTAATAAGTAAATTTTATTATTGTATTGATTATTAATTAAATATTTAACTGACTATTTTAATTCGCTAGATTTTTTTTACAAAACGATATTGCCCTGTAGGAGGTTCGAACCCACCATCTATGGCATGCGAGACCAACGCGCTACCGATTAAGCTACGATGACGTTCCCTCGAACTGCCTTTTTTTATGTTTTCCCCTCTTAGGAGACAGGGGGTGGGAAGACGTTTCCCCCACCTGCGCCCAAGTGGACTCGTCCAAGGGGATCCAGCCAATTACAAGAAAGCACTGTGACATCATTCGTATTTTTATCCAATCCTGATGCGTTTGCTGAGAAGATAAGACAGTAAATCTGGGTATAAAATCCTAGACATCACGAAATACCTTCACATTTTAGTCTCGCTTCATTCCTGCCGTTCAATTCGCTCTCTCTTCGCTACGTAATCATGGAAGACGGGCTTAATCTTTTGATCCACGAAAATGTATTTGCTTCTTCAGAAGAAATTTTTGAAAGACTAGAAAAAGAAATTGTTTATTTACCCGAGGAGCAATGCCGCATACGTATTCGAAATAAATCTTATCCTATTTCACGGAAGATTGCTGCTTTTGGAGACCCTGATTTATCTTATACTTTTTCAGGACTGACACTAATCAGCCAGCCTTGGCCTCCTTTGCTTCTTGAAATAAAAAGTCTTATTGAAACTATGATGGGTGTCAATTTTAATTTCGTGTTGATAAATCGGTACGAGGATGGAAATGCCTGTATTGGTCAACATAAAGATGATGAAGCCGACTTAGAGGAAAATCAACCTATCTGTTCCCTAAGCTTTGGAGAAACACGTACTATGATTTTTAAAAGACCCAATTACCAGGATAAAAAAGTGGAATTAATGTCAAACTCTCTTTTGGTTATGAATCCCCCAACAAATAAATTCTGGAGCCATGGAATTCCAAAGGAGAAGAAACACACTGGTGTGCGTGTTAATCTAACTTTCCGTATGATGAAAACACCTGGACATAACAAGCGGAAACATGTTCAAACAGAAGAAAGATGCAAGAAAATAAAAGAAGACCGAACTAAAGTAAGTTTTTTTCTCTTTTAAAAAAACATTTTACCTTTGAATAAAGTAGTATACACTTTCTTTTAATACTAAAAAATTAGAAAATTATTTTAAAAGAAACTTTTTAAAAATAAAATGTAATTCAAGTGAAAAGAAAAAAAGATTCGTGGCAAGCGGTTTTTTTAAGTCATTAAAGTTCTTGTGCTCTATATCTATTTTTTCTATTGTAAGTGTGCTATTATGATCTTCCATAAAACATACTAAATAGAATATAACGGATATTAAGAAATGAGTAAAAATTTCGCAACCCGTGCATAAATTTTAAAAATAGTGCGATTTTTCTAATATTCTCAATAAACTCGATGATTTTCCCCAAAAGTGAAATGAAACGTATGCAAGGTACCATATTTTCAATATATAAACTTAGAAAATATTTGAAAGTAGCATGCTCAGATACAGGGAAAAGTAATAAGAAAAATTAAATAAAAAAATTGCATCGCGTTTTCTGACAGTTTGCATGAGAAATAAAATAAATTTTACTACAACAAAATATCTGAAAAATTATCAAAAAATGTTGAAAGTTCCAACAAATCTCATATCTGATATAAATTCCTTTATGCTAAAATAATATCACTCAGACATAAAAAAATGTCAAAACAGATAATAACATAGTAAAATATTTTTTATTTGTATATGTGAAAAAAATTATTTTTAGAAAATTTTGTGAATTTTTATTAAGTTTTTTAATGAACATTATGAAAGATGATTTTCATTATAAGATATATTTATTTTAATCAGTAAATATTTATAATTTAGAACTTTTATGTGTAGAATTTCTTTTCTTTTGTAAACCACAGTGATAAACATTATTCATTTAAGTTAAAATCCAAAATGAGATGATGTATGTGTACAAATATAAACAGAATGTGTTGTCTAAGTTAATAAAGTTTGTTTAAAAAATGTACTGCCACTTTTTTATTATTGATCGCTTAAAAATTAGATAAATGTTATTTAGTTAGATTCTTGCTCTAATAAAAAGGTATCAGTTATAACTTATATATATTTTTAATGAATCATTGTATATAAAACTATCGTAACTGTATATGTAAATATTTATTTTTAAACTATTTATCGTATAAGAAAGTTAACACAATATATTTCCAGTTTATAAATGGTACTAAAATTTCGTTATTTTTAAAAATGTATAATTATAAAGCTAATAATTTCAAACACTTTTATTATTATTTTAGCTATTAAAAAATAATTGTAAAAACTATGGGACATTTAAATTTGTAACTTTATGCAAACATAGGTAAGTGTCATGCCTTAAATTGTTAACATGCTTTTGAATAAAAAGGATAGCATGAACTTGAATTGTCAACAAGGTGATAAGATAATGAAAATATTTCATGTGTATGAATGAAGATTTGTGTTTTAATGACTTTAGTGATATAGGTGGTCATTGTAAGGTAATTCATTTTTATAAATTTCTATCAGAATTATGAAAAACTGTTATGTACAAGAAAATTTCGCAAATTATTATTTTCGAATATTGATGTAGTTATGTGTAAATAATACAAGATGTCATACTTTTTTCCCAAAAAAGAGATAAACTATTTTTAAAACTAATTAACTTATTGAAGATTCGGTGTCTGTTTCAGTCGATTCATATATTTAAGAAGTAATATGAAAATAATGGAAAGTTTTGTGAATATGATGAAATATATTGTGGTGTGATGAAAAAAGTATCATAATGGGTATATAGTAATACCAAAACAATTTATTTAATAATAATAGTAATAAGGAAATCCCTTAGTTCAACACATGCCGAGTGGAATTCTGTTTTAGATTGGACTACAATTATAATTTTAGTCACTCAATGTAATTTTTCCCTGAAACATTCAGCATTTTTTCTTTAAAATATCTTTTAAAATATGACAGTATTAAACAGATTCCTTACTTAATCCAAATTATTAAAAAGAAAGATAAGTTTTTTTTATTAAATATTTTTTAAACATATCTCTTCTTTTGTTTGAGATTGTGAATTTTATATTTTCTTTTTGTGAATTTTTTTAACTTGCTATTTTTTTTTTTTTTTTTTTTATTCTTATTACTAATTTTTAAGTTAAAAAAAATATTTAATAAAAAAAACTTATCTTTCTTTTTTTATTTTATAAATTCTTTTATTTTTTTTAGTGAAAAAATATAACAAAAATTACTTATTATTACTATTTAATGAAACTTAATTGTATTACTATAATTATTATTATCATTATTTAGCAATTTAATGAGATTTTTTATGCAATGTTCTTTTTCAGTTTAAAAAAATTATATTTTATCTTGTGAAAAACTTTTTAGTCATTTATTACTTTAATGTAACTGTATTTTCTTACTCGCAAATTTTCAAAAGAGTTATTATCATTTAATAATTTGGATTAAGTAAGGAATCTGTTTAATACTGTCATATTTTAAAAGATATTTTAAAGAAAAAATGCTGAATGTTTCAGGGAAAAATTACATTGAGTGACTAAAATTATAATTGTAGTCCAATCTAAAACAGAATTCCACTCGGCATGTGTTGAACTAAGGGATTTCCTTATTACTATTATTATTAAATAAATTGTTTTGGTATTACTATATACCCATTATGATACTTTTTTCATCACACCACAATATATTTCATCATATTCACAAAACTTTCCATTATTTTCATATTACTTCTTAAATATATGAATCGACTGAAACAGACACCGAATCTTCAATAAGTTAATTAGTTTTAAAAATAGTTTATCTCTTTTTGGGGAAAAAAGTATGACATCTTGTATTATTTACACATAACTACATCAATATTCGAAAATAATAATTTGCGAAATTTTCTTGTACATAACAGTTTTTCATAATTCTGATAGAAATTTATAAAAATGAATTACCTTACAATGACCACCTATATCACTAAAGTCATTAAAACACAAATCTTCATTCATACACATGAAATATTTTCATTATCTTATCACCTTGTTGACAATTCAAGTTCATGCTATCCTTTTTATTCAAAAGCATATTAACAATTTAAGGCATGACACTTACCTATGTTTGCATAAAGTTACAAATTTAAATGTCCCATAGTTTTTACAATTATTTTTTAATAGCTAAAATAATAATAAAAGTGTTTGAAATTATTAGCTTTATAATTATACATTTTTAAAAATAACGAAATTTTAGTACCATTTATAAACTGGAAATATATTGTGTTAACTTTCTTATACGATAAATAGTTTAAAAATAAATATTTACATATACAGTTACGATAGTTTTATATACAATGATTCATTAAAAATATATATAAGTTATAACTGATACCTTTTTATTAGAGCAAGAATCTAACTAAATAACATTTATCTAATTTTTAAGCGATCAATAATAAAAAAGTGGCAGTACATTTTTTAAACAAACTTTATTAACTTAGACAACACATTCTGTTTATATTTGTACACATACATCATCTCATTTTGGATTTTAACTTAAATGAATAATGTTTATCACTGTGGTTTACAAAAGAAAAGAAATTCTACACATAAAAGTTCTAAATTATAAATATTTACTGATTAAAATAAATATATCTTATAATGAAAATCATCTTTCATAATGTTCATTAAAAAACTTAATAAAAATTCACAAAATTTTCTAAAAATAATTTTTTTCACATATACAAATAAAAAATATTTTACTATGTTATTATCTGTTTTGACATTTTTTTATGTCTGAGTGATATTATTTTAGCATAAAGGAATTTATATCAGATATGAGATTTGTTGGAACTTTCAACATTTTTTGATAATTTTTCAGATATTTTGTTGTAGTAAAATTTATTTTATTTCTCATGCAAACTGTCAGAAAACGCGATGCAATTTTTTTATTTAATTTTTCTTATTACTTTTCCCTGTATCTGAGCATGCTACTTTCAAATATTTTCTAAGTTTATATATTGAAAATATGGTACCTTGCATACGTTTCATTTCACTTTTGGGGAAAATCATCGAGTTTATTGAGAATATTAGAAAAATCGCACTATTTTTAAAATTTATGCACGGGTTGCGAAATTTTTACTCATTTCTTAATATCCGTTATATTCCATTTAGTATGTTTTATGGAAGATCATAATAGCACACTTACAATAGAAAAAATAGATATAGAGCACAAGAACTTTAATGACTTAAAAAAACCGCTTGCCACGAATCTTTTTTTCTTTTCACTTGAATTACATTTTATTTTTAAAAAGTTTCTTTTAAAATAATTTTCTAATTTTTTAGTATTAAAAGAAAGTGTATACTACTTTATTCAAAGGTAAAATGTTTTTTTAAAAGAGAAAAAACTTACTTTAGTTCGGTCTTCTTTTATTTTCTTGCATCTTTCTTCTGTTTGAACATGTTTCCGCTTGTTATGTCCAGGTGTTTTCATCATACGGAAAGTTAGATTAACACGCACACCAGTGTGTTTCTTCTCCTTTGGAATTCCATGGCTCCAGAATTTATTTGTTGGGGGATTCATAACCAAAAGAGAGTTTGACATTAATTCCACTTTTTTATCCTGGTAATTGGGTCTTTTAAAAATCATAGTACGTGTTTCTCCAAAGCTTAGGGAACAGATAGGGTGATTTTCCTCTAAGTCGGCTTCATCATCTTTATGTTGACCAATACAGGCATTTCCATCCTCGTACCGATTTATCAACACGAAATTAAAATTGACACCCATCATAGTTTCAATAAGACTTTTTATTTCAAGAAGCAAAGGAGGCCAAGGCTGGCTGATTAGTGTCAGTCCTGAAAAAGTATAAGATAAATCAGGGTCTCCAAAAGCAGCAATCTTCCGCGAAATAGGATAAGATTTATTTCGAATACGTATGCGGCATTGCTCCTCGGGTAAATAAACAATTTCTTTTTCTAGTCTTTCAAAAATTTCTTCTGAAGAAGCAAATACATTTTCGTGGATCAGAAGATTAAGCCCGTCTTCCATGATTACGTAGCGAAGAGAGAGCGAATTGAACGGCAGGAATGAAGCGAGACTAAAATGTGAAGGTATTTCGTGATGTCTAGGATTTTATACCCAGATTTACTGTCTTATCTTCTCAGCAAACGCATCAGGATTGGATAAAAATACGAATGATGTCACAGTGCTTTCTTGTAATTGGCTGGATCCCCTTGGACGAGTCCACTTGGGCGCAGGTGGGGGAAACGTCTTCCCACCCCCTGTCTCCTAAGAGGGGAAAACATAAAAAAAGGCAGTTCGAGGGAACGTCATCGTAGCTTAATCGGTAGCGCGTTGGTCTCGCATGCCATAGATGGTGGGTTCGAACCTCCTACAGGGCAATATCGTTTTGTAAAAAAAATCTAGCGAATTAAAATAGTCAGTTAAATATTTAATTAATAATCAATACAATAATAAAATTTACTTATTAAAATTGATTAATGAACTACTCATTAAAAATTAATTAAAAAATATACTACATTGTCCTCTTTTCGGTTGATGACGTCATTCTCTTTCATGTTCTGACAGGTTTCTGTGTTGTCCCTTTAAGAAAACTCTCCCCTCCCTCACATGTTCTGACAAGAAGTCCAGGTTGCCAACGGAAAAAAAGAAACTCTACCCCCGTCATCTTTCACGATCAAGGAACCAACCAACCGTTACGTCACTTCCGGTTTCCTCCCCCCCTCCCCCCCCCCCTCCTATGACGTCACTTCCGTCACCCAAAGCGCGCGGCTTACTACTATCCTCCCTTCCTCCCGGAATCTCACGCTATTGTCATTTTATCTTTTACTATCAATAATTAAATATCTGGTAAATATTTTAAGTTCTTATAATTGGTAAATAGTTAACACTGAATATTTGTTATATGGAGGCCTCAAAAAATAATCAGACATATTTGAAATTTAATCAATATCTTAATCTACGAAATATAATAAATTGTTCTGATTTCGAAGAATTTTCGTTAACCCGTACGAAATATATAGGCACAATTTTTCAATTTTTAATTATTATTATTATTATACAAATTTCATACCAAGTTCTTTTTATTTATTTATTTATTTATTTTAGTAATTTACTCCTAATCATAATAAACCAGCAGGATAAAACAGTTAAAATGATGAAATTTCAGCTTTTTGCAGTTAAGAAATGATACAAAATTTCATGAAGTTTTATATTGTTTAAATAATTTAATGACTAAATTTATTAAAAACAATAATATATTTTTAGAGTGAAAAGATATATGGCATAACATTTAAACATCAAAAAAAGCAATCATGTGAGTATAAGTCTATGAGATATAAATTTGGTATTATATTATTCTAACAGTTACGCAGAAAAATTTATGAAATTAGAAAACATGCTATTATCAAGTAATATAATAGTTAAAAATTAAGAAACACATTGACGGCCATTTGAAGTAGATTCTGCAGATCAGATCACTGTTGCCAACTTGCAGAGACTTTTATGTAATGTCTGTATACTTTTCTAATCGGCTATCATACATATCAAACACCCTGTAATTATTAGATAAAAATGTCACTAGAAGTTGTCAATTCTATCGATTAGATTTGAAGTGTTTGATTTCTAGATTAATTTTACGTTAAATCCAGATATTTAGCCTAAAGTCGTAAGCAATGTTCCGTTTGATATTCATAAGGTAAAAGAACCAGTAGTGGACCCTGTACCAGTAGTGAACACTTTTAAATTTAAACTTGGAAAATAAGCTTTCTAATCCTTCTGAAGGTTCGGGCAATGTTCAGAAAGGAAGATACAGTCCTCTAATATTAATGTCTATAAATACAAATAATTTCGGCCATCAGTTTTAGAATAACGTTAGTTTAACTAAAAAAAATCTGCACATTTTGGGATTTTGCCGTTTTTTGATATCGTTTTAAATAAGGAAATAAAATTTTGTTTGCTTTGCCTCTGCTTATTTTTAACTGATTCCTTCTACCCTTTCCTTTCATGTGACTAAAATAAGTATGCAGAATTCATTTATTATGCTGTTGTTTAAATCTTGTACCAACATACAGTATTTTTATGGGTGTCCACTACTGGTACCAAAAAATGTCATCATGATGTCAAAAGTCAAATAAGCCAGTAGTGGACAGCTTTGTCCACTCACTGGCTTATTTGACTTTTAAAGTCAAATCCAGTAGTGGGCACCTCTGTAATCTGTAAAATTTATAGTTGAGTTGAGTGTTTTTAATGTCTCACTAAAGCTACATATTGAGCAATTGGCGATGGTCTGGGACTCACTCCTAGGAGTGGTAATGAGACATGCCATCACAATTTTGATCTTTTGTGGAGAGGATGGTTCTCATGATTTTCTAAATTTAGAAGACGGAACAAAAATGGGTATTCACTTGAATCATGAGATACTTGAATCATCTCGAGACATTTTTAGTTTTTCATTCGCGATTTTTTTTCTGGGTTCTATATTGGACTAGTTGGTTAAGTTCGGTTCCTATTGAAACATTGACATTTAAATAGCATAACTGTGGTCAGTATTTAGAGGGTTGAGGATGAATGGATTTTATGTCACACTAGTGCTACACTATAGGCAATTGGCAAGGGTCTGGATCTCACCCTTAAGGTTAGTTCGGAGACATTTGGTGACCCCCAGAGGTTTAGTTTGGATGGGGAAATGGAGGAAATTTGAATTTAGAGAGTTATATCTCTCATGATTGATTTACATAGGGTCCAAGAGACTGGCGTGGCGTGTTCTCGTTAATTAGTTATGCTTCATCAAGTTATCAATTCCACGTGAAAGACGTCGTGGTGCAAAAAGTGGTCTTCGGGGTGCATTGACATCGTATCGTTTCGTATAAGATCAAAGTGTGACGGTGTGTCTCAGGAGAATATTTACGGATGACTCCCAAATCATCACCAATAACCAACTAGGTACCTATAGTGCGACGTCAAATCCACTCAATCACAATATCTCTGAATTGCTGAGATTGGAATTATGATTGGCACTCTAAGATATTTTCACCAATAAGGAAAGGGCATGTTTACAAACAAACGCTCCGTCAATCAATCTTTGCCACTCTCGAGTGGCAAAAGATCAATCTCTATTGGTGGAAATACCAATGTTTTGCCACTCTACCCGTAATTTGACTGCAAGTGACGTCACGTGC
This sequence comes from Salticus scenicus, assembly GCA_963930645.1. NCBI lineage: Eukaryota > Metazoa > Arthropoda > Arachnida > Araneae > Salticidae > Salticus > Salticus scenicus. The sequence goes on along the minus strand of OZ005657.1, from coordinate 151,442,911 downwards.
CCTTTCCTTATAGATTCAGCAAATACGATCCCTTAACGATTTTGAATAATAAGTGTACGAATACTAAAGCTACCAAATTTTCTAAAGAGAAAAGTGGTGAAAAATTTAGTAATCACGATCCCTTCACGACCTTGATTAATAAATGTGCGTATACTAAGCCAATCAAATTTTCTAAAAAGAAAAGTGAAAACAAATTGTGTGATGTCTCCAATTTCAAAAAAAGACGTGAGACAAAATTTTTCAAAAAAAAAAAAAAAAAAAATATTTTACAGTTTTTAAAACGTTTCCTTTTACTAATGCTGAAATAATTTATAGAAAAATTTTTCAAGTAGTAAATTTTAAGAATGTGATATAAAAGTGTAGTTTTTGTAGCACAAATTATGAATGGTTTGAAACATAGATATGTAAAAAAAATGTGTCATAGATACAGTCGGCAGAAAAATTATTGAAACACACATCCACATTTTAATTATTTTTTTTTTTTTAATAGTTTGAACGCCAGTTTTTATCATCAATTTACTTTTTTATAAACAGCATAAAACTAAGATCATGACTCGACAAATATATCGTTACAAAATAGTATTAAATGCACATCTGTTAAATACGAATTATTGCTAGAGCTTCAATAATTTTGCTGACGGCTGTACAAGATTAAACTAAATTGGCATAAGAACAACTAAGTAGATAATTCAGAGTAATGTCAGATAAAAAGCACATAGATTTCGTCAATAATTTTAAACAAATTTATAACGTCACTAAAATCTAATGTTTTAAAGAAGTGTGAAAAAAAGGAGACAGTTAGAGACAATTTTTTCTGAATGTAGTCCGAGTTGCCGTAACCTGGTCGTAGTTGGTAGAGCGCCGAATTCGTAATTGGAAGACTGCGAGTTCTGCACTCGAACTGGCTGAAGACTGTCTTGTACAATAAGGCTGGCTGGTGCACGTAAAATACGTCGCAGTCCCAATATCCTCTCGCGTAAATTCTACCTCTGGAAGTCGCAGAAGCAGAGGAGCCATCCCATTCGTGGAGGAAATTGTGAGGACATGTCTACTGACTAGATTTATTAGTAATTCCCAGACCGTCACCAATTACCTTTAGTGTAGCACTTGTGCGACGTAAAACCCACTCAAACTTCAAACCTAAATGTGGTCCCCAACGAAGATTCATGTATGTGGGGGAAAACTGCTAAAATGATCTATCCTCGAGAAAAGGGAACGTTTGGTCACCGTAATTTAAAAGTCAAAATTCAGAGAGGTCCACTACTAGAACAAAAAACGGGTCCACTACTGGGTTTTAGTGTGTTCAGTACTCATATTAAGCTTTCAGGATTTTTGTACTTTTACAGATATAAATGCTACAATCAGCAATTTTCGTATTACAGTCATATAAAGCAAGAGTTAATAAAGGTGTGAAACATTAATTATTTTTTGGGTCTTATTCAAAAATATAATTTCTGATACGATCAGACGAAGATCATATAAAAGTACTTTCCAAATTTGAAATATATATATATTTAATAATATATAACATTTATATATATATATATATATATATATATATATATATATATAAATGTTCTCCAGGAAAATAAATTAGATGTTTTACTAATTAAAAAGCAAAAATCTTTTGATAAATTAGTAAAGTAACAGGTTGGTATTTGACAGACTCAAGCAATACTGAAACTCCATAAAGAATTCACCCAGTGGGAAAAAAATAGAAAAAAAAAAGAATGAAGTAACCATGTTTTTGAACAACAGTGATTAAGCAAGCGTAGAAAGACACGTTTTTCTTTTCTTTTTCTCTATTTTCCTTTCTCCCAGATACCATTACTAGCAGCTAGCAATTACCCTTCTGACCTGGCCAGTTTTAGAGAGTCAAAAAATATACCTGTTTGTTTTTCGGTAGAAAATTTTGACAATTCTCCTCACGTTTCGTTCAGAAAATCAACCATTTTGCTAGTGTAGATTAGTAAGTACTGGCGTGAGAGCAACATTTTTATCAATTTACTTGTGGTGTGTTGTCTATGTAACAAGTGTAACATAATTTCAAGATTCAAGTATTTGATACAAAAGTGCAATATTAAGCATGAAGAGTTTCTCGAGGATTGTAAATACCTAAACGTAAAACTCTAGCGAAAAAAAATTCGAAGAAGACTTATATCATCTATTGGATTTTTATCAAAATATAAAGCTTCCTAACAAAATCATTTACATATATACGAAACCACCAGCGGCATTTTAAACGGTGACAACACTTGCACAGTTACAGCCAACTAAAATGAGATTTTCTTAGTTTGAGTCATAACTTTTTTTTTCCTTTAAACATTTTATTAAATTAAATATCTCTTGAGTTTACCTACTCAAATGAGAGCTCTCTTACAAAGGAAAAAAAAGTGTAGTATTTTTAGAATGCACATATTTTCTTCTAAAGCAACTTCTACAATCTTTGTTACTTGCTCGAACCGAAAGCTGAATTGTTCGATCATTGCGTTTTGATTTGAGGAAGATACTTTACAAAGACGGGAAAAAAATTTTGGTTCTGCATAAGTTTGTTTTATTATTTATTTATTTTTTAAATAACCGAATAGCCGTATTATTTTATTTTATTTTATTTATTTATTTATTCAGAAATATTCTTTATTAAAATCTGTAAGACAATCCAATTATAGAAGATATGACGAAGATATTTCAGACAACGACCAAAGTGATACTTTACGCATTGTATTTTGTACATATTGTATTATTGTACGTATGTATTCTGTGCGTTATAAGGTTTGGTAATTACATTTCATGCTCTGTAAATATTAGCATAATTCAAAGATAGATCATTCTAAAAGTAATGGATTTATGTGTGCGAATGTCAACATGCATGCGTGTATGAGTGTGTGGGTTAATCGGTGGATTGAATGATTCACTGATTAATTGACAGTTAGATTAATTTATTTGAATAAAATCTTAGGTATTCTCGTACTTACGAGAACCACTGAAAAGTGAGAATTGTTTCATTTTTATTTTTCATTGCTAATTTTCAGTTTTATGGCAGTTTTTTCATAGTATTTCTTTAAAAAACTAACACATATATAGAGATTAAAAAAAAAAAAAAAAAAAAAAACCATCAATCAGCTATTTCGCAGAAAACATTTTTAATTGAAGTAGTTATGCACACAAACATACACACACATATGTAAATACGTTTATAAATGAACTGACATTTTGTAGTTGATGATAACATTAGATATCCATATTTCTTTCTTTGTGAAAGCCCATTAACTTCCATGATGAAAAAAGAATCGATTTGCAATTTGTATGTCAGTGAAATTTCCTTACCCTCTACAAAAGAAATGCGCCTGAAACTTCATCAACATTATTTCATCATATTTCTTAATTATCTCACCTAAAAATATGACAGAAAGGTGTCGCACCAACACAGGTGGCCAATAGATATGTCAGCGCAAAAGAAGAATGGAAAATGCTGGTATCTATAATATCTTATAATGTTGGACGGTGTGTTATAATAATTTCTACTCACGTAGAGAAAAAGAAAAAAAAAATGTCTGGTCTGAACAGGAATAATATCGATTTGAAACAGGTCTTACTAATCAGTCATTATTGTTTTTAGTATCAAGCATGGCTAATAAACCTTTTTCAACTTAGCTCACCGAGAAATTGCAAGTTGTAGAGTTGACTTCCATGATTTGTTAATAAGTGTTGGTAAGATTTTCCTTTCTATCTCTCTAGCACAAGAATAATAATCTTGAGAGGGGTGTTATATAAATTAAAATAGTAATTTTAATACATGAAGTAAGCTTCATTTGAATGAAATTCAAATCAATTTCCATTTTATTTTTATTTTTATTATTAATTCAATCTGAAGAAATCATTCTTCATCAGTTAATATATATATATATATATATATATATATAATCATTTTATAGTAAAAGAAAAGAATGAGAACGAAGAACACTCAGTCAAATAATTCACCAAAGAAGCATACACAAGCCAAACAAAATAACTAGATATCTTAAATTGATTTAATTTTCAAGATTATTAATAGTACTTACTACAATACCGGATGAAAATTAAATAGGAGCGTGTAATAATATTCTGAAGAAAAGAAAGACACTAGGATATTATTTTAAGGGGAAAAAAGAGAACAATGTTACGAAATGAACCTATTAATTTTGAGATGAGGAAAAGAAGATCAGACCAAAACAGAACAAAACTAAATTTGTGCTTAAAAGCTCATAATGCTATAAGATATATATATATATAATGATCATTTATTAAGCGTAGTAAAAGCTATATATATATATATATATATATATATATATATATATGATCTCCTTTCTGTTTGCTATAACACTGGGGGAAATGGCTTTATATCTTTATATTACAGTCGGACCTCCATTTAACGAAATCACTAAATCTAGGAAAAATGTTCATTGTATAGGAAAATTCATTAAATGAAGATTGCGTCCTTCATTTTCATTATGGAAAAACTGCTTTTTTCCACCTCTGAGTTCTTTGAAAAATGTTTTCATTCACAGTATCTTTAATGTGTAAAGTTTATATAATTTCTTCAGAGGTGTTTTCACAAAACTGTAATTATTATCGGATTGTTAATATAAATAAATAAATAAAAATTAAATAGTATATCAGCATTGTTAAGACTTGTTGATTTCAGTATCATGATCCTTTGAATTTTCTATCGCAATCTTTTACTCTCCTGTTTTCATTTTTCATATCCAGTAATTAGTGTTCTTGAGGTTTCAATTTTGGACTATTTCTGGAAAAATTCAGCTTTTGTTCATTGAGCGTCATAAAACATGTAGAAAGGAAAAGGGTGCATTTTGGGCTGCAGATGTTGATGTTTGGTAATAAGGCCGATCGACTGCCCTACGATCCTAGGCCTGAAAGAGAGTGCCTTCCATGGAGGTCTTTCTAATGGGTCCTAGCCCGTATTTACACAAGTTTCGGAGAAACCACGGAAAGCTCCGAACGGCTAAGCCGACGAGCGCGACCTGGGATCGAACCCGGCACCTCACGTCTACCAGCTTTGAGCGCAGAACCGCGCGGCCACTGTTGGGTTACGTGACATTTTGACAGTGGACGAAAATGTCACGTTACAAGAAAATAAGCTGGTTAATTAAAGAGTACTATTCGCTATTTAAAGGTTATTTTACAAGATTTTTTTTAAAATGATCTTAATTCGAAAGAAAAATTTATAAAAGGAAAAATTCGCAAAAAAGAGGTCTGTCCGACTATATTTTTTTTCCAGAAAATTACTAAACTTCCATGTTGTTATTTATGTTAAATTTAATGCTTTTAAACTCTTGGGTTTTTTTATACAAAATGTTAGGTATGCCATAAAAAATTGCACACTAGATTACGGTCAGTGACCGGCAAAAAGGGTTCCATTCGTTGACCATAAAAATAAAGTTATTCTTGGAAAGTTGTCATGACTTTATTCTCGAAAGAAAGTGATATCTGCATTTCATAGAAATTCGTTACAAATACGGGTACTGGATATTTTTTTTTTCTAAAAAGGAATTTGATAATATAATTTAATTATCATGAACTCTTCAAGTTTCACTGAAATTTATTAGAGTACATTAAAGAATGAATTTCATTAATAACCTGCATAAATAAGATTAAATGTTAGGAACAAGAGGAATTTAAACTGTTTTTTTCTCTTTTACGACTTGATACGAACGTTTCTTGATGAGATAACTTAAAATTATTATTATTATTATTATTTTATAAACTACAAAACTTTTTCATAACATTAAAAAAAAAAATAATAATAACATTCAAAATATATTGTAAATGAATTAAAAACGGCCTTTAACAAAATTTAATAAAAATGCATAAATATTATTTGTACTTCTTACGCTAGAAATATTATAAGGAATTTTTATGATGATCTGTTTTTTCTTTTATGTCACTAAAGAAGTATAATAATAAATGAAGAAAATATGAAATAAGCCGACAAGAAGTATGAGCAAGTATGATAAATTGCTGTTGGACCACAATCTATCATTTTTCTGCATAATTCTTATTGGCGGAAATAAACTGTAAATATGTAAGTTTTTTTTCCTACCATTCACAAACCCAATAAACTTTACCGAATCTAACGAATATTTTTTCGTATATGGCTCGATACTGGTGTTATTGAAATGAATAAGGCTATTTAAAACAGTAAAATGATATTTATATAGTGTATCGTTAAAAAATTCATATATATTCAAGGTATATTTAGATTATCTTAAAAATAAATAAATAAATAAATAAAAATACATGAAGTTTCTTTAAAAGATATCAGATTTAACTATTTTTATAATTAATACACTATTCTAGATTTAGGTTATGTTTAACAACAAATTCGATGTTGAACATTATTTAAAAGTATAAAACCCTCTTCAACTTGTTTTCTAATCAAAACACACTACTTAACTGCTAAACACACTACTAAACATATATGGATACAGTTTTTATCGTACATTCTCATTAAATTCGAAGAAATTATTATTATTATTATTATTATTATAAATAATCTCTAAAAAAAAAAAAAAAAAAAAAAAAAAGAGAGAGAGAGAGAGAGAGAGAATTAAATTGAACACGTGTCATTTGTTAATTTTATAAAAAACACTTTAAACACACGTAAAATTAAATTTTATTTAAAAGATGTTAAAAAAAAATTTATCCAAAGCTTTTCGCTTTAATAGTAAAGCATCATCAGGGATTTTTATTATTTGTTTCCAATGAGTAGTTTTTAAATATATATATTTTTTTTTTTTTCACAGTCAACAGTTAAGTCTTTTAATAACGTGAATATCAGCAAAGTCAATTTGAAGTCCGGTAAAGGTTGGATCAAGGAGCTAAGAAAAATAAGAGAGCTGGAACTATTGAAATATCACACGAGGCTATTGTAGGAGAAAAAAAAAACATGAATTAGCAGAAATAGATAAGAATATAAAATAGATGATAGTTTATTTCTGCTAATTCCTGTTTTTTTCTCCTACAATAGCCTCGTGTGATATTTCAATAGTTCCAGCTTCTTTTATTTCTCTTATCTCCTTGATCCAACCTTTACCGGACTTCAAATTGACTTTGCTGATATTCACGTTATTAAAAGACTTAACTGTTGACTGTGAAAAGAAAATATATTTAAAAATTACTCATTGGAAACAAATAATAAAAATCCCTGATGATGCTTTACTATTAAAGCGAAAATCTTAGGATAAATTTTTTTTAACACCTTTTAAAAAAAAATTAATTTTACGTGTGTTTAAAGTGTTTTTAATATATTATTATTATTATTATTTTGATTCTTAAAAAAAAGAGAAAGAAAGAAAGAATAGCCAAAAAGAAAAAAAAACTGTTTTTAATTAATTTTCAGGATAATTAGTTAAGGAAATTTGATGAAATGTATGACTATCCTAAATAATTAGTAAATTCTACATATTAAAATCTTATTTTTAATGTTACCTTGTTGGGGTGTTTACGATTGATGGGTGGGTCGTTGGTCTTAGTTGGAAAGAGCCTCATTGATTGTATATATTTTATATAAGAGGAAGTGAATGCATTTATTTAATATAAGAACTGAAAGTTATTTGTATATATGTTGTTATTGCTCACTTTATATTTTAGTTCATAATAATTTTATTCGTATTCTTCTGATTTTTTTTCTTCATTAAAATTTGCACTATTACATATCTAAAATAATACTATATATATATATATATATATATTAGTTTTAATCAATAAAATGTACTTTTATATTTAACCTTATCTCTTTAAAAAAATAAATTTAAAAAATAAATACACTATTTTAATTTTAACAATAATATTTAAAATAAAAAAAAAGGAGAGAGAGAGAGGGGGGGGGGGGGTCTTTTTCGTTTTTTTTTTTTTTTTTTTAAGTTTTCAATATGAAAGACATTTTTAACGGTAATGTTCTGAAAATTATTTGTATTAGTTTATTTATAGACTTATAGATGGTTACACTACTTCATTATTTCAACTTTAGCTAATAGCACCCGTTTTTTCACATGTGTAAGTACCTTTGCGAGATTTTTAATATCCTTAATTATTAAATTATAAATAATTAATTAGGTAGTCGTCTCTCTATTTTAATATTTGCTTTATTATTAAAGTATTTCGTTATAAAATTAATAATTTTTAGTTTTATTTCTTGAGATCTAATTAAGCTATGTTACGAATTCTTTAGGTCCAGCTTTCACTGTTTAATTTTCAAAATTGCATACTAACGGATAATGGCTTTTCTGATTTTTGCTGACATTTATCATGATTTTAGATTTTTATCCTGTAAGTTTTATTTCACCTACATGTAAATTTTTATTTTTTAAGTTTTATTTCTCCTTTCTATGAATTTTATTTTAAAATCTTGCTGTACAGAGAGGGGGGGGGGGGAGAGAAAACCCTTTATGATATTTATACGGCAATTTAAAAAAAACTCAGTTTTATAACATGAATTACTGAAGTTTTACATAAATAGCAATAAAAATATATTCATAAATGTTCACTGAGAAAAAAAAAAAAAAAAAAAACTGTATTTTTTCCAGAAAAAATCCATATATATATATATATATATTTTTTTTACAGAATAGAAAAAATAGATTTTTCTTTACCCCTCCCCCCCAAACCTCTAATACCAAACAGTACCGGGATTTTAAATTTAGAGTTCCACGTCTTGATTCATATTTTGAAATCTTAAAATAATCAACACCCCTACACGCACACACACAATAAATAAAGAAATCTCTCATTTTAACAGTAAAAAACTGCCAGCTGATGTGCAAGTAAAAAACTGGGATTTTACAATGTAAAAAACTATGTTCTTGGCAAAAAAATAACTGTTCTTTTAACGAACTTTAACTTCTTTAATTTAATTTTGTAAATTTTGTAAAGTCAGTAAATATTGTAACAAAACTTGTTCTCTCATAAAAATCGTTGTTCTGGGGTAAAACAGCCCCAACAGTGGGAAGTGCCAGCTTCGATCCCAGGTCGGGCTCATCGACCTAGCCTTTCGGAGTTTCCTCCGAAACTCGCGTAAATACGGGCTAGGACCCCTTAGAACGGAGAGCACACCACCTCGGGCCTAGTGTCCTCGTGTAGTCAATTGGCCTTAATCCCAACTCCATCTACCAGGTAAAGCATTCACAGCTGGGCTACGAAGCAGAAGATTGCAAGTTCGAAACCATTCAAGACAAGTTGCCTAAAAATCGTTTATTTTATTTTATTTTATATTTCATTTTAATTTTATTTATTTACGGAGGGGTTTTAAAACTATGTTTTTTTACTATAAAAAAAAAAAAAAATGTTCATTAAGAACCAGCTTCAGTTCTTTTCTTTGAAAAATGCAGTTTTTTACAAGCAAGATAAGTTTTTTCTTTTTTTCTTTTTTTTCTTTTTTTTCTTTTTTGTTAAATTAGACTATTTTTACTGTGTGTCAGAAAAATTCTGATACTGCTTACGAATAAAGAACACACTTAAAAGTGTTTTGAGATACGAAAGAAAAAAAAAAATTCTAATTAAAAATCAAGTAAAAAATAATATCACCAATCAAATCAGCGTATGGAAGAATTCTTTCAGAAAATTATAAAGCAAACTAAATATTCATGAATATATTTCTGAAATAAACAAAGTTTAAATGTTGAATTTATTTATTTATTTATTTATTTAAGAAGACATTAAAATGTCTGTAAATATTAAAGTAAGATTATAAAGTAAGATATATAGATTAATTTTCAGAAATTTTATAATTACCATGATGTAAATTTAGTTGACATATTTTTTCAGTAGCAAATTAATTGCTGAGACTATTAAAAGCTTCAAATATTTAAAAATTAATACGATTAATTAAAACTAATAATTTAGAAGTTTATATTTTTTATAATAAATTTGTTCATATTCAATGTTGAATACTTTTAAAAGAACTTTTAAGTAAAATTTAAAACAAATCAAGACATTTTTAAATTTCTAAAAAGTCTTTGGTGCTGATCCGTAATTAACCGGTTACGTACTAACCCCGTACAGGATCAAAATTGTAATTTCAGGTCTCCGGACCATCCTTAGGTGTACGTCCCAGACAGTTGCTAATTACCAATTGTGTAGTACTAGTGCAACGTTAAAACTAACAACACTGCAAACGCACGCGCACAAAAATAACACATTTTGTCCTCAAATTAACAACACTTTTTGGTGTTCTAAGCTAGAACACTTCATAAGAAACATAATTGCAACAGACATAATTGCATAAGAAACATATTTAGTGTTATGCTTATTTGAAACAAAAATCGCTTGCACTCATCATAGAAAAATAATTTTAATAAGTGATAAATAAAAAAATATAATTACTCGAATAAAATATTTGCTCTGCATGAATTTTAATAGTAAAATATAGAAGAAAATTTTGTGATACTAGTTTCTGTTACAACAACATACTAGTTTCGTTTTCTCATCTTTAGCAGCCTTCTGAATCTAATCCCCATAATACACACTGCTGTGCAAATTTTTAAGTAAACGTCTGCATATTATTTCACGGGATAGGCTATTCTGTTTAATAAGCGTTTCTAAAGTGTTTCAACGTGGAAGATGAATGTGTTTTAGAAATGTTCTAAAAAGCGTTTAGAATATGTGTGGGTTCTTAAATTTTGATCGAAACACTATCTGAACACATTTCTTGTCCTTGTAATTGTCAACAACACTTCCGCAACACCTTTTTTTCCCTCACGCAACACAATCGCAACGTATTCCTAATACAATCACAACACTTTTAGTTAGAAGTGTTTACTATTACGCTCTAATAGCGTTGCAAAAGTGTTTCACGCATTTGCAGTGCATCTTTCTTTCGGCAGCTACAGTCGGCAGCAAAATTATTGAAGCACCATCAATAATTCCTACTTAAAGATGGGCACTTAGGGGCTGTCCATAAATGATGTCACGCTTTTTTTCAGAATTGTGGACCCCCTCCCCCCCCCCCTTTGTCACAAAGTGTCACGTTTCAATATACCCCCCCCCTCCCTTGTCACATGTCACGGAACATGATATACATCAATAATTATTTGAAGTTCAGAAACAAAATATTAGACTAGAGATCATATTTTAAATTTTATTTTTAAATGTTGACTATGGATCTTAATGACATCTGTAAATATAACCATAAGGACTTATATCTTTTGTTGGACATTTCAAGAGTGTGAGAAGGGAAGGTTTTCTTCGAAGTAAAGATTTTCTATTGCTATCATATACTTAAAACCTACTCTGAATGCTTTTTTCTGCAAGAAAATAATGTATGAGGGTGGGGGGAACCACAGGATAAAGTTACTTTTACCCGAATTAAAAAAATATCTTTAATATTTGATAATTTTAAAATAACTTCAAAATTTCATCTGCTGAATATAAATGTTTGTATTTTAACTGAAATATGTGATGTCACACTTTTTTTTACCCCCCTCCCCTCCCTTGTCACAAACTGTCACAATTTCACGAACCCCCTCCCCCCCTCCAAGCGTGACATCATTTATGGACGGCCTCTTAATACTGTTTTATTAAGTACAGTCGGTAACGAAAGTGTCCGAACACTAGCAAAAATTTCTATGTAAAAAAAAGTGCACTTAATACAGTTTTGTTAAATAAATCCTTATCGAATCATGTTCTTACACTGACTAAGAACAGGATTCGATAAGGATGTATTTAACAAAACCGTATGAAGTGTACTTTTTTTTTACATAGGAATTTTTGCTAGTGTTCGGACACTTTAGTAACCGACTGAAAATATTTGTCGAGTCATGGTCTTACTCGTATACTGTTTATAAAAATGTAAGTTGATGATAAAAATTAGCGACCAATTTAAAAAATATATATATATGAAAAGTGTGGATGTGTGCTTCAATAATTTTGCTACCGACTGTAACCCTGTACTCTACTTTTAATACCAAAATTTTTGTTAGAAAAATTTACATCAAAGTTATGAATAATGAATTCTTATTACATATTCTTTAAATCCTTTAAAATATTTTGTAGATTTAAAATGTTTTTCTTTCAATTTAAAAACATTTTTTGCATTTAATAAAGTTTAATAAACATTACATAGACTCGTCTCCAACTGCTCAGAGCATAGGTATAGTGTGTCGTTAAAGCCACTTAACTCACTTCTTTACCTAAACCATTAAATATGCAAAAATAGGTGCATATTAAAATGTAAAAATAAAACGAAAAGTTAGAAAAGAATTATTAATAAAAGTTTTTAGATGCATATAAAATTTCAACAAGATAACTTTTTAATTAAAATCTGAAATTATTTTGCTTAATCTTTATTATTATTTTTTTTTATGTTTTCGTACATTGTTAAATCTGAGTTCTTATTATTGGAACAAAATCGCTTATTACCAAGCATATTATATACTTTGAACAAAACGACTTAGATTTGAAAGTCTAGTGTTTTTATTTTATAAATATACCCTGTTGGGATGGCATATCTTTCGACTACCCTTAGGAGGAAATCCCAGACCAACGTCAATTGCTCACTGCATAGCTCTAGAGCGTCGTTAAACCAACCCAACCTGAATCTCTGAAAAAGGATTTTATACGTTCTCATATTTGAGACTCTACTCTACTCAAAAATATTAGATGTCGTGTGTATGTGCTGTCATCTGTTGATCCCAAATGAAGATGATATCGTTGCTTTCTCATATCGTCACTCTCATGACAAACAGGCATAACTCAAATTAACTAGCTTTTTAGGTGAACCAAAACAAAAAATGCACTAAAGGGAAAAATATACTGTAACTGTAATACAAACCATAAATCGCTTTTAACTAGTAATCCAATAGATGTTGGTGTTCGTGTTAAAGCTAAATGTCTGCACTAGGGACCTGGACCTAAGGGGGGCGAAATGATGTCCATAGGGGTCTGTTTAAGGAATGGGTCCTAGCGCGTATTATTGCGAGTTTCAGGGAAAAAAATAGGAAAGGAGTTACGCCACTTTGACAGGGCATAGATACCACTTTGGGTCTTTCATAAAACGACTTGCGCCCAGATTAGCGACTTGGAAGTAGCTGGAATCGAACTCGGGAAACATCGAACTATATGTAAGAACTTTAACTCTGAGTTAAATGCCAACGCAGTCAGTCGTAGCTAAATTCTCATATTATTTGTGTCAGTGAGATGATATCGGTACAAATTAATCAAATTCTGGAATCATTCTGGAGCCATGCGTGATGAATATTTCCTTAATTTTGATGAAAATATCATTGTTCTAAATAATAATAATAAACGAAACTTTTGTCTGTAAATTCTTATTTTATTGCAACATACAATAAAACAATGTTTGCCATTTCAGTAACTATGTAATTTTTAAGAATGTACGGGTACTTAAAACTAAGAATAGCGCATACACATTTTCAAGTCAAAACTTCTTGGTAAA